>CANSZD010000101.1:402500-825345 GCA_947648045.1 Beta corolliflora | reverse complement strand
AAAAAAAAATTGGGTACCGGATGGAAAAGCCCAAAGTACGGTGGTACCAAGTGGAATTTCCCTAAAAACAAAAAGGAAAAGCTTACCACAACTCCACAAGTACAAGAACAGTCTCCTTATCTTTTATGGACCATTTCATATGGGAGGGAAAAAATGAGAAAGACCATATTTCCCACCATAGGTCGAGTTTTCCAAGACAAAATCGGAGATGGAGGGGAAAATATATCCATTGTGCATGTTCGTTGTCGAGAGAAAACGTATTGTCTCCAATAAGGTCGAAGTTGAAATTACTATCACCAATGCAAAACTATAACACCTAGTCAACATCATATACCCACCTCATAAGCTCACAATCCACCATCAGCAACCAATGCAGCACTTGCCAACATCACTCAGATATCTCCAATTGACAAACACCTAGGCTGACTGTCTCACAAAGATTATCTGTTCAAACCTATTTGCCAAATCCTTTCTAACACCAACTTTAATTTTCCTTGCTAACACCATGTCCACACCCAATCCTTCATTGGCTTAGTTACATTCTCCAACTTAATGAAGAATGTCTCAAATCCTAAATGATACTAAGTCAAAGCAATCAACGGCATCAATACGCTAATCTGACATTTCACTAAAGAAAACCTCCCAATACACTACATCACTATTGCAACTCGCAGACATCTATCACATAGTTAGCAAGTACACTCGATGAAACTCCGAATCGCTAGTCATATCAATCGAACATTATCAACATCCCAACACATGTTTTAGCAACTTAAAACAAGACAAGAAGGTAACACAGACAAATAATGAAACAATCTACTGCAGCACATAGCAATGCAACAACAAGAAAATACCTGTCAGCTGCTTCATTGAGTTTCCCATGTATCACCTGAACCTTCTTCGGCTTCTTACTCTGAAACAACAAAAATCACATTTATAATTGTCACTTCAACAACACAAACCAAAAAAAAAAAATTTAGAATGCCACAAACTCACATCCAATGTGGGAACAGACCGAATTCGAACCGAATCAATCTCCCCAAATTTACTAAACTCCTTCAACAAAACCTTCTTCTTGATTTTCAAAGGTAAATTCCCAACAAAAACAGTCCTCAAAAGCTTACTTTCGTCATCATACCCTTCTTGAGAAACCATCATTTCTGCAGAATTATCCATGGCTTTCCTCTTCTTCCCACCCCCCACTTTCTCTCTCTCCTCTTCCACCACTTCTGGAGCAACTCCATACTTCTTCACCTCATAATCTCTCTCCAATTCATCTCTCTTCCTCTTCTTCTTCTCCTTCTTCTCCAATTTCACATTTTTTTCCTCCACATTAACATTTCCCAAATTAGGGTTTTCCCCCAATTTCTCTTTCTTCAATTTCTTACCTTCCTCTAAAACAATTTCGTTCTTATTCCTCTTCTTAATCTTAATTTCAGGTTTCTCAACCTCCGCAACTTTTAGGGTTTCTGAAACTTCCGTCGGTTTTCTGCGGAAGGGATTATCGGAGGAAAACAAGGAATTAGAGGGTTCGGCATCTGAGATTTCGCCGAATAATTTATTGAGAATGTTTTTAGGAGTTGCAGGATTTTCTTCAGATTTAGAAGTTGAAGTTTTGTTGCGGTGTTCCTTCGATTTTTTCGCCATTGTTAAGTTTGCATTCGAAGAAACAGAGAAGCGGGGGTTTGGAAGGTTGAAGACGGCGGTCGATAAGCCCGGTTTGTTATAACAATTTTGGTCTTGGTCACCACTATTGGACGAAAATATTTTTCAATTGGATGGAAATGATTTTCTATAAAATTAAACCTAAAAAAGCATTTTGTTTTAGCCTAAAAAAAAGAGGTAAACTCATCTAGAAAATGAGATTCAATATTAAAATTTAGAAAAATAATATTTCCTTCGTCTCATTTTAGTTATCAAATTTTTTGTTTTTAGATGTCCTAAAATAGTTGTCAAGTTTCAAATAATAAACAACAAAAGTATTAAATGTTCCATTAAACACAATTTCTATTGGTGGGAAACAACACATATTTTCATTTCTTAAACATGACTCCCAACTAATATGGGATGGAGGGATTATTGATTTACAAGTGATTTAGCTTTGGTAATTATGATCGAAACGCATGGATTTTGATGGTTGAGAAATATGGGGCATTAGGTTGCGAGAAATCTAAAAGGAAAAGGGAATTTAACCCCTAACTTGATACTCTATTTGGTTGCATTTCTAATGGTTTCCTTCAAATCTTTTTGTAGTTCCCCTATATTAATGTACCCGTAACATAATGTTGATTGTTGCATACCCCAGTTATCGGGGTTTGAATCCCTCGATTTGAAATTTTTACATCTTAAACTCAATACCACTTACCTGCATCAACATTACTAGTCCAACTCTCACCCATCATCAGACTTCACCGCCTCTCCACCACCAATCTACCACCGCCGAACATGCACCACCTCCTTTCACCACTAACACTATGCAAAAGCATTTAATATGACTGATACTATTTATTGAAGTCTCCGTCACCAAGTGTTCATAACAGTTTCATGTCCAAAACCTGAAATTGAAGAAAAAATTGTCCCAAAATTGGGAATTGGATTGTATACTAAGTTTGCCATCTTTCATTTAGTCATGTCCATACAAAAATGTCCTTTCAATTAATTAACATCGTCAATCACTTAGCATATATTTAAGATAAGATCATTATCCAAGATCTTGATTGATTAAAGTACTCTTTAGACAACGAAGCCATCAATAAAGACAATCACATATCACACCCTTACTATTCCATTAAAAGTAAACAAATAACAATCGGCAAAATAACATACAGATATCGACAATAATGTCAAATAAATGAGTAGGAAACAAGGCGCTTAGCTCGTCAAAGTAATAGTTACTGCTTTCGTAAAGTGTTACAAGTTATAAGCGATATCCCTTACCTAGGGCGGTGAAAGACTGACCCAATTCGTTTACTGAACCCGAACCCGACCTGAAATAAGCGGGTTTGGGTTGAGATTTTTGACCCATTTAAGTAAATGGGTTGACACGACTTACCCATTTAATTAAATGGGTTAGGTTAAGGTTGACATTTTCAACCCGAAAGAACTCTCTTTTGGCGCATTTTAACTTCATTAAAATATAAATTTCCTAAAAAGTTGTGCTAAAGTTGGTGAAAATTTTAAAAATACTAATTGCAGAACACAAAAATTGAAAAAGAAAATCTAGTCATGCATACTTTTATGTGAATTTATTGTTGAAAACTAATAAATTTTAATAAAAATTTAATAGTAATAAATATGTAAATGGGTTAAACGGGTTATATAGGTAACCCGTTTAATAAACAGGTCGGGTCAAGGTTGAGTTTTGCAACCCGTTTAATAAACGGGTTAGGTTTGGGTTGGGACATGTTCAACCCGTTTATTACTAACCTGAACTCGAACACGACCCGACTTGATCTATTAATCAGCCCTACCTTTACCTATACAAAAATCAACAATCGTGGACATATTCACATAAGTTATAACTACGATTTTAGAGGAGTGATTCTCCTTTTAAAAAAAAAAAACAATTCCCTTTAGAATTTCAATACGAAACTTCATGTTTAAAAAGATAAAAGTACTAGTAATACAACTTTTCATAGCTTTTTAGTTTACTTTTATGACAATTTTAAAGTTGGAAAAAGATTAATAGAGGCATAACATCATAATACTACTAGTTTTATCTTTCTCATTTAGAATCCTGGCACTATTCATACTTAGAAAGAATTTTCTCAATTTTTTTCAATTTATAAGAAAAAATATAGTCATGTGGGATCTTGTTTGATTCGTCTCAATTAGTACATTATTAATATTCTATCGTTATAATTTTTACTAATATATAATGAAAGATATTTAAGTCCAAAGAAGTGCATTGGGAGACGCGCACAAAAAAGTGAGAATGATAAAAAAAAACAGGGGGAGTATTAAGTAAGTTGCAAGTTGCAATCATTGTTATGAAAATCGCAATCCTAATTGTATGTGGTATACCAAGTTAATTGATCTTAAGTACATTATGATCATGATTTTAAAACAATTTTGATGGTCGTGTTTATAAGGGACGAAAGATAGACCTATTTCAAGCGTGTTAAACCCTCATGACTTAGACTCCGTTCTTTTGGACTAAGAGAAATTGAATTGAGCTGAACTGAATTGGGAGAAACTGAACCGAACTGAATCGAAATGAACTGAACAGGGCTTTAAACCACTTTAAGTTACTAATACGTAATATGTTAGGCAATAACCCCTAAAAACATATAGTAATGAATAAATGGTAATTCCTATAAACATAGATCAAAGAGTAAGCTATGCAACTTTCTCATACTTGAATTCTTCGTCAAAAAATCATGCAAGATGTTTGGTAAACTTTGGTAAACAGGTTCCTAATTGTTTGATTCACAAGGTTGATCGCTTTCAAGTTCAACGAGCAAATTATGGTGTTTAAGAATGTGACAAAACTTCAATTAGTCTATCTACTTCTTTGTACTTCTCCTCTTGCCTATGTAAAAGCAAGATATTGGTTCTCTGTTTCTCATAATTCTCTCCTGTAATTCTTCTCTGTACCATAACAAATTGGCAATGATCACTATAAATTTCACCAACTTCCTCAAATTTTAATCCAACTCAATGTCCATTTTCCCCAATCCAATGATTTACCGTGGATTTCTGTTGGCAAAACACCAAAGTAATGTTTATAGTAGGCAAATGGCATTTTCTAGCAAAGTATAGTTGCAAATGAAGAATAATATGACTATTACTAGCTAAAAACTCATATCTTTGTTATTCTTAACTTCCCTTACGAAACTTTTAGCATAGATTGTGTAACATGTTACGTACCCAAGACGCACTCTAGATCGTTTAATCCAATGTTTTTTGCAAAAATTTTACGACCCTATTCAATCCAATCCTATTAGCCTCTATACCAATCCAAAGAAGATTGTACTTCTGATCTTGATCACATTGGTCGCAAAAACTTAGAACTAAAGAAGATGTTGGCATTTCTATTAATCCTATATGATAGAGATAGAGCTAGACATGATTTCTGGCATATAATCTTAGCTTGTTTTGCATATAAAATCTCTACTTAGAGAAGTTTTGCATATACTCTTGTATATAGTAGTAACTATTAAAAAAAACATATACTAGTCTTGTATATTTCGTCTTACATTTTTATTAACTAGTATTTGTAGTACTTAAAAAGTTAAAAGTTAGTGAAAATTACATATCATCCTCTCTCATCCCCATCTCATAGACTCATACATAGCAACTGGCAAAAATAACAAAACAAAAATAATTACAGATTTTTACATTTATGCCCTAAAGTTTTTGTTTTCTATCTTTTATTATTGTTTTACATAGCTGCCCAAGCATCTAGTAAGCTCCAACCATAGTAGGAACAGCATCATTTTCATGTTTATTAAATTCTTCACCATTTTCTTCATCTTCCTCTGCTTCCCACAGGAAATGGGCATATGATCCCAAAACCACGCTATCAAAAACAAAACCAAAATCAAATAAATGAACTCAATCTAAACAATAGAAAAACTTATCAAAGTAAAAACGTGACCAAAAATATAATAATGAAAAACAAAGAAATTTACCAATCATCAGGTGAGGCATGAACAGCTTGATCAAAGTAAATCGAAGCTCGATCTTCATCTTTTGTAGTTTCCCAAATTAAATTTCCATATAAAGACAGTAATTCCCCATCTCCTGGACTTGCTAATATTGCTCTTCCATAGCATTCCTCTGCTTTCTCTACATTTTTCTCCACCTATTTCACTCCAATCATCACAAATAAACATATAATTAGCCATACGTATACGTACCCATGCATTTCGTAAAATCTCATAGGTGTATAATGAAAAATCCGTAACAAAAAGACGTCAAAACTCAAAAGTTAGTGATCTGACCGTGTCAGATAAACTGATAGTGTACTCATAGTCATAGACACAACTTCTACATGTAAAACAACAAATCTATACTTACCCTACCCATCAATAAAACTCCGGCTCTATAGACATAAAAGTTAGTGATCTCGCCATGTCAGATAGTACAAGTTATACATGTACAAGTACAACAACATTTTTATTTTTATTTAAAGGTAAGAAGTCCACGGTAAGTAGAGAGAAATTGAGGATTCCTCCTTGTATATGGTGAGATCTCACCCCGGGATTTTTGGGATCGAATGTGATGTCAACACCATTAGACTACGACCTGCTGCTCTACAAACACAACACATATCTATATCTAGTTATCTACCCATTAAAAAGACTCCAAATTTGGGAAAAAAAAATACCTCATGCAAATATCTCCCATAGTTTCTCAAAAGCAAGGAATCCCCGGGATTTGATTTCAGCATTTCTTGGTAATACTCTTGAACCCCACTTTTTTCATTACTATTACTATTGTTATTGCTACCTTTTCTCTTACCCCCATAATTATTCCCATTCCCATTCCCAATTCCGATTCCGATTCCTCCAGTTGATTCCTCCTCAGCGATGATACCCAAATCCGGTAAGGAAACCGACCCGGCTCGGGTAACCCGGGAGGTAATTAACTCTGACCTAATCAACTCGGAATCCGAGTTAGACCTCTTGATTCCGGAAAAGATAGTATTGTTATTACCAGACCGGAGTGAGATTCTTGGGGAGGAAGGAATGGTATTCATTCCCGTTTGTGAGGGAGTCCGGTTTAGTTGTTGGACCGGGATTGAACCGGTCCTTAGAAGTGCAGATTTCATGGATGTTGTCGGAAGAAATCTTCAAGTGTAGAAAGGTCTAAGTGAAGGTAGTAGTGGACTTTTTTGAGGGAGGAATATTTATAATATCAGCAGAAATAAATAGGAAGTTGACACGTGTGATTGAGTTCACGTGATTTCCTCAGCGTTAGGCAGACGAGTAGGAGGCGGCGGAGGAGTGAGAAGATGTAATTTTTTTTTTTTTTGGTAAAAATAAAAAAAAAGTAGTAGTACTCAATCTTGATTCTTGAGTGGGAGAGGTAGGGCTGGCAATGAGTTGAGGCAGTCTCAAACTCCGGCTCGACTCTCGATCAAAGGTCTGATTAAAGCTCGACTTTCAGTGGTTTCGGCTCCAGTGAGTCGACTTCGGCTCGAACTCGACTCGACATGTTAACGCAGTCGAGTCGAAGCACACAATACTTTCGACTCGAAAAGCCCCGTGAGATACTCGAAAAAATAATATATATATACTATTTTAAAAATAATATATATATACTATTTTAAAAAAGTTTAACCTTTTTTTTTGTAAAAATACTTGAACTTTTCTTTAAAAAAAAAATGAAAAAAATATATTAAATGAGTAAAAGGCAAAGTGAAAGATTTCTCCTATAAGAAATAGAACTATTATCGATGGATGAGATTTAAAAACACAACAATCTAATCTTAACCATCCATTGTAAGGAAGGAGTGAGAGAGTAAAGCCTAAACACTAACAAATCTCCCAGCCCTAGCCCTAAACGAGTAAAACAACAAAGTAGCACTCACGCCTCCCTCTCCATTCTCCATCGGCCATCTTCATCTCCCTCACTCCACGCTTGACCCACCACGCTCCCACCACGCTAGGCGACGGCACTTCATCCCACCACTCTCCCGCACACCACGACGGCGGCTACTCCGGGCGACACCGAAAGCCCTCGCACACCACCACCTCACCTCGGCGTCGCTCATGCTTTGTTTGTAAGTTCGGTTTCTAAGTTCATTATGTTTCTCGTTAATTTCGGTTTGCAAGTTCGGTTAATTATGCTTGATTTGCTTTGTTTGTAAGTTCAGTTTCTAAGTTCATTATTTTTTTTATTTGATGTTTGTCACTAAAATAATGTAGATCTTTTTGTGGGTTCTAAATTATACTTGATTTCTTTGTTTGTAAGTTCATTATGTTTCTCGTTAATTTCGGTTTGCAAGTTCGAGTTCATTATGCTTGATTTCTTTGTTTGTAAGTTCATTATGTTTCTCGTTAATTTCAGTTTGCAAGTTCAGTTCATTATGCTTGATTTGCTGTTTGTAAGTTCATTATGTTTCTCGTTAATTTCAGTTTCTAAGTTCAGTTTGTATTAACTTAAATATTTTTAAAATAGGCTGCATTTATATTCTAGAGATGTCTAGTGGGCAAGATAGATCTTCTACACCGGTTGGTGTTTCAAGAGTTGAGGAGTTTTTTGTGAATGTTGAGGATGATTATAATGGAGGAGAAGATGAAGTTAATGTAGGAGGTGAGCCTAATGTAGAAGTTTCGAACCCCCTCTTGATACCACAAATAAAGAAGATGAGGTTGAAGAATTCCACGACTTTAAGAGACAACGAAGATCAAAAGTGTGGGATGAATTTCTTGAACCTGAAAAAATAAAGAATCAATGGAAAGTAAGGTGTAAACATTGTAAAAATCCTCTTTCTGTCTTGAAATCTAAGAGTACTACTCATTTGCACCGACACTTGGAAGTATGTTCAATGAAATCAAAACAAATGAAGCAACAACAATTGCTTAACTTTATGCCATCTAGTTCAAGCACCGGAACAAACCAGTCTAACTTTGTTAGTGCTTTACATAATGGTAAACTTGACATGTTAAAGATGAGAGAGGGGGTAGCCCATTGGATCACTATGCATGAACATCCTTTTGCTATTGTTGAGGAGGAAGGTTTTAACTTGATGATGAAAAGGGAATACCGCAATGGACTAGTGTTACTCGAAACACTATTAAAGCGGACTCTTTTAAAGTTTATGAGTTGGAGAAGAAGAAACATAAAGATTTGTTCAAGAAGGTGGAACGGGTTAGTTTGACTACGGATTTATGGAAGTCAAAGCCACAAAAAATTGAATACATGGTACTTACGGCTCATTTTGTGGATCTTGATTGGAAACTTCAAAAGAGAGTGATTAACTTCGTCCACTTGCCTCCTCCACGTAAGGGTGCTAATATAGCCGATGCCATTTTAACATGCTTAAAGGAGTGGGAAATCGAGGACAAAGTAAGTATCCAACTTTTTCTTATCTATACTAGTATAATTGTGTTTGTATTTTTGGTATGTTTTCAAACTAATGAAGTATTATATTTATTTATATGTTAGGTTTTCACTATTTACGTGGACAATGCATCTGCAAATGATTCTTGTATTCAGATTTTAAAGGATAATTTTGCATCAAATGGGAGACTTATTTGTGGTGGAAAATTATTTCATATGCGTTGTTGTGCACACATTCTTAACATTATGGTTCAACATGGTCTTAAACAAGTTCAGGACATTATTGAGAAAGTCCATGATACCGTTGATTTTTTGAATGCAAGTGATGCACGACTTAAGCGTTTTGGTGAACTTGTTAGCCAATATAATGTGCAACATCGTAAACTAGTTCTTGAATGTAAAACACGTTGGAATTCAACATTTGACATGCTAGATTGTGCTATCAAGTTTAGGAAGGTGTTTCCTAGATATGCTTTGCATGACCATAATTATGATTCTTGTCCGGATGATGAAGAGTGGGGGAAAATAGAAAAATTGCTTGATGTTTTAAGAGTGTTCAAAGAGACTACTAACTCAATATCAGGATCTGAATATCCAACTTCCAACTTGTTTCTTCTTTGAGGTACAAAGGATTAAGGTGTTGTTGGATAAAAAATTTGAGTCTCATGATGATTTTGTTAAGAGTATGGTGAAGAACATGAAAGAGAGGTTTGACAAGTATTGGGGTGAATGCAATTTGTTAATGGCAATAGGTACTGTGTTAGACCCTAGACTGAAAATGAGGGCGGTAGAGATTGCATTCCCAAAAATGTTTCCTTCACATCTAGTTCGGGACAATATCAATAAGGTGAAAGAAGTCATGCATCAACTTTTTGATGAGTATGTGAGAATGTATTCTTCATGTAATGTGGAAGAAAGTGGAGAATGTGAATTCTCTTCATATGATCGTGATGGAGGTGGTACATCTAGTGGTTTGTCTCAACTTTTGCAAGATGTTTTTAGTGGAGAGACATCGGTACCTCATGTGAAATCTGAAATTGATATTTATCTCGATGAGGGGTGCTTCTTTAGTCAAGATTGCAAATTTGATGTCTTAGGTTGGTGGAAGGATAAGTCCAACAAATTTCGAATTTTGTCTCGTATGGCAGCACATATCTTGGTTGTTCCTATCACTACCGTGGCTTCTGAGGCAACTTTTAGTGCTGGGAGTCGTGTAATAGATCCTTATAGGGCTTCTCTTGCTCCGAGACGGTTCGGATGTTGATGTGCACAGGTGATTGGTGTAGATCCTTCCATGGGGTGAAAAGAAAGAACAAGGTAGTAATATCTATTCATCAATTATTCACTTCATTACCTTTATATTTGCTATGCATACTAATTCTTTTTTTTATTGTAGGAGAATGAAAAACAACCAAAGGAAATCTCTATCCCGATAGCATCCAAGGAGCCAACAAAGTGATAATGAATAGGTTTAGTTGATAAAATTAGTGAGTAGAATTTATTTTCATTTTTGGAAGTTAATTATATCAACTACACTTTTAAAATAGTGTTATTATGAATAACTCCTATTAACGAGGTTTCATTTTATTTCTTGACAGGTTTTTGTGGAAAAAGTTTGAGCTAGGTGCATGATTTGGTGTTAAGGTTGCGGAACCTAAAATGTGGCCATCATGTGATGTGCAAATTGTATTAGTTGTGGCTTTCACACTTTGTAGTGATATGATGATAACGAATTTGTATTAGTTGTTTTTTTGGGATTGATTGAAAAACTTTTCATGTTGATGTAATGATGTTTCATGTATGGTTAAGTACTTTTAAGGGATTTATTTTCGCTTTGATATTTCTTGTTCATAAAAAATCTTCAAAGAATGCCTTAAGGTAGTCGGAACCGAGTCGAGCTGGAACAAAGTTAGAGTTCAAGTTCGAGCTTTTACCGAGTTCGAGTTCGAGCTTTTACCGAGTTCGAGTTCGAGCTTTAAACGAGTTCGAGTTCGAGCTCGAGTTCGAGTTCGAGTTCGAGCTCGAGTTTAGGTTTCGAGTTCGAGTTCGAGCTTGCAAATTTGACACTCGCGAGTTTTCGAGTCGAGTCGAGTTGGGGTATGAGTTTTCGAGTTCGAGTCGAGTTTAATCAAACTCGAGCTCGACTCGCATCATTGCCAGCCCTAGGGAGAGGGGTATACGTGTCACATGTATTTTGGACACTTGGGACTAGGGGTGTTAACGAGCCGAGCCGAGACCGAACATGGCCAGGCTCGGCTCGGCTCGAGAATGTGAGGGTCCGAGCTCGGCTCGAGCTCGAAGCTCGTCGAGCTCGAAAATCCGGGCTCGGCTCGAGCTCGAAAAAAAAAATCTTCGGCTCGGCTCGAAGCTCGGCTCGAGAGAGTTTGCGAACTGTTTGGCTCGAAAAAGCTCGAGAATGTTTCCAATGCATTTCAGCACACTTTTCAGTTGCAAAACAAGTCTAATCTTCAAACATTCAAAAACAATCAAACTAATAAACTAAAAATATCACACAACAACAATAATTTACAATCGCAAATTCGAATCGAAAAACGAGAAGACGAAAATAAAACCTCCATAAGAGTGAGCATGAGTCGCCTAGCGGCATAGTGAACACGCTGTTTAGCATCACCACGACGCACAACGGAAGGTGGTCACCGGAGAGAACAGCGGCGGAAGCAAGAGCAAGAAGTCCACCTTGAGAGACTCTGAAATTGTTATCTTTAAGAAGATTGTGCAAGTATCAACAAGAGAAGTAACTTCAGAGGACGTTAATGGACGACGAGAAATTTCCTCCATTGTTAGGGTTTCGAGGAGGAGATCCGGTGAGGTAGAGCAGATCTGAGTTATGAGAGAGAGAAAAGTGAGGAGAGAGAAAAAGGTGAAGTTAAGTTGAAAATTGAAAATGGAAGAAGAAAGTGAAGTTTGGTGGTGCCGTGGTGGTGTTGAATCTGTTGATTGGAGGAGAGAGAAAGAGATGATGGAAAATGGGTTGAAGTTGAAGTTGAAGCGTTCAACTGGAGATTGGGATTTAGGGTCCTACACTCATACAGTCATAGTGTCCTACTCTTTCTTAGTTTGTTTTAATTGGGCTGAAGTATGTTTTAATTGGGCTGAAAAGAAGTATGTTTTAATTGGGCTAAAACTTTTAAACTGGTTTATATTTTTAAAGTGGGCTTGAAATTGGACATTATGTTTTTTAAAGTGAAAATCCAAGTTGGGTTAAAAATCAATGTATAAAATATGTATTTAAAAATTTTTCGAACATGTTTGCGAGCTTTCGAGCCGAACTCCACTAGGCTCAGGCTCGGCTCGTTAAGGTCGCGAGCCGAGCCCAAACTCGAGCCGAGCCCTCTCGAGCCGAGCTTTGACCGAGCTTTGACCGAGCCGAGCTCGAACAGTTTGCGAGCCACTCAGGCTCATTAGCACCCCTACTTGGGACATAACAACAAATGCCCATACTCTGTACAGATTTCCCATAGATAGATGGATTAGAGGGGGGACATTTTTTTTTTTTTAAATGAGAATAGGAAAATTATCATTAATAAAATATTATACGCCATTTACAATTTAGGAAATTCCCAAGTTTACATTTTGTTCCTCTTCAGCTGTAGTCGGGGTCGGTCATCATTTGCGACCATCAAGGGGATCTAGTCTAGGTATGCTCCTACGATCTAGGAAAATCCCAAGTCTACATTTTAGAAGTTAAGCGTTACAAGGCATTCTCCTAGCCATACTGAAGGTATAAAAACCTATACATTGGAGGAGACAACCTACTAGTCAGCAACGCAGTACAAGTAACCTGGGAACCTCCTCCGCAAATGACCAACATCATTAAAGATTTTCAAACACTCACCTCTTCCTTCAACCACTGGAGCATCAAACATATGTCCAAAGAAGCAAACAAAGCAGCAGATTGTATAACCTACGTCGGTCACTTAATAGAATTCTCTTTTATTAGAATTTTGTAATAACCCAACTTTTAACTCCATCCTTATAAATGACGTATTAGGAATTCCTTTAGTGCGGAGGGTCTCCTAATACTTTTCTTTTTTACTTTTATAAAAAAGGTTGGAAAAGAAAACAGTATTTTTGTTAGAAGCAAATGGAAACTTTACTATAAGGGGAAAAGTGATGAAAAGTGTCCCCTAAGGGCTCAGGCCTCAACTCCGAAAGCAAACACCAAAAAAACGAAAGTTGATTTTGCTTCTAAAAACAATGAGCTTCAACTTAGCAGATTTCACCTCGAAGAAATATGAACCGCACAAATGGGATTATGTCCAAACTGTGTGCCCTTTTATGGTTTCCTATGAAGGTCCCACTACAATCATGTTGGTTCTATTATTGGCATTCTCTTGTTCTTTCTATGGGGGTTGTATTTAACCAATCTCCCAAATCCCAATAAAGTGAGCTCAACACTTCAACTTGGGAGTGTTGAGAAGAAGAAAAATGAAGGTTACTTTCAACGGCCCTTGGTTTTCTCTTTATAATAGTGATTTCTCGATGTTACGTACTTATGTAAATGTTAGTTCATTGAAATGGCACTTAATTTATGGTCCGATCCATTCCCCTTGGATATTTAGAGAAACAAAACTTTGTTGTCAAGAATATTAGTAACATCAAGTGCAGTTGGCAATTAGATTCTAAAGCTATGTTCATATAAATTTTGAGTCAAATTCATGTAGTGTTAAAAACAAAAACGTATTAAAAACAAAAATGTATTAATAATTATAGAAAGCATAAATAATTAGAAAATACGATAAATAGGTCTATTCTTAGAATCAAATTTGGGTTATTTGTATTATTGTCATGTCGAGTTCTCATCCTGAAGTTTCCTGCTAAACATATCAAAACTTGATAAATATTAAATAGTTCATTTGAGATTCTAAATAGAGGTTATATTGATCATTAATCTATATCTATACTCATACATTAAAAGGTGCTCCCTAACAGCGAATCGCGCCACGCGCGCTATTCCTGTAGTATTGACTTACGCACTCCACATCCGATAAAAAAAATAGATTATGCGTGGTATAAGATTTGATCTCACGACCAGCTTTAGACTAACGCCTTAACCACTAAACCAAGTAATATTTCGTGTTATAATTTCAATGTAAAATACTAATAAATGAAATATATAAATACCCGGGGCATAGCCCGGGCCTAAAACTAGTTTAACTATTATTATCCAAAATTAGTTTTAACCAATATCAATTATTCGAATAGTTACATTGAAAATTCAAGTTTAATTTATAAAAGTTATAACGATTAATGAAGAAAAAATGAATAAGCATTATAAGAATTATAGACTCAATAATTAATACGACTAGTAATACTATCCCTTTTAAAGTACAACGAACTCGATAGTGCCACATTTCTAATAATCATGTGAATTGTGAAGGATTCGGGCACGCGATATGAGATTTACTGAATAAATTATATGAGGAATTTCTCATCTCCATATCTTATACATTCCAATTCCCATGATATCATAATCCACTAGCAATTCCCCAACATTAAAAAAAAGGAAAAATTGATTATAATAATCCAACCTTTGAGCCGTCCGCTCAAATTAATCCAACCTTTTTATTATTTTTTAATAATCAGACATTTTAGCACGATCCGCTCATATTGAGTTGTAAGATCGGTAACCTGTTGAAGTTGTAAAATTAAAATAATTTTATATATCTTGTTTTTTTTTTCATTTTTCTCTTCTCATCTATGACCTTTCACTCCCTTTTGTTTCTCTCTCCTACCTCCCTTCCTCTCTTCCTCCCCCTCACCACCGCCCTTCCACCCCCTCCCTACACCCTGTGAACAACCCCACCCTAGCTGCCAACAAGCACCCTCTCCCCACTCCTTGTGAACACCCCACATCCCCTCGGTTGCGATCGCCCACACTCCCACCCCCCGAGAACAACCCCCACTCCTACCGCCCGCGAGTACTTCCTCCCTCGCCCCCTGCGAACAACCCCCACAGACTTTCATGTTGATGAAAAACCATTAGGTAACTGCGCCCGAAAATCAGATCTATACTATGATCACAAATCATATAATACAGAATTATATCGTCCTCAAATAATATCAACACTAAATAAAGGAAAAAGAAATTAAAAGAAAAAACAAAAAAAAAAAACTAAAGCTCAGCTTCAAGCTCTTCACGCTCATGACCAGTAGCAATGGGCATCACATCTTCAATCCTCGGCTTCGGCTTCAACACCTCTGCTCCAAAAAAAAAAAGAAAACGAAAGTCAATCAATTACTGATGTAAACAAAACAAAAATCAATCGGTTTGAGAAGAAATCGAGATACCCTAAATTACCGGCATCAGTTGAGAAAGAATGAGAGATTATGGTAGGAGAAGCGAAATGAGGAGGTAGAAAGACGAGGAGCGAGAGAAAAGGAAGGTTTAACAATGGAGGAAGATGAAGACGAAGAAAGGGTTTTGAGGTGAGAGAAAACGAGTCTTCGCCACATGATTGAAATTTGCAGAAGATGAAGATAATGAGATTGTGTTCTGGATCTTAGGTCACCCCTTTTGTGTGTTTAAATTGGGGGTTTCAGGTAGATTTTTGTTGGTGGGGTTGGTTTGTAGTGGCGAGGAGAGAGAAAGGAAGGCTGGAGAAGGTGGTTTGTTGGTGGTGGAGTTAAAGAGGGGTGGAAGTGGTGGTGGTGGTGTTTGGCAGTGGTGGTGGTGGTGTTGTTGGCCATGGTAGTGGTGGTGTTGGACCATTGGTAGCTAAATTAGTTATAATTAAAATTAATTAAAATTAAAAAGATTAATTAAATTAGAACGAATAAGAATAAGACACGTGTCTAATTAACCTATTCTACTGGTAACCAATCTATTTCAACAGGTCATGGTTCAATATGATCAGATCATGTTAAAAGGTTGGATTATTAAAAAATAATCGAAAGGTGGAATTCATTTGAGCGAACGACTCAAAGGTTGGATTATTAGAATCAATTTTTCCTAAAAAAAACGCGCGTAAAAGTCTCTATCCGGACCAAAGAACTGGATTTATCAATTACTTGTAGAGAATTGCCATAATGTCCGACTCCCATGCATTTCTGGGTAGCCCCATTATTTTCAAGATTTAATATATTAATAGTAAGTTCAATTTATTATTCACACAAGTTTTATAAGTATAAATAAATTTAGATAAGTTATAATAAAAATATTTCTTTTTTAACTAACTTGAATTTCCCTAAACTAACAAGAAGCTTATTGAACTTTGTTATATCCATTGGACCATAAAATATAAATTTATCTTCTTTTTCTCAAAGTTTTTCCTAATAAGCTAAAATAAGTTTAGGAGAACACACCTTCGGTCTAAATGAGAGAAATTTAGGTTAAAAGAACAAAACTTTAGTTGTCGTAATATATTTCGAATAAAAGAAGTTTAGTTGTTTTTCCATTCAACAAATTGTCTATTGACGAATCTCATTTCATTTTTATATAAAATCTCTTAGCTTGCTTATCAAAAAGAAAAAAGAAAACACTCTTGGCTCATAATCTAATAGCTCACCTCGGAGGCTCAGACATATTAGTACAGAAAATTAGACAATTGCAAATGAGCCACTGAAACAGTATGGCTCATTTAGACTCAAATCTCTACTAAAACTCAATAGAAACGTTGTCAAATCATCTAGTGAATCATGAGCCGTTTAAGATTAGTTTCATTAAAGATTAGCCAGCTTCCTTCAATAAACCTAAATCATCTTGCCATTCCTCCAAGCAATCTTCAGAACATGTGCAGATTTTTTTTTTTTTTGCAGAAAAAAAATCTCTCAACTAAGTAAAGGTGCTGACTTTCAGAGCTTCTCAAGTATAACTTTGGTATCTATTGAAGCTTTTAACTCTCTAGCTACAAGTAGCTTTACTCTTCTTTATGTGTGTAATAAATTGAAACTTATTTTCGGAGAAAGAAAAAATTGTATACAAGAAACAAAGAGCTTATTTCTCAGAGAGAGAGAGAGACAGGCACCCAGGGTGTGAAGATCTCATTGATTTTTCTTTATCCTCAAGTTAGAAGACCCACGACGAGTCGATGATTTATCACTGTGATCTGTAGTTCTAATGATGAAGAGAAGTGTTTCCAGAAGCATACCAAAAACCAAACCAAGGATGCCTCCAGCAGTACTCTGTTGAAAGAATGTCACTGTCATTGAGCATTTAATTCATTTCTAAGTATATTTTTGGTGAAATTACCAATACTTACCATGACAAGGTTGCGGTTGAACAATGCCCTGAAAGCAATGAATCCGACGAGGTAACCAGTAAACATTATGACCACAACATGTAAACCTGCAAAGATTTGCCACTATCTTAGTGGAACTGAGGCTAAAACCAAGAAACAAATCAAGACAGATAGAACAAGCAATACAAGAAGGATGCCTGAAATTATTCAAGACATCCAGTTGAATTCTGGATATAATTTTTTTTCTTTTGAGTACTTTTATCTGCTTGAATGTCGATCCTCCTTTTGGTATTGTTAACAAAGAAGCTGACATTTGGTTTCATTAGTAATTTTCAGTTTTTGTTTTGAGGTTTCAGAAGTTGTATAACATTAATAATGTTGGATAACCAAAATCATTAATTTAATAATTTTTGATCGTACTATCTCTCAAGTCTCAAGCAAGCATACATAGGAGTTCTAAGATGGAACGGTAACAAATTTGGATGGTTTCCCAATGAAGAGACAAGAGAAGTTAAATGTACCTAACCTTTTGTTCTTCATTTTAATTTTCTTTTAGATCATTATAATACTCTGTGTCATGCGTTTCATGACACAGATTTGGTTCAACCATGCCCAGAGGACATTGTAGAGGTGGTTCAAATTAAAGGCTATAAGTAGTTCAGAAGTTACTGTGATCCTCACTAATTCTCCATCTCATTAGATTCACAACATGCAGTAACTTATTTGCTATAGCATCCACTTTACATATCCATCAACATGAATATTAGGGCTTCGGCAGACCGTCTACCTGCTGGATGGCTACAAGTAACGGATATGGGCCTACGGCAGTTCCACTGGGACATCTAGGACGTAGATTGCAGCTTTTCTTTACCAAACTAAGTGTGATAGATTTAACCATGACAATATACTATGCTTAAGAAAGCTAAGAATTTTTGCAAAATGACAAGTTCAAAGTGAGGTGATTTCAGATTCCAGAGATAAGGTATTTTCGATGAGATAAAGCTAATTTATTGCCTTGGATTTTTATTAGCCATAGTAACATCAAACATGGTTTGGCAAAAGACTGGTATGATATACCAAGGATTAGGTCATCGAGATCATCCTATTAATCAGCTGACAAGAGGCTGACGAAATCAAAACTATTCAGTAGACACTCGAATAGAGTATAAAGGTCGGTGAGCCTGGTAAGAGGACACCATGCACACTAATCACACAGGTACATAACAAAAGTATGGGATGGCATGTCGGTGCCAGAATGAAGAGAGACTTGTTGCACCTGCGAATAAAAAGAGAAAACAAACGACTTGAAAGTGCGTTTGCAGATGACTTCCTACAAGCACAGAATACTCATGCCTTGGGAGTTTCTCCACGTTCAAAAGTTTTAAATACTAAAGTTAGCCTCTTTTTCAGGAGGATAGAGTTGGAGTTAACTTGAAGAGGGGAACGATTGGTCTAAAACAAGTATTGGCCAATTGTCTCAGGACTCTCATCACACCGAATTGTCTCTTTTTCAGGACAAAGTTTGCACTATAAATTATTTATAAAATGAAAATCAATATTGTTGCACAATGACAGCTTTCTAACATGATTTTTTTTGGCAATAACTAGAAAGTATTCCGGTGGTAATATGAATTTCACGGTGGTAATGGAAATTATTACTGTATAACAATTGAAAAAAGGTTAAATCACATGTACCTTGGTTGTATTATATGAAGATATTTGGTGGCTATGAAACCTTTTGGTGGTATTAGAAGAAGTGGAAACTGTTCTGATAAATCATCTACTAGTAAGCAACATGATGCAAAAGGACAAATGTGCACTAGAAGTACTAGTAAGGTTTTTGGTGGTAGTAAGAAATGTTATGGTAGCTACATGAAATTTTATGGTTGTACTAAATATAATTAAGCAGAACTATTGAAAGAAAGGCTGGTCTGGCATGTGTATTGGTATTAATACGATGGTTTCTAGTCGTACTAGGAAGTATCCTAATAGCACAAGGAAGAATCCGGGGACCGGGTGATATTAGGAAGTGTTATGATAAAACAAGGAAGGATTTTGGTAATATTCAAATTTATTCTGGTAGAACCCCAGTAAGCTCCCCCCCTCTCTGCCTTCTCTCCTCTAAAGAACCCTAAAATTCCTTTAGCCAGTTCGCGGCTGCCACCATCCTTTTCTATGGTGATGAGCCCCAATTTCTACTTTTATATATTGTTAATAATAATCCTCTATTCTCTTTATTTTTAAGAGTTTTTACCCAATCATTGAGTTTTTTTGTCTCCTCTAGTGGGAGTTTGGAGTTTAATTTTTAGTCTTCCCATGTGGGAGTTTAAAGTTTGGTTTTTATGGTTTCTTTTTTAAAGATATAGTTCATTGATAGTTTGCTATACAAATTTACAATCAGTAATTCTCGTACACTATCTCCACAGTCCAATAAAGAGATTTCTTCTCAAAACTATGTCAAAATGATAAATGCTATCACAGAAAGCTGCATGATTCAACGAACAAACAGGGGTTGTACCGCATTGTCAAATCTGGTTCTTCATCATCATAGTTACATCTAGGGGTGCTAATGAGCCAGGGTGGCTCGCAAACTGTTTGAGCTCGGCTCGGCAAAGCTCGGTCAAAGCTCGGTCAAAGCTCGGCTCGAGAGGGCTCGACTCGAGTTCGAGATCGGCTCGCGACCTTAACGAGCCGAGCCTGAGCCTAGTGGAGTTCGGCTCGAAAGCTCACAAACATGTTCGAAAAATTTTAAAATACAATTTTTTATACATTGATTATTAATCCAACTTGGATTTTTACTTAAAAAAATACAAGGCCCAGTTTCAAGCCCACTTCAAAAATATAAACCAGATTAAAATTTTCAGCCCAACTAAAATATACAAACCAAATAGAAGAGTGGGAAAAGAATGGCGTATAATTTTGTTCTTAACTGTTCAAGGGTTTTCGAAAAACCCTAAATCTCCATCTCCCGTTCAAGGCTTCGTGGTTTATCTCGATTCTCGGCGGCGAGCTGCGTGGTTCATCTCGGCGGTGAGCAGCGTTCCCGGCGACTAGCAGATCGTCTTCGGCAGCGACTAGCGAGCAGGATGACAGGTATTTTTCGTTTTTTTTAGTTTTCTTTTTCGATTTTATCTGAAATTTTCGAGCATGAATCATGATGTTTAGTTTTCTTTTTCGATTTTTCGTATTTATCTGATTTTTTATTTCATTCTAAGATTGATTTGTTATTTTGTTCTATGTGGTGATTTTAGGCCTTTGATTTATGTTTCTCTACTCTGTAATCTTAGTATCTTACTATATGTTATTTTATATTTTTTTGTTAAATTTTTTATTATGATTTATTGTTTTGTGGCCTTTGAATTTTTGTTGTTTGTACGCTTTGTTCTTCACAACTACATCAACTAGCAAGTGGAGTAATTTTGATTTAAGTACCTAAAAAGTATTGGTATTTTGTATGCAAATTTGTTGCCCAGATGTACTGTTTTTCATCTCCCTTGTCTACTATTGAACTTGTCATCTCTGAATTTTTGTTTGCAAACAGTCAAGAAACTTGTGTTGGAACTTTTTGTAGTTGTGAAATGTGAACCATGGAGGTACTCATAGAGTGGCTTAGATCAGTAGGTTGTGATGGTGTTGTGATGGCTTAGATCAGTAGGTTGCAAACAGTCAAGTCCCCTGTTTTTGTTGTGAATTGTGATGGTGTATTGTACCACATTTTTGTTTTGTATGATATGTTTTGTATGATAGCTACTGGCCTACTACAGTAGGTAGAAATTTTGTAATGTTTAGCATGTAGTAAATTAATATTGGCTTTTTTAACAGATAATGATTCTACTTGTGCACCATCATCGACTCCTGTTGCTCTTCTACTCCTAATGTGGAAGAATTTTTTGTACATGTTGATGATGAGATCCAAGATGAAGAAATGGAGCAAGAACCACCAGAACCTCACGTTGACTCTAATCAAGAGTTAGATGGGGAAGAGCATGCTCATCCTTTCAAGAGACCAAGAAAATCAGAGGTGTGGAACGATATGGAGGAACCCATACAAGTAAATGGGGATTGGAAAACTCAATGTAAGCATTGTAAATCCCGTCTTACTGTTTTAAAGAGTGGCACTACAAGTCATTTAAAAAGACATTTGCCTAATTGTGCTCAAAGAAAATTGAAATTAAAGCAACAAAGTATGATTAACTTTTTGCCATCTGATTCAAGTGCGGGTACACCAAACTCTGGAGGTGTTAGTGCTTTACATAATGGTAAGCTAGATATGTTATGTATGAGGGAAGGGATTGCTAATTGGATTGTCATGCATGAAAAGCCTTTTAGTGTTGTAGAAGAAGAAGGTTTTAACATGATGTTAAAGAGGGGGATACCTCAATGGACATCTGTTTTACGCCACACTATAAAAACCGATGCTTTCAAAGTCTATGAGGCGGAGCAAAAGAAACTAAAGGCTCTTTTGAAGGATGTAGATAGAATTTCCTTGACCACTGATCTTTGGCGTGCTAGACCACAAAGGATTGAGTACATGGTTCTTACGGGTCATTTTGTTGACTATGATTGGAAACTCCAAAAGCGAGTTTTGAGCTTTGTCCACATACCTCCTTCTCGGAAAGGCAAAGACATAGCAAATTGCATTTTCAAATGTTTAAAGGAGTGGGAAATTAAGAATAAAGTAAGTGTTTCTCAAATTCTTTTGAATAATATGTTTATTCTTACATGCTAGTAGCTAGTTGATCTTTACTTATGAGTTATGATAACAATTACATTTTCTTTAAAAATAGTATAGGTTTTTACGGTTTCGGTTGACAATGACACCGCAAACGATTCATGCATACAAATTTTAAAGGATACTTTCTCACTTACAAAGAGGTTGTTATGTGGTGGAGCATTGTTTCATGTACGTTGTTGCGCACATATATTGAATATTATGGTGCAACATGGTCTCAAGTAAGTCAAAACCATTGTCAAGAATGTTCATGATACCGTAGATTACCTCAATGGAAGTGAAGCGAGAATGAGAAAATTTGCGGAAATTGTCCAACAATTCAATCTCAAAGAGCGGAGGTTGGTTCTTGAATGTAAGACTAGGTGGAATTCCACTTATGATAAGTTATCATGTGCCATCAAGTTTAAGGAGGTATTTTCTAGACTTGCTTTGGAGGACAATGATTATGTTTATTGTCCTAGTTCTGATGATTGGCATAAAATTGAAAAACTTCTCGAGATCTTAAAAGTGTTATATGATACCACAAATGTTATCTCAGGCTTTGAGTACCCCACTTCCAACTTTTTCCTTAGTGAAGTTTTTTACATCAAAGAAATATTGGACAAAAATGCTAGTTCTCCCGACCCTTTTGTGAAAGATATGGTGAAAAACATGAAAGAAAGATTTGATAAGTATTGGGGTGAATGTAATTTACTCATGGCTACTGGTGGGGTGTTAGACCCTCGTTTGAAAATGAAGGTTGTTGAAATTACATTTCCTCATATGTTTTCTTCAAATCTTGTTAGGGAGAACATTAATAAGGTTAGAGATACTTTGTATGAGTTGTATGATGAGTATAAGGCTTTGTATCCTCCATTGGATGAAGAACTTGGAGAAAGTAGCAATGGAGCTCCACATATAGTTCAAGGGGGGAGCCTTCCGGGGATGTCAAGGGCTTTACAAGTTGTTAGAAGTGGGGAAAGAGTGGAGCCTAGAAAATCAGAACTTGATGTATATCTTGAGGAATGTACTGCAACTGATGAAGGACATAGGTTTGATGCCTTAAATTGGTGGAAGGAAAGAGCTAGCAAATTTGTTGTTTTGTCTAGATTGGCTGCTGATGTGTTAGCTATTCCTATTACCACTGTTGCTTCAGAGGCTACATTTAGTGCTGGGAGTCGAGTTATTGATCCTTATCGATCTTCATTGCTTCCGGAAACCGTGCAAATGTTGATTTGCACGGGAGATTGGTGTAGGTCCACTTTTGGAATCAAGAGAAAGAACAAAGTAAGGCTAAAATTATTTTTGTTGTTTTATGTTTATGGATATTGTTTTTATAGCTAATTATAATTTCATATTTGTAGTTTGTTGATGAAGATGAACCAAAAGAAATCATGATTCCAATTCCATAAATTGCGTTCTTCTATGAGGTTATCTTCTCACTCTTCTCTAATCTTATACTTTCTATTACATAAATGAATAAGTTATGATTTTATAAACGGTTTTTTCACCAAATACCCCTGACAAATAAATTTATTCACCAAATACCCCCACTTTTTTCAAAATTCACCAAATACCCCTAACCTTTTTAAAAATTCACCAGATACCCCAAACATTTCAAAAAATACCAAAAATGCCCTTTTTGGCTAACGGACGTTAGTGCTCCGTTAATTAATTAACTAATTAACCTAAGTAAATCCTAATTAACCTAAAAACCCTAAAACTCTAACTAACCCTAAAACCCTACCTAACCCTAAACCCACCCCCAAGCCCACCACCCTCCCGGCCCACCACCCCACCCACCACAACTCCAACCCCACCCGGCCCCCTCCCCCTCCCCCTCCCCCGCCGCCGCCGCCTCCCCCTCCCGACCACCCCCGGCCCGCCGCCCCCTACCCTAAGCAACCCACACGCAGGCTCCCCTCCCCTCGACATCCCGCAGCCTCCTCTCCCCTCGACATCCCGCAGCCTCCCCCACCCCCCGTCGACCCTCCGGCGGCTCCCCCACCCCTTGTCGAATTCCCCCCCACCCCCCCACCCCCGTCGAATCCTAACCCCACCCCCCCACCCCCCCCCCAAACAACCCACGCAGCCCCCATCCTTCCCTCCCCCCACCCCCGCGAATTTTCGCATCCATCCCCCCCCTCGAGCAATCGTAGGCAAATCCGAGGCTCGGTTTCGTTTTTGGTGTCCATGGGCAAGGAAACTTGTGGTGCTTTTCACCCCTATTGCGACTTCGATGCACCGGCATTTTTCGCGGAAATCGAAGGGGTTGGGGTGTTTTTCGTGGAAGTGGAACAACCCGAAGGGGGTTGGTCGAAAATCGATAGGGGTGTTTTTCGTGGAAGTGGAACGGCCCGAAAGCGGGGGTGGGGGCGGAATGGGGGTGGGTGCCGCGGGGGGCCGGGAGGGGGGGCCGTTGTGGTGGGGGAGGGGCCGGGTGGTGGTGGTGGTGGTGGTGGAGGTTAAGGTTAGGGTTTTAGGGTTAGTTAGAGTTTTAGGGTTTTTAGGGTTTAATTAGGGTTTTTTAGGTTAATTAGTTAATTAATTAACGGAGCACTAACGTCCGTTAGCCAAAAAGGGCATTTTTGGTATTTTTTGAAATGTCAGGAGTATCTGGTGAATTTTTTTAAAGGTCAGGGGTATTTGGTGAATTTTGAAAAAAGTGGGGGTATTTGGTGAATAAATTTATTTGTCAGGGGTATTTGGTGAAAAAACCGTTTTATAAAATTATATCTTTATAAATATTGTTTTAATGTATGTGTTAAACATATTTTCTAGGTGTTATGGGAGAAAAAGAACCATGAAGAATGGCTTGGACTTGAAAATGAATGTCAAAGGAAGAGAAAGAGTTGTTTGTGTGTTTAATTATCAAATGAAATTTGTGTAAAACTTTGTTGTGACTTGTAAACTTTGTGTAATTTGATGTGTACTTTGTTAAATTTATTGTCAACTATTTTTTTCTCTTTTTAAAGTTTAAAGTATGCGCTTAGTTCATTGTAAAAAGCTGGAAATTGGAATCATGCACGAAACGCGCTGAAAAATGCACTAGTAACGTTCTCGAGCTTTTTCGAGCCGAACAGTTCGTGAACTTCAAACTCGAGCCGAGCCGAAGATTTTTTTTTCGAGCTCGAGCCGAGCTCGGTCCCTCTCATTTTCGAGCCGAGCCGAGCCTGGACATGTTCGGTCTCGGCTCGGCTCGTTAACACCCCTAGTTACATCGTTGAAAATTTTTATTTGATCATGTTAGATGTCGTATAGCTTTCAATTAATAAGATTTATCTCTTCCCTTCAAAAAAAAAAACCTTCACTAGTAAGGAAAATGTTGGAAAATGACCAACATGCCCCTTTTAGACAGCCCAGATGACCAATGCGTCCTTTATTGGCCATTTGGCCTATACCTGTCAATTGTCATAGATTTATCAACAGAGGAAGTAATATATAATGTTTATGTTTTAAGAGGATTCCACTTCTCCGGAAGTCATCAGCAACATCTCGAGCATATAGAAAATTGTCACGACTTCAAGAAAAACGTTTTCCTAGGTGGAGTCTGGTCAGCTCAAAATCATGGGAGAAACCTTACTCCAAACAAGCACACGATAAAGGAAAAACTAGGATACAGGGTGTTTTCAGGAAATTGCAAACTGCCTATAACCTGATTCGAATCCTAGTAGGCAGGTAAAAAACAAGTTATGTTCCAGAAAACAGAGAAACTGCACATCTACAATAACTTCTACAGCTCAACAATACGAAATCATGTGCATTTGAAATTATTACTTATAGCTCTATATAAACTTGAATAGAACTAGATGAGTTGCTTGTCAAATGTAATAAGGATGAGAATGACTAAGCATAGACCTGAATGAAGAAATAGACACTTATCCAGCATAGGAATAGAGAAATACCAAATGATTAGGTAAAATAATGACCAATTGCAGATATATATATATATAAGCATAAGAATTTCATTCATCTAATAGATAATACTCGGCTTTTATCAAACAGGTCAGTTAACCCCCAGGAGGGAGGTTCCCCCGTGGCTGCTGCCGAAGGTGGGATCTACCTAGCTAGCAACAACACATCTTCTCTTTATCAATTTGTATAATTTCCTAAGAAGGAAACAGTCAAGAGATCAATTTGATAGTACATGGACTTGCGAATTTCCCAAAGGAATTTCAAGGAAGTTATACTATTTAGGGACTAATCAATTTTACAGGTTTTAGTACATCACATGACCACAATAATGCAGGGTTGGCCGTTGCTCTTTAATATGAGGTGCCAACTTCACCTTTAGTCTTTAGAGCACGCTTGGTATGAGATTTTAAGAGTTGGAACATGGAACCGGAAATGAGAAGCCATTTCCATTACATGTTGTTCATATAAGGAGTGGGGTAATATTTTCTACTCAACCCTATAGTTACATATGGTAACATATTATGTTACCCTCCCCATCCCCACACTTACAAGTGTTTCTTTTCCACATTGGAACCATAAACCCTAAGGCACCGTTTGTTTTGGAGGAAAACGCTTTTTAGGCAAACGTTGTTTGGTTGGATGAGTGATTTAAAAAGGAAAACTAAGTTGGAAAAGAGTTCATATCTCTTTGTAAACATTTTCCTCCAAAATTTAAAGGAAACCCATTTTCCTCCACTCTCTCATTACAACATCTCAATTTTTCCCTTTCTTAGCCTAATAGTTTTCGATCAAACCAAAAAAAGGAAAATTAATATTCATTTGCCTCTTCCACCGGAAAATACTTTCCATCAAACGAAATTACCAAATGGATCCTAAAGGTAACAATTACCGTAACCATTCATTTCCTTATTTGAAATAATTCTCTTTCCATTCCATGAGTTGAACCAAACGTGTAGCTAATAAGAACCTAACAACTTAGAAACAGATGGAGGTGAAACTTCACTCACCAACTTCACAATGATTGTCAGCAACAATTTCTTAAAGGGAAGAGAACGAAGAGAACCAACATCAACTCAAAAGTCAAAATTAAAAACACATAGTAAAAAGCATATAAATTGTTTCTTCACTTTGATGCATGTCCTATTAACATCAATTACAGTACACAATTTTCTGCCAAGCAATTTGAGCTACAACTAGTACGAGGATATGAGTAAAGCATGTAAAAGTTAGAATGAAACTTACCAAATCCAAGCTGGTCCTTGTAGGATGAGAAAGGCTCATCTGGACTTTTCTTAGGAGTAATATCTTTCACGAGCTCCGCATATGCTTTTCTCTCAGCTAATTCCTCTAACTTCCTCAATCTTGCTTTCAGCTCTTTGCTCTTAACATAACCAAAGAAACAAGCATCAGACACAACATCTAATCAGTGAAAGCTGCTCATATGCCAACAAAATGGCTCTTTTAGCTCATTTACATCTTAACAAAAAAAAAAAAAATTAAACAGGTGAAATAAGGCAAACTGAGTGGTACAAGCATGATCACAGTTAAGGAAAAAAAAAAGATTAGTTACAAGTGTTTTAATTGCTTCATCAATTGGCATTCATATAAGCATACACTGAAGCCAAACAAATCATAACCTCTGACTACTGTAAAATGTTTGGATTGCACTATCAATTATATACAATAACCTTAAAATTTGCACCAAGATACATATACTTACTTCAAGATACCAAATCCCCCACTAAAAAGGAGGAAAAGAATGTATGAAGAGATATAAATTTATCAATTATCATGCAAATGCAAAAGCCCAAAAATGTAGTAGTAGATTAGGGAAAGTAAACCATAAAAAATTGGGGGCAAAAGTACTAACATTATAACAGAAAAATTAGAACTTGTTACACAACAATTAGCTCATCAATAACTATCAAAATGCACATCCAATATAGTAACAACATGCAACTTTCACCAAATCAAAAAAATTACAGATACCCAGAAACAAAATTAGTTAATTATCATCAAAACAAAAGTACCCAGAAAATAAAAAAAATTGAAATTGAGACCTTTTCTCGAGGTTTAGGGCTGGTAAAGAGGAAAGAAGACCCACGAAGGAGGAGAGAGAGAGAAGGTCTGGAAGTGGGGTCAGACGAAACCCAGATGGATCGCAGTGATTGGTAAGGAATCGAAGGTTGGGAGGAGAGAGAAAGTGCAGATTGCTGGAGATTTTCAGGGAGATTTTCAGGGAGATTTGATGATGATGATGATGATGATGAGTTGAGGAAAGAGCGTATGATTTCTGTGTTTGATAAAATTAGGGGTGAAGAAGTATCAGTAATTGTAGTTGAAGTAGTGGAAGATGAAGAAGTTGGAGCTTCTGATTCATTGTTTGAAATCATCTTTTTTTTTAATTTGATTGGTTGCACTAAAATGAAGAATTGAAGATTATTGTTCTCCTTTTCTTCAAATGTTGTGTGTTTGAGAGAGAAAGAGAGTAAAATTTGGTTGACATTGGAATTGGAGTTGATATTCGACCTATGTTTGTCATTTAAGAAGATGAAGCCCAACCCAGTGGCACTGGCAAGTGGCAACCCATAGCAAGTGTTCCAAAGCAGTTTGACAAAGGCCATAAAAAATTATTGGAACTAACTTCTCCCGTTATATATACATTATATTGAACTGAAAATTCATTTATCAATATGAAGTCGTACGACATCTATAATAGAAGTCATAAACTAAAAAATAAAGATTAAATTGAAATAAACTTTATTTTAATCGGCAAAACCACAATCGTTGAGCACAAAGAACCTGTCTAAATACCATTTTTCACAACGTTGTTTGATGCAGCCTTCTATGAAGGGGTCTAATGATCTGATGTAATTTTGAGGTAAAACTAGAGTTAATTCAACCGATTGTACGCGAAAAACTGATTGCCGTTGCGCCGTGGTAGTTCTGTACAAAATCCTACCAACAAATAACTTACAATTGGAGCTAGCAAGATCCAAACCCAGCTATGTTAAGGGATTAATAAATAGGTTTGTTAGATTTCAGTTACTAGCTGGAATCAGTTAAAGGTTGTTATGCCTTGGCGGGAAAAGTTGAAAAGTTGTTTTACTTTTCTTTAAATACTTGTGTTCTGTTGATTAGAAGAAGTTAAGAATAATGATTTATTAATCCCAATCTATTTCCCTATCACTTTCTACTTCTCTCCCTTCCTATCTTTCTATTTCTTCTTCTCTGGTTATTATATTCTGTTCATTTCAGCAGAGAACTTTGTTCCTGCAACATTGGTATCAGAGCATTTCGATCAAAATTCATTCAATTTGCTTCATTTTTAGCTCATCACAATCTCTGTGAGATTCCGATTCTACTGATCTAAAATTTGCAATCATCAGATCAGTTTTTCTCAGTCAAATTCAACACCCTATTTTGTGTGTTGCGTAAATTTTTCTGGAAATTTGATACATTCAAATTCAATTGAGCTAAATTGGCGCCAACTACCAGAAATAGTGTTAGTATGGAGGATCAATTGAAATCATTTGAGCAGAAATTTCAAGATCAATCTAAGAAAGTTGAAGATCAGTCTAAAAAGATTGATGAACTGAGAGATTTGATTCTTGAATTGAAGAATCAAATGGCGGTTCTCGCCGAGAAAGCTACCGATAGTCCAAGAACGGGTTCTGCGCAAGGATCTAATTCCCTTCCTAAACCTCTAGGGTATGTTCCTAAGCTGGAATTTCCTAAATTTGATGGTACTAATTGTAGACTATGGATAAAAAAATGCAATAAGTACTTTCAGTTATACAAAATAGCTGAAGATCAAAAGGTTGATCTAGCATCCTTATTCATGATTGAAAAGGCTGAAAAATGGGTGAGTAGTTATCTTTCTGTGCGTAAGAGTGTAGATTAGAGTGAATTTGTGATTGATCTTTCTGCTAGATTCAAAGATGATAAGAGCATGAATGTTGTTGAGCAGTTTAATAAATTGCATCAAACTGATTCTCTAGAGGCTTACATTGATGACTTTGAGGATCTTAGTTCTGTAGTATTGCAACATCATCATGATTTGCCTCGGGATTATATGTTGGAAAGCTTTGTAGGAGGACCGAAGGGCGGTGTTAAGCCATTTGTTAAAGCTTTCAAACCACAATCCATAGCCGATGCAAGAGAGTTTGCAAGACTACGGGAAGAAACTATAGCACATGTTCAAGCCAAACCACAAAAATCCTATTCTTCCTATTACAAAACACCTTCTACATATTCTGGCAACAGTAGCTTACCACCTCTTTTGCCTACTCCCTCCACTAAACCTTCTTCCTCTACCTTTTCTTCTTCTGCTTCTTCTACTCCTAAAACTACCTTTAAAAATCCTAGAACTTTTAAGCACATTCCTGCAGATGTAAGGGCAGAAAAGATTGCTAAAGGACTTTGTTACTGTTGTGATCAGCCTTATGATAGAAATCATAAGTGCCAATTTAAAGAGCCTCAAATATTTACTGTAGAGTTTTTAGGTGAAGATGCTGAAGAACTGCAAGGTGTAGGAGATATCTTGTTGGAAGAGGCTGAACCTTTTATCTCCATTAATGCTCTTTCTGGTACTCAAACTTTCCATACCATGAGAGTGCAAGGGGTGGTTAGAGATAAGCCATTTCACATTTTGATAGATTTTGGTTCTACTCACAACTTTCTAGATTTGGAGCTAGCCAAGAAGTTAGGCTGTGCAATTGAGTCTGTGCCTCGTCAGTCAGTGGCTGTTGCTGATGGCAACCAATTGCATTGCAATCATGACAGTAAAGGCTTTACTTGGAGTATGCAGGGCCATACTTTTACAGCTGATGTCATGCTGATTTCCCTAGGAGCTTGTGATATGGTGTTAGGTATTCAATGGTTGACCACATTGGAACCTATCTGTTGGGATTTCAAACAGCTTGTCATGAAGTTTGAGTGGCATGGAACACCCCTTGTGTTGCAGGGTGTTCATCCCAAGAAGGTTCAAATGGTTGATGGTACTCCTTCATCAAAATTACTTGAGAATGCTATACAATTATGTGTCCTGCAAGTGAGGGATTTAGCTTACATTGACACAACAACTAGTTCTCAGAAGGAGGTAAATGCTAGTTTGTCTCAAGAATGGTTGGATTTAAGGCTCCAATACAATGATTTATTTGAAGATCCAGTGCATCTTCCTCCATACAGGGGCTTATATGATCATCATATTCCTTTATTGGAGGGGTCCAGGCCTGTTAATATTAGGCCCTATAGGTACCCACTCAAACAAAGGGACATCATTGAGCAACTTATTCAAGATATGTTGGACAGAGGCATTATTCAGTGTAGTGCTAGTCCATTTACTTCTCCAGTGGTGCTAGTTGGCAAGAAAGATGGCACCTGGAGGTTGTGTGTAGATTATAGAGATTTAAACTCTAAAACTGTGAAGAACAAGTTTCCAATTCCAGTCATTGATGAGTTGATTGATGAATTGGGCCGAGCAATCATTTTTAGCAAGCTGGATCTTAGAGCTGGATATCACCAACTGAGAGTTCACCCTAATGATGTCTATAAAACTGCTTTCAAGACTCATACAGGGCATTTTGAGTTTTTAGTAATGCCTTTTGGCCTTACTAATGCTCCTGCTTCTTTCCAAGGATGGATGAATAGTGTATTTAAGCCACTATTGAGGAGGTGTGTACTCATTTTCTTTGATGATATCTTAGTATACAGCAATAATTTGGAGTCTCATTGGCAAGATTTGGCTAATGTGTTTGCTTTGATGAGAGAAAATTCTATGTTTATCAAAGAAAACAAATGCAGTATTGCTATTGATAAGGTAGAATACTTAGGGCATTTTATTTCAGCCAATGGGGTTGAAACTGATCCTCACAAGATTTCTGCAGTAAAGAGCTGGCCTATTCCTCAATCAGTGATAGAATTGAGAAGTTTTTTAGGCCTAGCACAGGAAATTTATAAGGCACTATTCTCTCCTTAGCAAACCACTCACTGAATTGTTGAAGAAAGGGGCTTTTGCCTGGTCTGATCACGCTCAGAAAGCTTTTATAGCTCTCAAGCAAGCCTTAGTTTCTGCACCATTGTTAGCTGTGCTAGATTTTTCAAAGCAGTTCATTGTAGAGACAGATGCTTCTCAAAAGGGAATTGGAGCTGTTTTGATGCAAGACCATCATCCTATTGCATTTATTAGTAGGACATTGGGTCCCAAGTGGCAAAAGCTCTCAGTTTATGAAAAAGAGTTACTTGCCATAGTCTTTGCTGTCCAAAAGTGGGAGCAGTACCTAATTAGCAATCACTTCATCATCCACACAGACCAAAAGAGTTTGAAATGGTTGTTGCAGCAGAAAATTTCAACTCCTTTTCAGCATTTTTGGCTCTCCAAATTGATGGGCTTTGATTATGAAATCAAATACAAGTGTGGGCAAGATAATCATGCAGCGGATGCCTTATCCAGGGTTCAAGGTTCTGAAGTCTTGTGTCTGACTCTTTCAGTGGTGACCTCTGATTTAACTGACTTACTCAAAGCCAGTTATGTTCTGGATAATGGTTTGCTAGACATTATTCATAAGCTGCAATCTTCTATTTCAGTTGACAAGTACAGCTTGCAAGATCAGTTGTTAAGGAGGTCAGGCAGATTGGTTGTGGGTCCTGATGTTAATCTCAGGTCAAAAATCATCCATTGGCTACATTCATCTCCTGAGAGTGGCCATTCAGGGCGAGATTTGACTATTAGAAGAGTGAAGAATTTGTTTTACTGGAAGGGTTTGAGCAAAGCAGTAAGGCAATTTGTGAGGAATTGTCTTGTGTGTCAGGCTTCCAAATATGATCCTGCTGCAAAACCAGGGTTGCTTCAACCTCTCCCAATACCAGAAGTTATATGGATTGATGTCTCCATGGATTTTATTTCGGGACTTCCCAAGTCAGGAGGATATGATGTGATCTTGGTTGTGGTTGATAGGCTAAGTAAGTATGCCCATTTTATGCCCTTGGCTCACCCCTACACTGCCTTGCAAGTAGCTCAGACCTACCTGGACAATGTGTTCAAACTCCACGGTTGGCCTCGCAGCATAGTAAGTGATATGGATCCTATTTTTCTTAGTCAGTTTTGGCAAGGACTATTCAGTCTCCATGGCACTGAGTTTCTTCTCTCTTCAGCCTACCATCCTGAGACAGATGGCCAAACTGAAGTCTTAGATGTTTGGAGACTTATTTGCGATGTATGTCTAGTGAGCATCCTAATCAATGGCATGCATGCTTGGCTACCTTTGGCTGAATGGTGGTATAACACCCATTTTCAGTCTGCCATTCAGCTTACCCCTTATGAAGCTGTGTATGGACAACCACCACCTACTTATTTGCCTTATTTGCCTAGAGATTCTAATGTGCTAGAGGTGGATAGGAGTTTACAGCGGAGAGAGGCCATGATAGATGCTTTAAAGTTTCATCTACAGCAAGCTCAGGCTAGGATGAAGCTCCAAGTTGATCAGCATAGGTCTGAGAGATATTTTTTGGTGGGAGATTGGGTGTGGCTTAAGTTGCAACCTTATAGGCAACTTTCTGTGCACCATAGGAGCAATCATAAAATTTCTCCTAAGTATTATGGTCCATACCAGGTTCAGGCAGTCATTGGCAAGGTGGCTTATAAGCTCAAAATACCTATTTCAACCAAGATACATGATGTTTTTCATGTTTCCCAGCTGAAAGCTTTTCATGGTACTCAACCTATGGCTACTCATATTCCTTCATGGTTTCGAGGGTAAGATGCTAGTTCTGCTCCTACACCTGCTGCTATCCTGGACAAGAGGGTGGTCAAGTTTCAAAATAAAGCCCAAGTTCAATATCTAGTTCAGTGGGCTCATGCTGATGTTCATGACACATCTTGGGAAGTTGCTGTTGATTTTGAAGCTAAGTTTCTAGATTTTGTTGTTCCTTAGACTTGGGGACAAGTCTCTTTAAGGGGGAAGGAATGTTAAGGGATTAATAAATAGGTTTGTTAAATTTCAGTTACTAGCTAGAATCAGTTAAAGGTTGTTATGCCTTGGCGGGAAAAGTTGAAAAGTTGTTTTACTTTCCTTTAAATACTTGTGTTCTGTTGATTAGAAGAAGTTAAGAATAATGATTCATTAATCCCAATCTATTTCCCTATCTCTTTCTACTTCTCTCCCTTCCTATCTTTCTATTTCTTCTTCTCTGGTTCTTATATTCTGTTCATTTCAGCAGAGAACTTTGTTCCTGCAACAAGCTAACATACAACAAAATAAAACTAATAAACCCACCGTAAAGGGGGTGGCTACAAAACCCATATAGGGGACTAAGTCATCACACACATGGGACTTATTGAAAACAGCGAAATAGCGAAAAAAGTAAGAAAACAAACTAGAAATTGCAAAAAAGAGAGGAGGAGCTTACATGGACGAAAACCTCCATGGCACCCCCTCTAGAGGGTTTATTGTGAAAGAGGAGAGAAGGAGAGGAGATGAGAGGATAGCGGTCGGCGAGAGAAAACTAATAATCGACCACAATTCATTAACTTCTCCCGTTATATATTAGTTGCAACATAATTACACAAGGGGATTTGGAGGCATAAGTTTTATACTTGTGAAGAGAGAAATAAATAAAAATAGGAACTTGTGTTATAAGAATATAAATTGAGAGAATTCATTGCCATATAAAGTTATTTTGTATATATTTTGAAACATCTATAAAAAGGAAATATTGCAACTAATGTGAAATGGATGAAGTATATAAATTTACTATTTATATTTGATATTGTTGGTAGTAATCTACAAAGTATTTTAACTAAATTTTCATAGAATAAGTCTTGGTATACCTGGTGTACCGGTACACCAAGATTCAAAAAGCTTGTCCTAGTAGACCTCAACAAAAGAGGTCAATTTTTTTTTCAAAACTCTCCCTCAAATCACTTATCTCCTTACTACACTAGGCCACTATCTCTAAGCTTCCTTCAAATTGAACCTTCATCTTCTCTCTTCTCCACACTAGCCCAACATCCCCTTAATTCCCTCATTCGCTGAAAACCCTTGATAAGCCTTTTCTTCTCACCATATAATCACTCTGAATTTGAATTTTTTTTCACCTTAACGTTCTCTAACCAGACACACTTTTAGACTCATGGTTAGGGGTTAACTTGACCTTTAAATATTATGCTGCTCAGTCATATTAAAAGTCACAAAATGAAACATAAAAGTATTTCAAAAGAGTAAGTAGAGAAAGATAAGAGAGAAGGAAATAATAATTATTGATCCAATAGTATTCTTGGTCATACACAACTTAATTCTTTTGAAAGTTTTATATGTATGGTCAGAAACTCAGAGTCGGATCTAGAATTTTAAAATTGAGGAGTCCTAACCAAATCAATCAAGTACACATCAAACACATAGACATATTAAACAATAATTTAATCAAACGTGGATAGCTGTTTTTAAACAATTTTTTAATTTCAGACACGTGCCACCTAAGCCCCTTAATAAATCCGTCTATGTTAATCCTGTGTTTTGGACAGTTTCACATGGTGGAAAATCCTATTCCTTCACATTTCTAATGATATCCCAATATTCTTATAATTATCAATTAAATGAACTCTATTTGACTTTTTCGTTAAAACTTTGGATTTTTAAATTAAAACATTTTTATGATCTTATAACCTAACTCCTCTACTTGATAATCCCCCACCACCACTAAAAAAGTCGGTAAAGAGTATAAAAACAACAATTTAAAAGTAGTTATTAATCTATTATGTTGTATATGGATAAACTTATGTGTTATCAAAGGTCTTATTATGGTGACTATATATTATTGTTCAATATATAAGAAGGGTGGAAGATAACTAAGATATTGAAATTTTCTTATTTGATCGATTTCAATCTAATAATTAATATATAGATAATATCCAAGACCATAGAGATAAGTTATATAATAATGGATTTTAGATAAACATAGTCAACTCTTATTACGAGTTAAAATATATATTTAAGGACGGATGATCTCTTATAATTTTCTCCTTTGAGAACTTCAAGACCACAAAAGTAGCACATGGATTTTAGAAAATATTGTCAACGCTTATTACCAATGTAAATATAACTAATTTTAACTAAATAATTTTGATGCGTAAAAGTGGTTTTTTTTACCAAGTAGTACGTGGTCTAGTGGTAAGGTTTGTATCACACAATCTTAAGGTTGTGGGACCAAAATCCACTAGAAGCACTTTAGAGATGGGAGTCACTTACCATCCCCCTCCCAAAGGGTCTTGCTTGTGTAGTTGGGTGAGATTAACCTCTGCGAAATTTCGATCCAGTATAACACTTCTCCTTATCAATCTGAAAAAATGTAGTTTTCTTTTTCTCTTTAATCAAAATAACATTTAGTGGTTTGAAAACATTGGAGTTGTTAATAAATTGGAAAAATCAAAACATCTTAGCACTAATTTTGTAAGTTGGGTGAAAATAAGAAATAAGAAATATAGTGAGTAAAAGATAGCAGTATAGCACTTCAAATATCACACGCCAATAAAAACAAGTGTCGTGTTATACTGTTATGTAATGAAATGTTAAATTTGGACCAAAACTTGTTCAAACATCCCTAAATTTCCACCTTCTTAAGTAATCCAGTGCACATCAAAGGCATTTGGTTCAAAATAAAGCAGCTACTTTGTAAGACTGGCGTTCAGGTTCAAAATTAAGTAAAACTAAGAATAAACCCACAAATTGAAACTAAACATGTAATATTAATTGTAAAGTTAAAAAAGGTGATACAAATCTGAAAATTTATCCAAATTTAAACCAAATTTGGGTCAAATGCAGGTCGAAATTGTGTAACAAATACTAACCTCCCGTTTCTAAATAAATGTAACAGTTTGATTTTCACGCTTGCCAACGCACAACTTTGACCATAAATATCTCTAATTATGTATTTGTAATATTTTACATGGATCTATTTCTCCTAACTGTGTAAATCATACTAACATTGCACTGATTCCTAAAGTTAAATCTCCTACAAAGCCTTCTGAGTTCCGCCCTATTGCTTTGTGTAATGTGATTTATAAGCTGGTTTCTAAGGCCATTGTGATCAGATTGAAAGATATTATGCCAGCTATTGTGACTGAGAATCAGAGTGCCTTTGTTCCTGGTCGGCTTATTATTGATAATGCTCTTATTGCTTTAGAAGTGTTTCATTCTATGAAATACCGTAACCGGAGCCGTAAAGGTGTTATTACCATGAAGTTGGACATGAGCAAAGCCTATGATAGAGTGGAGTGGGGTTTCCTTCGAAAACTTCTGCTCACTATGGGTTTTGATGGTAGATGGGTGAATTTGATTATGGACTGTGTTTCTTCTGTGTCTTATTCCTTCATCATCAATGGAGGTGTATGTGGCTCTGTGATTCCTGCTCGAGGTCTTCGCCAGGGAGATCCCTTGTCTCCTTATCTTTTTATCTTGGTAGCTGATGCCTTTTCTAAAATGATTCAGAGAAAAGTGCAGGAGAGACAGATTCATGGAGCTAAAGCCAGTCGAAGTGGTCCGGAAATTTCTCATCTTTTCTTTGCAGATGACAGTTTACTCTTCATTAGAGCCTCAATTCAGGAATGCACTGTTATATTTGATATTCTCAACAAATATGAGCTTGCATCCAGGCAGAAAATTAACTATGAAAAATCGGAGGTGTCTTACAGTAGAGGAGTCAGTATCAGACAGAGAGAGGAATTGACAAATGTTCTAAACATGAGACATGTGGAAAAGCATGAAAAATACCTTGATATCCCCTCTATCTCAGGGAGATCGAAAAAACTTATTTTTGACTATCTTTTAGATAGAATTTGGAAGAAACTCCAAGGTTGGAAGGAGAAGCTGCTTTCGAGAGCGGGGAAGGAAGTTCTGTTGAAATCTGTATATCAAGCAATTCCAACTTATTTAATGGGAGTTTACAAGATTCCTAGTGCTATCATCCAAAAAATCCACTCCGCCATGGCCCGCTTTTGGTGGGGCAGTTCTGATACTCAAAGGAAGATACACTGGAAAAATTGGGAGTCAATGTGTACTTTGAAGTGCTTGGGTGGCATGGGGTTCAAAGATCTTAAAGTTTTCAATGATGCTTTACTTGGGCGTCAAGCCTGGAGGTTAGTTCGTGAACCAAACTCTCTTCTTGCTAAAGTTATGAAAGCTAAATATTACCCAAATTGTGAATTTCTGGGGGCCTCTCTTGGTCACTCTTTCAGTTATTCTTGGAGTAGTATTTGGAGTTCTAAAGCTCTCTTGAAAGAGGGAGTGGTTTGGAGAGTAGGAAACGGTACGCAGATTAATCTTTGGGATGATCCATGGGTTGTTGATGAAGAAGGTCGTTTTCTCACGAGTGAGCGCATTGAGAATTATAATTGGGTGAGTGATTTGATTGATTTTGATCGAAAGGAGTGGAATGTGGAGGCCATTGAAGCTTCATTTAATGAAAGAGATGTTAGGTGTATTCTTAGCACCCCTCTTAGCTCTCTTATAATGAAGGATGAATAACTCACTTGGGCATTTACAAAAGATGATTATTATTCGGTGAAAACGGCTTATATGATTGGTAAGGGGGGAAATCTTGACAATTTCCACCAAGCTTGGGTAGATATTTGGAGTTTGGAAGTGAGCCTAAAAGTGAAACAATTCTTATGGCGCTGCTGTACTAATACTCTGCCAATCCGAGGCCTTCTTAAAAATCGTCATATGATTGACGATAATCTCTGTCCACGTGGCTGTGGTCTTGCTGAAACCCAGGAGCATGCTTTATTTTCTTGTCCTCATCTCCTGCTAATATGGAACGCTTGTGGTGTGGAAGAGCTTCGTCAGTGCTCAGTTGATGTCGCCATGTGTGATGGCCTGGTGAGTTGGCGCAATTTTGATATAAAGCTTCGAGTCAAAGCCTCTTTTCCTGCATGGGGTCTTTGGGGTGATCGAAATTCTATTGTCTTCAACAATAAATTAGCTCCACACAATGTCCTTCTTGCACGTGTGGATAGATGGGTGGAAGAAGTTGGGAATTATATGAAGCAAATATACAATCCGGGTGCCCTTTCGTGTCACATCAGCTCAAAAATTTGGCTTCCCCCCTGTAGGTGTGTTAAAGCTTAATGTTGATGCCTCGCTTGCAGTTGACGGTTGGGCTGGGCTTGGGACTGTTGCACGAGACTCTCATGGGAAAGTTATCTTTGCGGCGACCCGGCGAATGCGAGCTCACTGGCCTGCTGAAGTGGCTGAAGCAAAGGCCGTTGAGATGGCAGTGCGCTTAGGCAAGCGATATGGTATACAATAACTCATTGTGGAATCGGATTGTCAATCTGTGATTAAACGTCTCTCCAAGCATGCTATTTTTCTCTCTGATTTAGACCTTGTACTCCATAATATCTTATCTGATTGTGCTGATTTTTCTTCCATCATCTGGTCACATGTCAAACGTGACGGTAATACTGTAGCTCATAATCTAGCTAGACTCATCCCTTTTGGGGTTGAACAAGTGTGGGAGAACCACTCTCCTATGGAGGTGGCTCCTTATGTTTTGATGGATTCATTGTCTATGGAGTAACGATAGTATGCTTTTCCCCTCAAAAAAAAATGTATCTGTAAAAGTTATAAAAAGATGATATTATGAAAATATTCATTGAGACAAATCCAACAACATTTAATATGATCATTTTTGTTTCTATATACTAGTAAAACAATACGGTCAAAGTAAGGTGTGTGAGTAATGCAAAAGTCAAAGTGTTGCACTAAAAAAGAAACAAATAAAGTAATAACTTTTCTTTAATAAAGACCTTCATTATTGGAGTACGTAGATACAAAAACCAAGAGATCGAGGGATTTAGTAAAAAAATTACTTTTAATTTGGGTGTAACTAATAATTTGTTTAGAAGCATATGAATAAATACGTTGATGAGCAGTATGTGTTGGTCTAGTAGTGTATGTATCATGTTCGATTCCAAGAATCGAGTGTCACCTCTAGTAATGTTGGAAATTCCCCTTTATTTCCTCGCAATTTGCTAGGGCATTTCCCTACCTTTAAAAAGAATGAATAGTTTGATAAATCAAGTAGACCCATCATTTTTTTAGGTAGGTAAAATTAAGGGTCCTACCAAGACGAAACCTCTCACGGGTTAACCATCCTGGATTAGCGTACTTGACAATTTGGGAGTTGGGAGAAATGGGATCCCCTCTCCTAAATTGCCTCTAGTGAGGACTGAACCTCCAATTTTAAGGTTAGAAGATTCTCTCCTTTCCACTAGGCTTAGCTTAACTTGGTAAGTCGACCCATCATATAGTGCCATAGTAGTGTAAGATATTACTCCTTTCGTATCAAAAAGATGTTCCCATTTCTCCTAATTCACGCTTGTCAATGTCTGCTTTTTATCATTAATATCATTAATAACACATTAGTGAAAATTATAAAGGTTTGACTTTTGTAATGTAACGAATCAAACAAGACCCCATATAACTATATTTTTTATATATATTGAAAAGAATTTAGTAGATTATCTTTTACTTATTAATAGCAAAAGAGAACCTTTTTCCGGAATAGAGGGAAAATAAATAAAGGAAAAATAGTGATATACAACACATTACGATATGACAAGAAAATGTATAGGACCAACGCAAATAGGAACATGCACCCAAGTGCATGTAGAGGATGGTGCACCCTCTGCTAAACGACGTAGTTTTAATAATTTAAGAGTTCATGATTTTAAGAAAAATGTTGTTATCTATACTAATATAGTAAAAGACGTGTCTGACAACGTATACACGCCACGTGGCACCTCTCTTACTCCACTAGAATTGTCTAATGCGTACATATGTCATGTCAACTGACAAAAGTAAATTGGGCCGCAACAAAGATTTGAACCCGTGACATCTTGCTAATATACATAAGCATAATTACCATCTCAACCATCTTTCAATCATGCTTTAAATGTGCACATTATTATATTTGTACCTTTCAAATGTTGAGTTTTCTTTATTATATTATAATGCGAATGGAAAAAAATGCATATCAAGTTCTGAAAAAAAAAAATACCACCCGGAGTAACGCCCGGTCCTAAATACTTAAACCTTGCAACTTGTTTCACCTTTTTAAAAAAATGGTTGTTTGTGAGATTCCTTTTCTAGGATGTTCTTCTCATTACGACTCCATGTTCTTTTATAATTGGAGATTTACGTATTCTTTAAATCATAAGTTGTGTGTTCTTTTTATTTTGAAAAGTTGTTGGAAAAACTTCATGTTCATTTATATAAATGGTATTTTCTTTCGAGTGCATGATGATACTATGCAACCTAGTGCATAATCCATGCTTTGTAGAACCAAGTCAAGCAACAAGGCAACAATTATAAGATTCTATGGTCCATAAAAAATATTCATATGTTCTACACTTCTACAGTTCTTACACTTCTACTAGTATTCTAGTAACAAGTTGGAGATCTGATATGAAGTCCGGCGCCAGCTATTCTTCTGTTGTCTCTGTAAAAGCTAATAGCGTTGCAGTTAGTATCTTTTAATTTCATAAATTGGCCAGCTCACTAAACGACTCAGCAATTAATAGCATTTTGTGTTACAAAATTTTAGAACTCCCTCCTTTCCACGGAATAAACCAACCCCTCTTACCAACACAATCCCTCTTAACCTTCAAAAGTTTTATAAACTTGGTGTTGTGTCCACCACACATACAATATGTTGTGGTCATGTGGACTTGTGGTTGGCTGAGCTTCTAGGATACTTAAGTAGTTGAGTTGGTAACCCCTTCTATATCACCTCAATGGTGGGGTTCTAAACTTCTAACAGTTCTAACCTATGGAAAACAAACTAGAGAAATATAGGAAGAGTTGCTCATTGAAGTGGGTTTACTTAAGTGGCACGGTATAGAGGCCACAGCCCACATGTAACGTTAAAATAATCTAAAGAAAAGGAATACATTGTGGACGATTGTTGCCTTGGTAATACTCGAGCCATATCTAATATTAGGTTTTTTTTATCAGAAATTACCTTATAAATTCCGCTTTTTGTGAAAAACTACCTTTTAAAACTTTTTTGTTGTTGTGAAATCATACCTTTTGCGGGATTGGATGGTTGACCAAAAATTCCAGCGTTTAAATCATGTAACTTGCACGTGACTTTTTTAGTTGACCTATAATCCTTAATTTCTCCCAAAATCACCCCCAAAAAATCCCAATCATCCCCTATTCTCTTTTTCTCCCTCTGCTACTCCTAAAATAGGTCCGAAATGGGTCCTTAAATGGGTCGTGAAGATTTTTTTCATCGTCCATTCCCTTGAAAATATACGTTTTTTTTGGCAAAACTTCTATTCAAATAACGATGTTAACGTCAAACTCGACTACTAACTATTATGTGAATACTAAAGTAATATATTATAAATCAAGTAAATACTATTTAAACCTTTTTCAATTCAAAACTTTGGTACATAAGACTAATTCATAATATCAAAGATACTTGCATAAGTATCATGTACTTGCTAATATTCTTCCATTTCGTCGTTAATGTTATTTTGTAACCTTATTGCGAGCATGTAAGCCGTATTTTGCAATTTCAATATATTTAATTTTTGAAAAAAAATATATAAATGGGTTCATAGATCGAATCTGGGGCAGGTTTGAGTCTGACATTATTAGACCTAGACTCAACCCAACAACATTTAGACCAAGATCCGACTCAAACCCATTGGGTCTGAAAAAATTGGTCCCAAACCCTTAAAATGGGGCGGGTCTAGCAGGGTCTAGATCGGATCTTGGACTCACTGCCATCCCTAGCCCCAACCAAACAATTGGTGATACATGACACAAAGGAATGAGTTTCATGGGGAGTAGGAGACTGAGATAAAGTAGAGGACTTTAGGGGTAAGGAGATGGTAAAGAATTCATTAAAAATGATCAAACAAACAACAAGTAGGGGAATCAAGTTACTTGATTACTTGCTTCCTTACCCTTTCCACAAAGCCACTTAACCAAACACCCCCTTAGTGTAACAAAGGGAGTATTACTATAAGGATTAAAGGATATAGTAGTCCTGGAAATGGAAATTTATAGGAGACATTACAGAAATTATGAGACATTTTTGAAAGATCAATCTCAGGATATCTGAAATCAGAGGTGATATCAATACCACAAGGCCATCACCTGAATTATTATCAGAAATTAAGATCATAATACTATGTAAAATTCCCACATCACAACTGGTATTTCAAATTTTTTTTTACAAGGTAGGTTTCCAAATGAGCTGAATCCACAACCTAAGATAGATGGGTTATTTTTCCCCTAATAAAAACTCCTTTCAATTCATTTATTTCCCTCACATCATCTCTCTCTCCCTTCTAAGTTCTAACAACCACCTCCGTCGCCACTACTTAATCATAACTTACTAGATTACATATATGACCACCCACACTCTTTGAATGCCAGCTCTTCCTTTCTTCCTCTCCACAATTTTCTACTATCTACTTTTAAATATATCTATATATATACATATCTGCATACTAGTCTCTGTTTCATGTTAAACCAACTTCTCTCTTTCTACATTTTTTCATTATAATATTTTTATTCCATAGTTTTGGAGTTATATATATACACACACATACACATATATACCTTCCTACACTTATTCAACATACAACAAAAAACTGATTAACAACCCTTAATCCTTTCTTCTCCATCTAATTATCTGATTAATTGTAATATTGATTGGTTAGTCCAAAATGGCACCTGCATCTTATATTCCTATATCAAATACAGTATGTGTTATGGATGCTTCTGGTTCTCTTGGTTTAAACCTCGTAACACGGCTTCTTCTGCGAGGTTACATTGTTCATGCTGCTGTTCAACCCCATGGTGCGTTTTTTATTGATTAAGTACTAATAATAGTTGATTAGCAATCGAAAATAACTTAGATTATTGTATGATGAATATAAAAGTAGATATATTTATAAGTTGTTGTTTGATTATTGTTGTGTATATGTAGGTGAAGTAAAAGGACTAAAGGAGTTATGTGATGATCATGGAAAAGATAGGTTGAAGATATTTGATTGTGATCTTTTTGATTATCAAAGTATACTTGAAGCTTTGAAGGGTTGCTCTGCTTTGTTTTACAATTTTGAACTTCCTCATGATCAACCTGTATATGATGTAAGTTCCATTTATTAATAGCTTAGCTTAATTTAGTTATACCCATTAAAACTCATGGCATAACCCATGATTTTCAACTGGATTAATTACCCAAAAAAATTCCATAATTCTTTTAGAATAATTTGACAGATACAGCTAGTTTTTATATGGTAGGAGTAATACTTTCTCTATATATCATCAATCACTTGTCCTGTTTGGTTTAAGTACTCATTAGGAGTAAATGCAGTAGATGAATGTATATTTTTTTGGTAGATAGTGTAAATAGTGTAAGAGAAACACTTGTCCTCAAAGGTCCTCAATATGAAGAGAGGGGTTAGAGATAAATAGTGATATGACCACGTCACATAAGTTGTATATGAGGCAAGATTTAATTTTAGGTATCATGACAATTAAATATGTACGGACTAAACTGTTATACATGATAATCGTTCGAGGGAGGAAAATTCCAAAATAGTGGTAAAATTCAAGTGGGAAAGGATATTTTTGCCTTTTTGTTTGCCAATTATGCTGCTCTTTTATGTCTACATACAACAAGTCATTGTTTTACACATAATTTGGAAAGTGCTAAACATATCTCAAGGGCTTTGACCTTTGAGGCTCAAAGTATATATTATATATATATTAGTAAGTTATTTTTAAGTGTTACGTACAAGATTCCATAGAGTGTAATTTTTCATGAATTTATTACTTAATGTTTATTAAAAACAAATCCCTTGCAAGTTAGAGAACAATTTTCGTCATGCAATTTATCATCGAAATTGATTGAAGTATATGTTAGCCTTATGCAGCTCCTTAAATAAGGGTGGAAAAGTGGAAGAGAGTTGCAAGTAACACAATTTAAATGGTTAGCCAAGTAAATGGGTGAAAGGGAAAACGAAGTTTACTAAAATCACATATATGTACTCTAATAAATAGATAGTTCCCCTACACTTTTGCTAGTGCTGGATTTGAAAAGCTTTAAACAGCCATTTCCAGCTATTGCCGACTCATTAGGTAGAGCGAGCAATAAATTGAAATCAACCATATTTCATGCTTTGATTTTTCCCTCTTCAATGCATGTTTATTGTGTAAATGATCTACCAATCATCGTCTATGTGGCTTAGCTTAGCTTTCTGCGTTACGGCATGTGAATTAACCAAACTTGTGTAGGTTGAGTTGCATATATAGTGGAGACTTGAAGTATGGAAGCATATTTTTGCAACTTAATTCCATTATTCATTGGTGAAAGAAAGCCAATTGATTCTTAGTTTTAATGAGACCCACCTTCTAAAAGTAGTTGCCTCTATACCTATCAAAATTATGTGGTTGTGAAGTATTTTACTCGTAAAGTCTTGAACATGATGTTTACCGCCTGAAACTAAGCTGATCTGTTTACATTATTACTCTTGTGACTTCCTATACTAGAAAGCTAAAAAAAAAACTATCAAATTGTGAAATAGCTCTCAGATTAGAACCAGCCTCTCACCTTCTTATATGAATAAACTCTCTCAAAACCATGAAAGAGAATGATTATTATTATTATTATTATTATTAACATTATGATTATGTCTAAAGCTATAACTTAGACTATATTCTCATCACTTGAAATAAGTTATTCTGATATCAATTTATCAAGATATGATTTGGTTTAGTTTGAATTTTGCTGGTCTAGCAATTCCTTCCTTCAACATTCGACATGAGTAAGCACTAGTGATTTTCAAATTAAACATCGGCTATTGGGTATCAACCACCATTTTTTTTTTACAATTATGTAGATTCACAATTTGGATTTATTTAATTAGTTTTGAATCCAAAAAACACCATATAAATACTTAACACTTAACATCATCAATAAATTGATTATCTTGTTAAGTAATAACTCAGTTGAATATTTCTATCATGCATAGTGATTACTTCATTTGAGTACATAGTGAGTTATACTTTTATAGTATTATGAAGTCAAAATTGTTATGCACTTCAATAACTTTTAGTCTACATACATTTCTAGTGAACTTTTAAGGTGTCCAAGTCCAGATCATTTTCATAAAAGAAAAGGTTGTCCAAGTCCAGATAATATCGCAATATATATGGCATTTACTGTGGAAATACATGCCTAAGCACCAAATTGTGGAATTCTAGGAGAAGAAGGATAACAAGATTATGTCAGCCGAAATTTTGGGTCAAGAGTCTGGAATTTGCCCCCATTAAAATAATTTAGGGAGAGGGTCCTCTACGATGGGCGTTTGCTGTTTAGGAAGAAGGTTAATCTGGTCTTGGTCACCTCACTCGTGAGGTCATTGGTGTTGGTCAATGGTCTTCACTATATTGCTAGTTCAGTCTTGAATTTTCTCTAAACTGTTTGCTTTATGGTCAATGCTAAAGAAAAATCCTAGTACTACTAAATGCAAAATTATTATTATGTTTATATTAAAGTCTAAGTTGAATTCTATATTTGTCCGCTTACAATGAACTAATTTTTTTACATATAAATTTTAGGAATATACGGTGGATATAGAGGTAAGAGCAGCACATAATGTGTTAGAAGCATGTGCACAGATGGACACGATCGACAAAGTCATTTTCACATCATCAGCAACAACCATCCTATGGAGAGAAGATCGTAAAGCAATGTCGTCAGAACTTGATGAGAGACACTGGAGTGATGTAGGCTTTTGTCGAAAATTTAAGGTAAGAAATACTAAGAATAAGTAATCTAGTCCGTATTACTTTGTCTCAATTTCGTCACAACATATGATGTCCAATACACAATTTTGACGGAAAAAAAAAAGTAGTACTAATAATTATGTGACCTAGAGAATATTTAATTAAGACTAATTTGAAATTTGTGTGTGATATTAGTTGTGGCATGCATTATCAAAGACACTAGCAGAGAAGAGTGCATGGGCGTTGGCAATGGACCGTGGGATTAGTATGGTGACAATTAACGCTGGATTATTAGTGGGCAGTGATCTCTCCATCAGACACCCTTACTTGAAAGGAGCAGCTGAGATGTACCAAGATGGAGTACTAGTGACCGTTGATTTGAACTTCTTGTTGGATGCTCACATTCATGTCTTTGAAGATATTTCCACTTATGGACGCTACTTATGCTTTAATCATGTCATTAATCGCCCAGAAAATGCGATTAAACTTGCTAAGATCTTGCTGCCCTCAGCATCAGTACAAGCCCAAAGGTATATACATATAAATGCCCCTCCCCCTCCCCCTCCTAGGGTTTTATTAGAGAAAGTATAAAGATTATATAAGAATTTAATTTTTAGTTTCTATACCGAGGAAAAAATATTAAAAATTATTGACGGTTAAATGAGGATCAACCACACTTTTTAATGTTTGAAACTCGTTATTCTGCACCGATCGTTTCGGTCTTTAAATGACGATTTAAAATCTTTAGAAATAGGAAAATATATTTGAAAGACAACTACTGCACATTTAATTACGAGGTCTACCCGATGGATGTCAACTAGTTTATTTGGTTAAAGTATTAAGAGGTGGTGCCCAAGACCTGAGATTGAATCTCGTCCATATCATTTACCCTTGTGGCTCTCTCTACACCAAAAAAAATTACGAGGGCTACCCAATTAATCTCTTCGATAAACCAAGTAAAATATATCTCAAGTCTGCAATTATATATATTTAATATCTATGACTTTATATATGCGTTCTTGAAAATACCACTTTATAAACGATATATTCAATCATTTCAAATACATTTTTTTTTTGTTTTTTACAAAAATGCCACTTTATATATTCGTTTAGGAGAATAACTCGGCATTGCCCATAAATCACTTGTATAGTTGTATTCAACACAAGAAACTAGCAGAAAGGGGGAACGAATTGGGTGCATAGTAAATATAATTATCTAACTTGGATATTTTTTGCATGGACAGCTTCCAAGAGGACGGAAAAATGATTCAACAGAGAATTAGCAACAAGAAGTTGAAGGAACAACTAGTGGAATTCGAATCTCATCCTGTTGATCAAGATCAAGATCAGCTTATAATCTCAAACTAATCAAATAAAATGTCTTATTATATATAGAAGGTCTTCTGGCCAATTAGATAGGACATAGGAGTATTAATTATATATCTTTAAAGCATATAATATCAGAGCGCAAAATTGCTTATTTTTTTTTTCTTCAAGTTTAAAATAAGTGTCATATGTTATACAAATATCTATACATAATTATATAGATAGATAAAAGCAACATTGTGTTGATACATACATTTAGTGAGGTTGTGTCTTGTACATTTTAATTTTCAACACATATAGGCGATAGCTAAAATATGACATGAATCAAAACAGAGCGATATGGTAGCATGTTGTATTAGCGTTTATTTAAGGAATTTTGCTATTAATAATACCTCTAATGTTATATGCTCACGAATCATATACATTTTGAGTGTAGCAATAAGCAAGGTTTGGTGTAACCGGTCGGAGATTTACCTAGTAATATTGAGGTTACAAACTTACAATGTCGAACCCTCCTAATTGGGGTGCTTAGGAGTGAAGATCCTCTTACCTTTCCCTTACTCCTAAGTTCCAAATCAGGCTCCTTTAGAGGTGATCAAGTTTAATTTGACCAGTAGACTCAACCCAACCTCACTCTAAAAAAAAGGAAAATTTGTCAAAAATGGCCTTTAAATACAAGTTTTGCGAGAAACAACCTTTTTAAAAAAATCAGGCAAAATAAGACGTTAAAAGTAATTTTTTTGCGAGGAACAACCTTGACCCATTTTCCGGGCATTGACCAAGTATTTTGCGGCTTCGGCTTACTAAAACCAAACATGGCAAGGCACGTAATCCACATATCTTAAGTTTCAACCCAATTTTCCTTCATATACTGATGAAGTCACCATCAGAAAATAATTGGTCAATGTCGAAAAATGGAGAAAAACAGGGTTGAAACATAAGAGATGCAGTTCACGTGCACTCCACATGTTTGGTTTGAACGAGTCAACGCTGAAAAATGCTTGGTCCATGCCGGAAAATGGGTCGAGTTTATTCCTCGCAAAATATTTTCTTCTTAAGGTCTTCTTTTGCCAGATTTTTTAAAAAAAGTTGTTTCTTGCAAAAACTTGTATTTAAAAGATTGTTTCTGACAAATTTTCAAAAAAAAAAACATGAGTGCAGATTCTTGTGGCCCGAAATATGGGCAAAAAGCGAACTTTGAGCATGGTTCTTAGGCCTGAAAAGTATTATGCTATAAAACTCTAAAATATTGATCTCCACGCTATAAAACAATGGTGAAGACGAAAAATTGGCTCGGTTCTTGCTAAAAAAAAAATTTAGAAATTTTTGTTTTTGAGGTAAAGAAAGTAGAAAAAAAACTTCCTCCGTTTCTTTTTAAATGCAACAATTGGACTTTTTCACTATTCACACTTATCACTTTGACTAAGATTTGTTTTGTATACAATGAAAAACATAGTCAAGTGGGATCTTGTTAGATTCGTCTCGTGACCCACTTTCATAATATGTAATTTTTATAATTTTTAGCTATATGTAATTATAGATATTTATGGTCAACGTAATGTCTCGTTGTGCGTGAAAGTGAGTTTGTTGCATTTAAAAAGAAACGAAGGAAGTAGAAAATATGTGTAAATATATGGGCAGTGTTTAGTAAATACCGGCGGTAAATAACAAGACCCAATATTAATGGTCACTTTCAACAATATGCATTAATTTTTTCTTTCCTATCATAAGTTATAATCTTTTCTTTTTTTGACAAGAAAATAACACCATTTATTAAGAAGAAACTGCAGAAGAATCTGCAATTACACAAGCAGCAACTTCAGGAGGATAATCCTCCAACCACACACGCATGCCTTCAAAAGTACAGCTCAATTTTGCTAAAACATGTGCAACCCCATTCCCCTCCCTTTTTACAAAAGAAAAAGAAACTTGCCTACAAGAACTAGCAAGCGTATGAATGTCCTGCAAGATGCTGCCCAGAACGGATGGCTCATTAATACCCTTCTTCAGCTTTGTGTAGACTGATAAGTTGTTAGTTTCAAGCACAAAATCATCAAAACCTGCTTCCTTTGAAATCTTCAAGGCATGTCTCATTGCCATAGCTTCCACAACCTCCACTTCGAAACTACCCGATAAGAATAAGCTTGTTGCTACCACTACATCCCCTGCATTATCCCTCGTGACTCCTCCAAAGCCCACCCCCTTCCCCTTAAAGATTGCCCCATCAGAGTTAATCTTATAACTATCTCCCTCCGGCGCTTTCCACTGCTTGTTGAGGTGAGTGTGTGGTGCATCTATGCTACTCCCTTCATTCGCTTTTTCATACTCCCCCACCATCCCCACCGCTTTATGAATCATCTCTTCCACATTTTTCTTTTTTCCTTCAAACACCCAGCCGTTCCTCCTCAACCATAAACCCCAACTCACACTCCAAAAAATGCTCCACCACTCCATCTCCTTATACCTGCTTCTCAAAGAAATGCACCATTCCCGGAATGTAGCACTGTCATTCGTACTCACCTCCAGCCTTAAAGGCGATAAATGCCATACCTTTTTTGCTTCTTCACACAACCCAATAGTATGCATCACAGTTTCGTCATATTCCCCGCACATGGCACATCTTTGATCCACCTCCATGCCACGCTTTCCTAGCTGCTCTCGAACTACCAGACCACCTTTTATAGCACGCCACGCGAAATGCTTCACCTTAGGAGGCACGCTTGCATTCCATAACACTCCCCAGTCGAAGCCTCCCTGACTTATAGAAGATGTAGCTCTCCCACACTGTGCCTCTTTCATCAGCATACCATAGGCACTTCAGACGGTAAAGTTTTCGTCCTTAGTACAATTCCACGTCCATCTGTCTTTTGCATCAAAAAATGGGATGGGTATACTCCGGATTGCAGCCATTTCACCTAGCGAGAAAAGTTCATGCAATAGGCCGTTATTCCATTCTCTCCCCTCCCACAATTCCTTCACCACATTCGGGATATTCTCGAGATTAACTGGACTAGAAGCCACCCTAAAGCTGAGTAAATTCGCCACCCATGGGTCCAGCCAGATATTAATATGAGCTCCATTGCCAATAATTCTTCTTGCTCCCTTCTCAACCACCTTCCTTGCCCCCAAAATTGAGCGCCAAGTGAAGCTCATATAAGATGTAAACTTTGCCTCCCAAAAAGAGCAATGTGGGAAATATTTTTTCTTTAAGATTCGAGTCATAAGCGATTCTTCATTATTCAAGATCCTCCAAGCTTGTTTTGCAAGCATAGCTTGGTTGAAAGCTTGCATGTTCCGGAATCCCATGCCCCCATCTTTCTTTGGGCTATACATTTTCTCCCATGCCACCCAACAAGTCTTTCTTTCCTCCCCTTTTTGACCCCAATAGAAATTCCTACACAATTTTTCTACCTCTTGCAAGATGCTAATAGGAAGAGCAAAACATTGCATTGCGTAGGTAGGAATTACTTGTGCAATTGATTTAATGAGAATCTCCCTCCCTGCTTGAGACAAATAATTTTCTTTCCACCCCTTTAGCTTTTTCCAGATGTGATCCTGAATAACTTGGAAAACTTGTTTCTTGGAACTCCCAATGTACATCGGAAGACCCAGATACTTATCATGTCCTTCAACAGCCTTAAAAGATAACTTCATCTGAAGCAAGTTTTTCTTTTCAAGTTCTATATTTCGGCTAAAAGACACCTCTAACTTTTCCATATTCAGTTTCTGACCCGAAGCAGCTTCATAGGTTGAAAGGATATCCATAACATTCTCAACTTCCCCTTCATTAGCTCTCAGAAACAGTAGACTATCATCAGCGAAAAAAAGGTGGGAGATTGGTTCAACGTGTCTACCAATTTTGATGCCATGAATATCTCCACGTCTTTCTGAATCACGTAACAGAGCTGACAGGCCCTCATCACACATGATGAACAAAAAAGGAGAGAGCGGATCCCCTTGCCGGAGCCCTCTACTTGGCTTAAATTCTCTCGAAGGCTGGCCGTTGACAAGAACTTTAAAGGATGCAGATGTAACACATTTCATAATGTTATTTACATAACAATCCGGAAACTGAAACCTTTGCATCATTTTTTCTAAGAACTCCCATTCAACCCTGTCATAGGCTTTACTCATGTCCAGTTTAAGCCCTAAATAACCCTTTTTCCCTGATTTCTTCTTCCTTAAATAGTGGAAACACTCATAAGCCACCAACACATAACATTATCAGTAATTAATCTTTCCGGCACAAAACCACTCTGAAACTCATGTATAATACTAGGAAGAATTAATTTCAATCTATTTGCAAGGACCTTCGACACAGTTTTGTAAATCACATTACAGAGGCTAATTGGTCTAAAATCAACAGGGGACTCACATTTTTTCTTTTTAGGAATAAGCACAATATGAGTCTGATTTATAGAACCAATATCACCATTATTGTTCAACACATCAAGCACTTTTTCAATCACATCATTACCAACCACATTCCAGAATTTTTGAAAAAAGATAGCCGACATACCATCCGGCTCGGTGCTTTTGTGGGGTGCATCCGAAACACAAAGATTATGTACTTCTTCCCCGTAAAAGGGGCAGCTAGCTGCTCAGATTGAGCTTGTGAAACACCTGTTCTCCACACGGTCAATGACAGGGCGCAACATTAATATTTCCGCCGATGGAAAACAAATCCTCAAAAAATGCAGCAATCACTTCCGTTACATGATCTTCATCTTTGAATTCGTTGCCTGCAGCATATTTTATACTAAGAATTTGATTTCTAGCCACTCGTTGCTTTGTCTTAGTATAGAGGTGTCAATCTGGGTCACTGGCTGGGTTTGGGTTGACCCAGGCTGGGTCGGAATGATTTGGGTCGGAATAATCCGGGTGACACCGTGTCATGGGTCGGAATCGGGTGGGTCGGGTGAACTTGGGTCGGGTGAAACCGGGTGAGAGGATCTCGGGCCTGGGTCGGAAATGGGTCGGGTGAGACTGGGTCGGCCAAGATCTGGGTTGGGTGAATTTGGGTCGGAATGGAATAAGGTGAAGTCGGTCGAAATCGGCTTTCGGAATGACTTGGGTCGGAAGAAATCGGCTTTCGAATAACTTGGGTCGGAAGAAATCGGCTTTCGAATGACTTGGGTCGGAAGAAATCGGGTTTCGGAATGACTTGGGTCGGAAGAAATCGGCTTTCGGGTTACTTGGGTCGGAAGAAATAGATATCGGAATAACTTGGGTCGGAAGAAATCGGGTTTCGAATGACTTGGGTCGGAAGAAAACGGCTTTCGGGTTACTTGGGTCGGAAGAAATCGATATCGGAATAACTTGGGTCGGAAGAAATCGGGTTTCGGAATGACTTGGGTCGGAAGAAATTGGTTTTCGGGTTACTTGGGTCGGAATCGATATCGGAATAACTTTGGTCGGAATAATTCGACTTCCGAATTACTAAGGTTGGAAGAAATCGGCTTTCGGGTTACTTGGGTCGGAAGAAATCGATATCGGAATAAGTTGGGTAGGAATAATGCGGCTTTCGCAATTACTTGGGTTGGAAGAAATTGGCTTTCGGGTTACTTGGGTCGAAAGAAATCGATATCGGAATAACTTGGGTCGGAAGAAATCGATATGGGAATGAATTAGCGTCGAATAAATCGACCTTCGAATTAATTGAGTGTTCAACAAATCGACTATCGGAATGACTTGGGACTTGGGTCGAATAAATCGGATTTCGAGTTGGGTCGACAAAAATCGGATCTCGGTGGGACTTGCCGACTTGGTTCTTGGAACGACTAAATATCGAACCGGCGGCTCCGTGGCGTATTATGATATTGTGGTATAGATTATACTATTATAGTCATTATACTTTATACTTATAGTGGTATATTATAGTAATCCGTAATTATACCGATATTGTGAATTGTGGTTGGGTAATTGTTAATTTTTTAATAATACATTGAATCATTAATAGTTTGATACTTATATTATTATTATTAATTTGAAATGTTACTACAATAAGACTTATAAATTATACTTATATTATTGGGTCATTCACCATTATTGGCTATTGGCAATTGGCCTATTGACTAAGTTACTAAGTAGTAACTAGTAAGTATCGCTCATTAGTTATTCGGTTATTTAGTTATTCTTATTCATGATTGCATATGTATTCAAGTAACAAGTAACAACTAACATATAACAAGTAACAAGTAACAAACTAACAACAAACAAACCATAAGGATTATTGATTATAGAGTTATAGATAATAGACTTATAGTGTTAGGGTTAATAAACTATTAAACTTAAACATTTTGTTAGTTAGTGACTTACTTACTCTTTTGTCTCGAAATCGAATCGGTTACTATATAGCAACAAAAAGAGTTAGAATTAAAGAATTAGGTTGACGTTAAAACATTAATGAAAGCATCTTAATTAATTTGTAATTATAAAATTGTTCGACTTTTCATCGATCATGGAACAACTCAACAAGTAACAATCATCAATGTTAATCACTTAATCGAATATGTCATATGATCGTTCGAAGATTATACATAATCATACACTATATCACTAAAGGATGAAGATGAAATATTGAAGCTATGAAAGTAGATCATGGTCTATAATCAATATGAAATAATAATCATGTCATTGTATCGAGTAGAGGATGAAACATTGATCGAATTTCGTTCAGTTAAGCTGTTAAGGTTGACATAAATCAAATGATCATAAAGTTGGCCTATTGCCTAAGTATCGCCTATTACTCTATTAGTTATTCACTTATTTAGTTATTCTTATTGATGATTGCATAAGTATTCAAGTAACAAGTAACAACTAACATGTAACAAGTAACAACCATAAGGATTATTGATTATAAACTTATAATATTAGAGTCAATAGACTATTAAACTTAAACAGTTTGTTAGTTAGCTTAGCGACATAAATCAAATTGATCATAAGATATTAAGATTGATTGTCTTCGACATTAATCAAAAGTCAAAACCATCAAATGATCATACGATTGATCATCGATGTTATTACACAGTTTTAACAATAATCAAAGCATACTATAAATCCGTCTATTTCATTACTTAAATAATCACACATTAATGCATTTCATACTTAACAATTAATAATTTAAACTTTCATTGTTTCACAAACTTTCGTCATCAATACAATTACATCATTATTCATTGAACTTTTAAAGTAAGTAGGAATTATTAAAACAGTTAGTAAACCTCATTCATAATTATTTTTACATTAATGATCTTGTTCATAATTAAAAATAGTAATTAAATTTCTAAAGTTTGTAATTTTATTAATTTATAATATTAATAATTAGTAATTAGTATTACTAAACAAATTTACAAATTAATACTAAATGTCTAAAAGAACTATAAATGAAATTTAAATGAACTCTAGTCTAAATGAAATCTAAAATCAGAAATCTTTACTAAAAACCCTAAATGAACTTACAAAAATTAATCTTACCCACTCATTCAAACAATGGTTAAATCTCAACCTTTGATCTAACCCTAAACCTCAACCGTTGATCTAACCATAAATGAATAAATCTCAACCCTTGATCTAACCCTAAACCTCCCCCTAATGCCCCTTGGTATATAAACCTAATTTTCTAGGTCACACGCTCATTTCCTCACTTCATTTCTCTCTCATTCCGGCTTTTCTCTCTGAATTAGGTTTTTGAGTTTTTCTCTCATGACTCATCCTCTCACTTCCTCACTTCCTCAGAATTCAGATCTAATCTCTCATTTTCTTCATTTTCTTTTCTTTTCTCTCAGTCTCTCCTCTCTCTTATTACGGTTTCACTCTTTATTTGCAAATTGTAGATTGGGGTAATAATCTCTCTTATTCGGGTTTCACACGGCTCAGAAGGGTTGAAGACTTAAGGGCTGATTGCTGAAGCTGTTAAGAAGTGAAGATCATAAAAAACAAAGCTTTCGTCCAAGAAGAAGCAAAATAAAGCAAAAAAAAAAAAAAAACGCAAATTTATTCTTCAAAAAATTATGTCGCAACCACCAGGTAAGTTTTCTTTTTCCTAGAGTTCTCGTTTTCCTTTTTTTTTTTTAGATTTAGGAAGATCTGCCCTTGCATGTGATTGTGGGAATATATGCTGGTCCAGTTTGCAGATTTACTGGAATATGATGTTTGTTTTTAATTTTACTTGTTTTTTTTGAAGATCTTGATTTTTTTATTATTTTACTTGAAATTGTGAATGTGAGTATGTTACAGATCTGATATCTATACTATTTTCGGAATATCATGTGACATGTGTTTGAGATCTATACTTTTTTTTAACTTTACTTGTTGTTTTTGTCCAGATCTAGATTATTTTGGGATCTTTTTTCCATGTTTCTTACTTTTTTTTCAACTTCAGTTCTTCGTAGTGATTTATTTTTGTATCTTTTTTTTGTATTATTTTACTTTTTATTTTTATATGGAATATGTGAGATTGTGAGTATGTGGCTATGTTTTAAAGTTTTTTTATGTGAGATCTGATATCTATACTATTTTTTGAATATCATGTGACATTTGTTTGAGATCTATATTTTTTTTTACCTTTACTTGTTTTTTTTGTCCAGATCTAGATTATTTTGGGATTATTTTTCCATGTTTGCTATTTCAGTTTTTTACGGAATATGTGAGATCTAGATTGTGAGATTTTTTTTCCATGTTTGCTATTTCAGTAAAGTTCAGTTTTTTACTATTTTACTTTTTGTATGTTTTTAAGTTTTTTTTGTGTCCAGAACTAGATTATTTTGTGATCTTTTGCCATGTTTGCTACTGTTTTTCAAGTTCAGTTGTTCATAGTGATTTTTTTGTATCTTTTTTTGTATTATTTTGCCTTTTATTTATATACGGAAAATGTGAGATCTGAATTTGCCTTTGTATGTTAGAAAGCCATGTTTGCCTTTTATTTTGCCTTAAAATCAGACCTGGAACTTCATAAATCATAATTATAATTTAATGTGAAATTATGAATGTGAGTATGTTACTATGTGAGATCTGATATCTATACTTTTTTTTTGAACTTTACTTGTTTTTTTTTGTGTCCAGATCTAGATTATTTTGGGATCTTTTGCCATGTTTGCTACTGTTTTTCAAGTTCAGTTCTTCATAGTGATTTTTTTTCTATCTTTTTTTGTATAATAAAATGATCTAGGGTTTGTGTTCTCTGTTCTGGGTTCATAAGTTCTGTTCATCAGTTCATGTATGTTCCTGTTTTCTGGGTGCAAGTTTTGGGCTTTTTTCTGGGTGCAAGTTTTGGGCTTTTTTCTGGGTTCTTGTTTATATTGGACAGTCTTTTGAGCTTTGTTTAGCCTTTAGGGCTTGACTATTTAGGCCTTGACTAGGGTTTAGGGCTTGACTATTTAGGGCTTGACTATTTAGGGCTTGACTGTTTAGGGTTTGATTGTTTAGGGTTTGTGTTTAGGGTTTCTGTTTAGGGTCTAGAGCTTAGGGTTTTTGTTTAGGGTTTGAGTTTAGGGTTTCTGTTTAGGGTCTAGAGTTTAGGGTTTTTGCTGCCTTATTTCTCTCAAAAATCTGTCTTTGGTATTTATTTTTAATATTCTTTTATTTAGAAATTTTTGAGTTTATAATTTCAGGTACATCAAGTGCAAAATTGATGAAGGTCATGAGATACCAACTTTTTGTACTAACTTTTTGAAATTTTTTGGAATTGAAGGGGAGTATTAGTGGCTGCCTTGGTAGGATATTGGAATTTTTTGTACTAACTTTTTGCTGCTTTGTTGGGCCATGTAAATGATGATCATTATGTAATTTTTTTGCTTATTAGTAATGATAATCTAACTTGTTGGATGTAATGGATGTTTCCCCTTTTATATTAGGGTTGCTGATTTTGTAAAGATGTTGGAAGCTTGGAATGATTAATGGCAGTTTTTGTTCAATTTTAATTTCATATATTTTTTTTATTTAATACTTTAAGTCTGATTTTATTTATTTTATTTCTAATATTTATTAAATACTAAGTAAAACAAATGTTTGATCGTTAGAGAGAGACGTCTTCACTATTTCTTTATTAGACATTAAAACATTAAGTAACAAGGACCGAACACGTTTAAACATTAAGTAAGTCTTATGGATAATATAAATGGGCTGAAAATGGGCTGAAAATGTACATAATGAACACGTTCAAACACACTTGTTCAAACACGTTCTAACACGTTCCAAATATAAATGGGCTGAAAATGTACATAATGATTAATTCAATTCAACTATTTACATAAATTAAGAAAAAGTTGGAGGTTAAGAATTAAGATACCTTATGGATTATGCCCTATGGTGTACGGAAGTCATGGCTTAAATGCATGTCTAACAACAGAAACTATGTGTTTCATCTCCGGCCTCCGCCTAATCGAGAACTACTCCAAATATTAATGTACTTGTCAGAAAAAATCAAAAAATGTGTTCCATCGATTTTTGAAAAAAATAAAATCAAAGATAAAACTTGAAATAAATGGTAATCTTATACGTCTTCGGTCTTGCACCCCAAAAACAAATAAATGGTGTTGGGTCGGAATGGCATTGAGTCGGGTTTAGTTGGGTCGGTGCTAACGGGGTTGGGCCGAAACTGGGTCGGTGATAGCTGGTTTGGGTCACAACCGGGTCGGGTGATAGGCGGGTTGGGTCACAACCGGTCGGTGATAGTGGGTTGGGTCACAACAGGTCGGTGATAGCCGAGTTGGGTCGAACCCAGGTCGGTGATAGGCTGGGTTGGGTCACAACCGGGTTGGGTGGTAAGCGGGTTGGGTGATAACTGGGTTGGGTGATAACTGGGTGGGTTTAAGCTTGGGTCATTGGCGGGTGAAGTTGGGTGCGGGTCATTTTGGGTCGGAAACGAGGTTGGGTGCAGGTCGTTATTCACGGGTGCAATCGGGTACGGGTACAACTGGGTCGGCCAAACTCAGAGTTGGGTTACTAATTCCACGGGTTAAACTGGGCACGGGTGAACACTGGGTCGGAATGGGTCGGCTTTCCAACCGACCACTCTCGGCTCGGAACAGGTTGGGTCTGGGTCGCATGCGGGTTCACCCGTGGGTCGGCCCAGTTTTTGAAAGTGGTGTTTTTATCTCCATTTTTTAACCACTCTTGACGGCTTCTCTGTTTCTAATACAACTCCTCCCGGTTTTCAAGTTCATCCATCCTGTCATCAAGAGCTTTCATCTGGGCAATGATTTCAACAGTTTGATTTTCGCCCATAAGCTGTTCCATTTTAATACGGCAGCAGTCCTTCATCTCTTTCATGAAATCACCGAACTTGTTCCTACCCCATGCACTCAAATTTCGAGAAGTGTGGGCTATTTTCGAGCATATATAGATCCCCTTCATTCTCCCAAGCACTCCCAATTATTTCCGCACAATTTTCATCCCTAAGCTACATCTCTTCAAAAAGAAAAAGTCTAACTTTCCTTCTCTTTTTTTGCACTTCAATATTACCTTTCAAACACAACAAAATAGGAAGATGGTCAGACTTACGTTTTGATAGGTGAGAAACGAAAGAACCCGGGAAATATTGCCGCCACATGGGAGTAGCTAGGAATCTATCCAATCTCTCTTGGATATTTTGCTCCCCTCCTCTATTATTGGTCCAGGTGAAATCATGACCAACATAGCCCAGATCTTCAAAATGACAGAACCTAGTAGCTTGTCTCAAAATCTCCGCATCCTCAACCCGAAACTCATTACCTCCTTGTTTTTCACTTGACAACATCATCAAGTTGAAATCTCCACCACAAAGCCAAGGTTCATGTTGGTCCTCTTTCAACTGCCTCAAAAGTTGACCTGTCTTGTACTTTTGCTCCTCTTCCGGGAAACCATAAACTCCTGTAAATCTCCATCTATCATTCTCTACCGAGTCTACCCATACATCAATGTGATTGTTAGAGTATGATTTTGTGCTTATACTCAAACTCTCACCCCATAATAGAGCTAGCCCCCCCACTCCCGCTCCTACCTTCACCAACACAATCAACGTGACCACCATGTTTTTCATTTTCGTTTTTGTTTTTTTCCATCTCAAAGACTTTAAGACGAGTTTTGAAAGAAATACCATTTGGGGATGTTCAAGAATGACAATGCGGTTTAACGCATTTACTGTAGGGATGTTCCCCAAACCCCTACAATTCCACGAGAGTATGTATATCATTGTTCACCGAGGGCCCAGGGTGTGGGGCCCGCCACTTGTTGCACATTCACTTCTACTGCTCTCTTCTTCGATGACATAATAGTATCCACCTCCATATGTTCCTTCATCTCCTGGTCAATCTCACTCTCCTTTCTTTTACCACTCATTTTTTTTATTATTCACTTTCCTACCTCCTTCCCTCTCTATTCTTCTCCACGTAGCATGCTTGCCCCCACAATCTCCACTATTGGCAGTAGCTTCCACACAAAGAGGAGGCCTTTGTTTCCGAACCTCACCCTCTAATACCCCCACACCTTGCCTTCTCTCACCGACCTTATCACCCCCTTCGGTGAACCGAGTCGCTCGAACACTCCCCTCATTGCCTACCCGCTCACTCCCCTCCCCCAATACCACCTCTCCCAATTTTTCACCTACCTCCTTCACACTTACCTCCTCACTTCTCTGCTCTCCACTGCTTTTTGGCTTAGTTATAAACAAAGCCTTTGCATAACTCGCTTCACTGGGGATTTTAAAGTCCGCAGCTATGCCTCGCCCACTCTTCCATGGTGAAGCCTTCATCCAAGCCCCATAATGCGTAGTTGGCTCCTCCATGTCGCGACAGTCATCACAGTCCTTGACTCCATGGCCCATTCGCCCACAAAAGAAACAGTAGAGAGGAGGCCTCTCATACTTTACCTCGAAAGACTCCTCCATCCCCCCCTCACCTTGACCTTCACCACTTTCTTTAGCGGCTTTCGCACATCCACTTTCACCCTTATTCGAATGGATTTATCGATCCCCAAAGAGCCTGAATTATCCATCTTTACAAAGGTCCCAATCTTATTTCCAAGTTTTTCCACATTCGCCATATTCAATCTACCTTTAACCGGGAGATTATAGATTCGAACCCACATAGGGAGATCATGCATAAGGTTTTCGGACGGTTTTATTGAAGGGTCCACCTCACTGAATAACACGGCATGCCTATCGAAATGCCACGGTTGTTCATCCAGAATTTTATGCTTATCTCTCCAATGATGAAATTGAAACATATAAGTATTTTTGACGATGTTTCTGATTTCAACGCCATGTTTAGGGTTCCACACGTTTTTCATTGTGTTTATAAAAGCGTTGACATTAATGTTACGATCCGTCCAAATCTTGCCCACCAGACTAAGTTCAATTCTATCTTCCTCATCCTCAAACCCTTCTTCATCCCATTCCACTTCTTGTTCACTTTCTACAAATTCAATTTTCGAAATCGCGTCGGATTCCTTTGTCACCACTAGAGAATTGTCCACACTATCGATTATTGGGTCTCGTTTTCGATCAGATGTTATCGTCGACGAGTCCATTTGAGTCACCATCACCTCAACCGGAGTCGAGGTCGCCGCCTTCCAACGAAGGAAGCCCTAGCCAGAAGACTAGAATATGCCCTCCCAAGGAAACCTAGAGGGAACTCACTTATAAAAAACTATTATAATCAAACAATGCATGATGAGCCTTTTAATATATAGACAATTAGTATGAACTATATCATAAATCTATTTTAAAGTTGGGTAAGTTTTTTGTGTGCCCAACTATTAGCATTAACACAATACCACCATTTTAATTTATAACGTACAAAAAAATGTAGAAGGAATATGTATATTTTCAATACATATATATAGTGATATAAATGACGTTTAACTAGCCTAGGTAAACATAAACACTAAGTCTTATATGTAGTCGATCACACCACCATTAGTTAACTGTACGACAAGTCCACATATAAGGTTAATTATTGTATTTAGAGGTAATTATTAATTACTATACTAGATGTTACTTATAATTATTGGGATTACTTACTCATATGATATGGGTTACTTATAATTGTTGGGGTTACTTATGTCCCCCCCTGTTGGGGTTATTTGTCTTAAGGGTTACTTTTTGATATATTAGAGGTTAGGTATAATTTTTTTAGGGTTATTTACAACTTTTTGAAGTTACTTACAATAATTCAAGATTACTTATATAAATTGAAGAGGTTACTTATGTCTTAATATAATTCATTTGTCTTTCACGAGCGCAGCCATATTGTTATAAACCGTGTGGCCGGTCAACCGCACAAAAGACTTTGCTGAAACATAAAATTATAGCTAGAAAACTAGGTACATGCCATAGAGTAGGTTAGTTATTTCTATTTATCAAATATAGAAAGTGTGTTCTATTAGTAGTAATAACTTGCAATTTATTTGTGAGAACTCGTGGAAATTGGGTCAAGTGACAACTTAACTCTCAAGGAAAAATACTTAACCACAAATTAGCTAACAAAAATTGTTATCATCATTCAATGTGCATATATATATACCTTCTCAACAAATTTCCTTTTTCTTCTCACAAGGACCCGTTCAACACTTATGTTAATAGCTCTTACACATTTTAAATTTACACATCCACCTTTATTTTAGGAAACCTCCAATCTCATGTTTACTTTACAAGTTCTCCACCTTTTCCTCTCTTTAGTTTCTCAAAGTAACCCACACAAAAAAAAAATCACTCTAAAAAACAAGTTAGAACAAAGCAAAAGTCATTCATGAATTAAGGTAGAATTAATGGTTAGTAGTTAACTACTCACAATTTCCAAATGCAAAAATTTGAGGCCGGAGTAATTATTTTCCGGCCAATAATTAAACCTTTTGATTCTATATCATTTTGCCAATGTCTTCAGAATCACCTATTCCAGAACCACCATATCCTCAAGATCCTACTCCACCTGTTACACTTGTTTTAACCATACTTCTCTTAGTCATGTTCTTTGTAGGTTTCTTTTCCATATATTTTTGTAGATGTTTTTAGAAAATATAGTGAATTCTTTAAATAATAGGCAAACTCCTAATGGAACACCTATTAATCCAACAAGTCTTTCTCATCCTGGCCTTGACTCCACCATTGTAGACTCATTCCCTACTTTTACATACTCAAGTGTAAAAGACTATCGACGTGACAAGTATGGTCTTGAATGCGCAATATGTTTATGCGAGTTTGATGATAATGATGTTCTTAGACTCTTAACCACTTGTTGCCATGTATTCCATAAAGAGTGTATTGATCTTTGGTTTAAGTCACATAGATCATGTCCGGTTTGTCGGAGAAATCTCGATGCACTAGATATCAAGCAATCATCAGAGAAAATTCCTAACGTCGTTGATAGTACCTCAACTACTAGTACTGTAAACAATAATGGAGATGATGAAATTGTCAATGGAAACAATTCAATAGAGGATGCTATTACTATTGTGATAAAGGAGGATAGTGTAAGGAATGAGAACGAGGCGACTACTAGTCAAGGGTCATCTTATAATAAAGAAAATGGGAAATATTGTCCGTACATAAATGAGAAGTTTTCAAGATCACATTCGACGGGACATTCCATATTAAGGAATAGAGCAAAAGAGGATAATGATAAATATACACTGAGAATTCCAGAGCATATCAAAGAAACTATCACGAGAAGACATATTGTTACATTAAGTTGTACAACGTTTGGAGAATATTCAACCAATTCAACGAGAATGCATGAAGGTTTTGGAGAGATCTCTAGTTGTGCTACACAAGAAGATGCCAACAAAGCATAATAAGTTATCTTCTCTCTTTTTCCCACTTAACTTAATATACTCTTTCCTATCACCACCATCAAGTTTCAGTGTTTGTTTGGTCTATTGAGTTTTGGTCACTAGTTTAGGATACGTATAGGTTTAGATCATTCATATCAAACTGTGTAGAGATTATTGAATATGCATGTTTGTTATATAAACAATCACATTGTAATAATAGAGAAATACAGTATCTATATTAAACGGGATTTTTTTGGTTAAGTAACTCGTCTATTCAAATCTGGCTATTTGTCAAATTATTTTAACTATAGATTTACCTCAAATTGCTAAAGAGTGTTAATAATATGACCAAGAAATACTTATAATAGAGTATGCTTGTTTTTGCATGATTTAGAGATATGGATATTGGATTTATGTATAAATTTTTTAAATGTTGCTCAGATCAGATTATGTATGTCCATTCCATCATACATCTCTATATTCATTTTCGAAACACCTTGGTGTATATTGGATTTAATAAATCACTTCCGTAAGTTGGGCAAGCTACAAGATTTGATAAGCAATTAAAAGACTTTATTGAACTCATCTACTATAACTTTATCAAGACATGATAATTGTGTTTGTTCTCAATCTTTAGAAAGGTGTCATGGCTATAAATACTAATGTGAATGAGTTAGCTCATTAAATAAGTATATTTAAAGTCATATTCATTAACGAATATGCCTCCATTGAAGATTAACAAATATTATCAGAGGCTTTCAAGATTGACCTTTTATCTAAGCAGTGAGCATCTTGATTTGGATATTCTAGTTAGATTTTTCAATTTAGTATAATAAACATGTGATAACTCCTAAGAAGGTTGCTTGACAACATTAAGCTATATTTCAACAAAATCAAGTTATACCAATGGTTGATTGGCTTTGGGTTTCATCTTGAAGAATAGTGTTAGAAAGATGTAACTTTCAAATTATATATCAGTTCCTTCAAATGAAGGCAAACTTTAGCTTTACAGGAAGGTATTAAGAGCACAACCGATAGTTAGGCCAATTTTTGTGGCCATCAATTATTTTATTACTTCTTCTCTCTTCCACCTCACTCATATCCCTTTCATCTCAACAATCCCATGATTTTCTTATTCCCAGTGGTTGTGCTTTTATTGGTGGTCATCACATTTTTATCTCTTACATGAAGTTTACAAGTAGGCCAAGATGACCGTTGGGTGACTGACGCAAAGCAAAAAATATGTGACCAAATTTGTTTTCCATTCCACGTGTCAAAATGTTGTCTTGCCCTTGAATTCATCTGGTTCATCATCAATAACGGACAAACATAATTAAGGTAAGATTTTCTCTCTCTTAATAAAATAACATTAATTTGATCACCTCTAACATCATGCTCCACCTTGTGGAGCAACCAATGTGTCTGCTCTAAGGCGTCGCGTTTCGTTGGCAATTCTAAGTTGGTCATCGTTGATGATAAGTCGTCTCCATAAATAAAGTTAATTTGGAAGGTACCATTACATATCCACAACGTCGTTATGGCGTGAGAATGAATCTACTGTACATTGTTTCAACATTTTTCGAAGTTAATCAATGTTTCAAGAAATGAAAAAGTCTTTTAATTTATTCAATAATTAAGACCATCTATGTTTCCCTTTTCATATGGATCTTGATTAAGGCGAGTATTACTTCTTTTTTCTCAAAGCACTTGATTATGAGATCTTAATCATTCGTAACTCGTAAAGACGTATTGGGTTATACTTACATAAGGGATTAGCCTACATTTATTGATGAGCAACAAGTGATGGCATAATGGTATTGACATCACCTCGACCATAAAAGTCCTAGAAATGAGTCTAATCCCTTGTTGTCAACTTACGTACCTAAAAGAAATTTAGCCTAGATTCATTGGATGATAAAAAGAAAGAATACCTTTTTTTAACGTGGCTATGCGGGCCTTAGTGTAGTGCTAAGAGGAGATTAGGGTCAGCTACGGCTCACAGGAACAAAGCGACTTGAATGACATAAAGATGCGTTGTCGGCCGAAGCTACAACAACAGGATATAGTGTCCAAGTGGCCGGCTTTGTGTTTTGGCTAATAGTGAAAATAGAGTGTGGTCGGAAGGAGACTCCACTAATGTTATATGTGCTATGTTACAGGAAGGGCAACCCTTCAAGTAATACTTTGAATGAGAACAAAATTCTATGAATTCTGATATGGAAGTGAATAAGAGAAAGAGATCAGAGAGAGAGAAATAGAATATGAGATGAGAAAGAAAGGATGAGTGTTTATTTTTCTGAATGTTTATTACATTTGAAGCTTAAGCTATTTATAGCTCAGTTAATAGCTAAGTAGCTCAAAACTACAGCTCAACTACTTCTAACAAACATGTAACTAATTCCCTGAATATAAGGAAGGCAAAACTGATTTTTCCGCCAAAACACTAAACACAATTATAAGGCTAATTAACCAATTAACCCTTATCATGCTATTGAAGACATTATTCAAGGCCCCTCTCTGATTTTCTTGATTTATATTGATATTTGTAGGATTTCTAAATTATATGATGTTCTTGTGTGCTTTCATGTTAGGAGAGCATGGAATTTTTTGGGGACCCCATGTGAAACCCCGTGGTAAGAAGAAGGGCCTCTTGGGCAAAGCCCTCTTGCGGATCGGCATGTCGGCCTACGTGGGTCGGCGACGAGAGTTGGGGGATATAAGGGAATCCCTACTCCCAAGCACAAGTAGGTAGTGGGGTTCAAACTTGTGATCTCAAAATAACAAGGTGAGTTCCCCACCACCTCCACCAAGCAAGTTTGGTTTAGGAGAGCATGGAATAGGGTAGCACATCTTGTAGGAAGATGGGATACTCGCAGTAGCTCAGGAGTTATTTGTATGAAACAAAGTATTTTAACTTTGTTGTATCTTAATTTGCAATTTAGTAGCTCTGTCTAAATCTTACGTTTCCCCTCAAAAAAACCTTTTGGGAAATTCTACGTGGTGGCTCCTCTTTTGGGTTTCTACTTGGTGCTAGGTCAAAAAAAAAGTATACCAAGTGATCTCCTACTTTGGCTAATTATACTTGGTGGCCTTAATCCACTTAAAACATAGCTATTCTATCATTTAAAGTAAATTTACTAACCAACTCCCTAGTTAATTACCTTATATCAAAACCCCCCATCCCTCTTGAGTTATGATGATCATCACACCAATCAACAGTCACACATAAGACAACAATGATAATGTAATGATTAATAAGTACCTGAGGAATTACACCAAAAGAGGTGTAAATTCAATGGACGCTTCACAAACTGTTTATGTGTTCCCAGCATCTTTCTCTTCCTACCTTCTTTACATAACTTTATAGCTTCATACCCAAACACCAAAAGCTAATGGAAACTAAGGAAACAAAACAAAAGAGGGGAAGGAAAAAAAACTATTACAGTACGATATTTTAACATTTGACAGACAAATTTGGATAAATTTCATTAATATGTTACATAATGTGACAATAACGTAATTACATAGCACATGGTGGTAAAACATGCTTTACCGAATACCATGGTGGGGATTGGATACCTGAATAAGATTAAGCACCCAATACCATGTGGTACATGCCCTAATATCATTATGTACAATCATTGATCAAATTTTGTTAGCCATAGATCACATATAACATGCAACTAAAAGGTTAAGTGGAATAATAAAGTAGTTTGTCTTGACGACTTAAAGGAGCACGAAAGAAACCCACACAATCATTAGCAGAAGTAATCTTTTTCATTTTAGATTAGAGCACATAACTTACTGCATATAGTAGGATAGAATTAGGAATTGATCGCATCCAAAACATTTCAAATTAGGGTAATTAATTAAGGGATTAGATTAGTAAATTTACTTTAAATGATGGGTTAGCTAGGTTTTAAATGGATTAAGGCCACTAAGTATAATTAGCGTAAATAGGAAGTCATTTGGTATAATTTTTTTACCTCACCTGCTTCGAAAAACCCCAAAAGCAGTAGCCATCACGTAGAATTTACCTAACTTTTTTTGGTAAGGAAAAAACAAAAAAGCTTTAATTGGAAAAAATGACAAGAAAAAACTATAATTTATCGACTTTCTCCAACAACAACAACAACAACAACAACTGCAAAAGAATCAAAAACTTGAAGAGCAGCCTTTCAGCAAATTGGTAAGTTGTTGAACTGAGATTTAAAATTTTCAATGCTTTAACATCTATTAAATTTTGATCTTCTCCGTTTGCTGTTGTTGAATTTCATCATAGTTTTAGATTGTGGTTGGAAACCTGTATTTATACGAATTTGTTATTCAAATTCCGAAATTATATTCCAGTTCCTTAAAAGATGACGTCGATTTGGGCGAAACCTAGATTCTAAAGGTTCTGAAACAGCGAATTTGATTAACTGCACTTACAGCAATCTGCAATTTAGCATCATCAATGGAGGATTCCTCTGCAACAACGTCCTTCAACTATAACAAGCATCTTAAAGAACAGTTACTATCTCTTCATCATTCTCTTTTGTTTTTGTTTTTGTTTGTGTGTGTCTAATTTTCAAGGAGTCTAATCTGATTTCACTGAATTGTTAATTGTTTTGTGTCTGTATTGTTTTTAGGTTCGTTAGCAACTTAAATGGATCATCCATGCTCGAGATATTCTCGCTCGCTCTTGTGATTCCCGTGAGTTTTCGTCTACATTTATGCTTCGTCTGTTTGCATCGTCTCGTATGGAGTATTTTTGTTATTTTTTATTTGAATTTTGTTGTGATTTCTCCACCTCATTTCAGGTCATTGTGCTTCTTCGGCGTGCAATTGGATTAAATTTTGTTTCTGGTATGTATTTTTTCTTAGTTTTATACTTTTATCCTTTTGTTGTTGTTTTGAACACTTTGGAAGCACATCTGCCTGAATTTAGTTTGTTGCAAGTGAATGAGTGAGAAGGGGGGCATTGAACGGGTGGGAATTCAGTTTATGACCGCTGTTCAATGTGGCTGCTGATCATTTTCTGAGGATAGTGTGTCTATGGGGGATTTATGGGTGTATTAGGTATTGTATATTTGGAATTTTTGATGTGAGATTTGGGGAGTGAAAATAGAGAGCTGAGCATGTGGTTGAAGGCTAAATGCGGGTTCGTGTATTGCTCACAGACTAGAGGCTGCAATGTGATTAGTGCCCTTTAGTTAGAGATGATATTGGGGAAGGTAAAATGAGATATGCTTGAGTAGGAGGAGAGAGATAGATAGAAAGAGGGTCCATGTGATGAAGCAAGAGATAGAGAGAATCCATTACCAAATAAGGTAATGTTGCCATCGCCCATCAGTGTGAAACTACTAAGGCAAACATTGCAATATTCATGGACAGAGCAAGTATTAGGTAGACAAATAGGCTAATAGGGGTGTAGACACTAAAAATTTATTAGTGTTTTACAATTAACATGAATTAATTATTATTGAGCTAAAATAAATATAATTGGCCAATTTAATTAATTTATCCCACTCAAATAAGATATCCAAATTAAACAAATATAATTTGGGTTGTAAAATATTTGGGCCAGTCAATATTATTGTCCAAATAAGATGGTCAAATGGCAAAGGTAAAAAAGACTTCCAAGTCATAAACGGGCCCAAGCCCATAAACTACCAAGTCCATGAAGGGATCACTATTCCCTATAAATAGACCTCACCTCATTCAGTTGAGGGAGACCAGAAAATCATTATTCTCAAGAGCTCATAAAATTCTCTTGGAATTCTCTCTGCAAATAGTCAACAAGCACATCAAATTCGTGCCGACTGTTCAGATACACTCAAACACATTCGATTGAGATTCAAGCTTTTGACAGCCCTCACTCGAATACACTCAAACAAAACTCAAACTCAGGTCCACGTCGACATCAACACGTGTCACTCTCAAGCTACGAAACAGAATCACAGGACTTAGTTTATTTTTGTTATAAACTGTTTACAGAGATTGTACTCAATACATTTATTAAATATAATTTCTTTGTTACTTTGTTTTTTCCTGTCTTATTTATTTTGACTCGAAATTTGTGTATACAAATTTTGGCACGCTCGGTGGGACTATCTCTGCCTCTCATCTCTGTTTCGTCATCATCAACAAAGCCGAGAAATGGCCTCAAGCAAGAACATCTCTCGGTCTTACGAAAACTCCTGCCGACACCCTACGAAAATCCGTAACGTTGGGTGACTTTATGGATGACATGACTCTTGGTTTTCGCACTAGAGGAATGAAAAAGGCCGCTATGTCTTTTGCCGCCTTTGCTAAGCTTCGAGCCGCAGATGTTCCTACCGGGCGAGAAAACTCTTTAAGCTCGGCTTTCGTCGAATCATCCATCATGTCTCGATTCACACAAGGAACGTGAAACCCCGTGTTTGGCTCAACCGCTTTGGGCGAACACGAGCCATCATTCATTGCTTCTCAAATATGGAAGCAACTCTCATCGATAAGTCGGACGGAGCCGACCGCTCACACTAGCCCTCTCTTTGATCCACTCAATGTAGAGAGTGACAATGAAACAAGTGATGATATTCTTTGCCTCATCACCTCTAACGATTTTCGACTTAGAGGAACCCTTGTTGTCTTCACAATCGAACACTGCCGTGTTATGGTGACCTCGGCTAAGACAGGTTGAGGAACAACTTCATTGAAATGAATAGCCTACTCCAAAAATTAATGAAGGATGGAGAAGAAAAAGATGCTCAAATTCGACTCCAAAATGAACAAATCGTTGCCCTCAACAAGAAACTGGAGGAAGGCGATGCAAGACAAGACGGGGTGATGAAAGTGAAGGGGATAGTGGTGAAGACGTTCGCCGCCCACTCTGAACGACGCCAACTTGAGTTATTGATAGCTCACGCCGTCAAAAATCAACTTGGAGAAAGTTCTCATGGCGTCATCGCTATGTGAAGCCGTATACCAAAAGGGATCGATAAGCCGCAGATGCCTTTTGGCTATCAACCCCCAAGTTTCAAGAATTCGATGGGAAAGGAAATCCTAAGCAACACATTACTCACTTTGTGGAAACATGCAACAATGCCTGGTACCACAAATGATTTCCTGGTCAAACAATTTGTTCGTTCCCTTAAAGGCATTGCCTTTTGGATCGGTACACGATTTACCCTCATAATCCATTGACAGTTGGGATCAAATGGAGGAGGAATTCTCGAACAGGTTCTATAGCACTCGACGTATTGTCGGTATGACCGAACCGACTAAGACTCACCAGTGGAAGGATGAGCCGGTCATCGATTACATCAATCGTTGGCGCGCATTGAGCCCTAGAGTGTAAAGACCGCCTAACTGAAGTCTCGCTGTTGAGATGTGCATTCAAGGAATGGATTGGGACTTGCTTTATATCTTACAAGGTATAAAACCTAGGACTTTTCAAGAATTGGCCACGCGAGCTCATGACATGGAGCTTACCATTGCCAACAATAGAGGCAAAAGCAACACTTCTTCGGAATTCAAGAAAGAGAAGAAGGATTTTAAAAAGACCGACAAGATCAAAAGTTCGACTAAGGAGTCAATGTCAATCACGTCCTCCCGCTTTGTCAAGATCTCTAAAGAAGGCCGGCAAAAAGAATAAGGGTTCATCTTCTCAAGAACCTAGAAAAAATAAGCCAGACCTTGAAAGAACTCCAAGCAAAGAAATATCCATTCCCGGACTCGGATTTGTCGGGGATGTTAGATGATTTGCTTGAAAACAAAGTCATTGAGTTGCCCGAAGCTAAGCGTCTGCGAGAGGCCGGTAAGACTTCCGATCCTAACTATTGTCGGTATCACGGGTTGATTAGTCATCCCATAGAAAAGTGTATAACACTTAAGGAGAGAATTATGCAACTTGCAAAGGATGGGAAAATTAGTCTTGGATTTTGATGAAGTTCTTGGAGCTAATCACGCCTCCGCGATGTTAGATTCTTATTGGGAGGCTCAAACTCTGCAGTTTGGGAGTTTGGGAGCCGCATGCATTGTACATGTCTTTGCGACCGGTTCTCCCGAGTTGATGATGTGCCATCTGTTGAGCACGGTGTTCCAACTGGCAACCAACATGGAGAGGATGAAGAAGGGTGGACGTTGGTCACTAGAAGGAGGCCTAGACGACAGTCGAAGCCTCAACCAAAGTCTGTTTGTCGTAAGAAGAAGCATCAAAAAGAAAGGGCTCAAAACGCTCGAAAGGAAAGAAAAAGTCAAAAAAGCATACTAAACAGGCAAGTACGCCAATTGACTTGCTTGAGCAGGATCCACTTACCCCCGTAACCTTAGAAGAATTCTTTCCCGAAGATTACTTCACTACGGTTACTGTTAATGCTACTTCATTTGTTGAGGATGAAGAAGGAAAAGAAGAGGAGGAGGATCAAGAGCCTCTTAAAGAAAATGAAATCTCCGTCAAAGTAACTGTCCAACATTCAGGGACGGAGATAGATCCAAAGATATTGGCTATCTTAGAAGCTCTTCCTACACGTACGGGATGGAGCGAGATCTTTCATTTGCCTCGAGAAATGTGCCGACAAGTGGCTCTTGCACTTCAAAGCCCTTAACTATACCTTGACAAAGTGAAGGATCTTGGGAGAACCAATAGAAAGTTCGGCTAAATGCGCGTCATGTAATTTTGCCTTAGCCTTCACTGATGAAGACTTATTGTTGGGCTCAAAACCTCACAACCGACCCTTGTTCGTTTCTGGTTATATTTTCGGCAAGAGAGTGAATCGTCTCTTAGTGGATGGAGGTTCAGCCGTCAACATCATGCGAAAATCCACCAGCGATCGATTTAGGGATCACTATGGAAGATCTTTCGATAGTCGTCCTAATGATCCAAGGATTCAACTTGAACGATCAACGTGCCATAGGCATAATACGTCTTGACCTTGTGATGGGAGAGTTAACATCATCTACTCTCTTCCATGTCATAGATACAAAGACGTCGTATAAAATGTTGCTTGGACGACCTTGGTTGCATGAAAATGGGGTAGTCGCATCAACCCTCCATCAATGTCTGAAATTTTATCGTGGAGGCGAGAAGAAAATAAATGGGGATGTCAAACCTTTTAGCACGGTAGATTCGTACTCTTGCGATGCTAAGTTCTTCGAAGATGGGGAACCCTCAGCGAGATGTTGCCATCTAAAATTCCTTCAACGGGGAAAAGGCGTACAAATAAAAATGGTGATATTCCCTCGTCTTGAGCTCTAGCGAGTCGGCCACCACCGAGATGCAACAACAAAAATGCAAGGAAAAGGTAAAAGAAGAAGTTGTTGCTCAACCCATTAACGAAGAAGGCGAGACGACTCCGGTCCTGCGATACATCCCTAAATCACGTCGTAAGGAAGGGGAGTCACCTTTGCGGGGTGTCGGGTTATGAAAGTAGAGCGAAAGAAAGAAAAAGGAGTAGATGAGACTACTCTTCAATGTTTAAAGCAAGAAGTGGTTGTTCCTTTATCTAGAGCCAATCACAATCAAATTGCTAAGCCTCCAACCTCACAATATGTTGATCAATCTAGAGAAAATGGCTTAACAAGGGTAGGTTTGACCCAAATGCTTATAAACTCTTGGCGACGTCCCGGTTATGACTTCGAGAATCCGGGCCATACGGGCAATGTCATTGAGGTTGATCCTCATGGAATTAATGACACACAAAAGAAATTGCAAGAGTATGGCGTTGAGGTACATCCGACTAAATTAGGTTTGGGATTTGAAACCCCAACACCCATCAAAATTTCTGCACGACGTAGAGGGACAACTTCTTCTTCGCAGTATATTACTGCGGAGGAAGTTGAAGAAAATGAAGATGCAAATAATGTGTCTCATCCAAAAACCTTTTTATCACTCTTGGCGATGCCATCTCCTTTGGTGACGGTTTCAGTTGACGATTCATGTTAGCCGACCCCAAATCACTTTGGGAATAAGGCTTAGTTGTTGTTGTTGTTGTTGTATCCAAAAATATCGGTCTTTGATCGATTGCAGTTTCCTGTCGTAAAGGACCATACATCGGTTTTTAACAGACTTGGTGTACACGAACTTAATGAAGGTGTGAAGTCAAAAATACAAAAACCCTTGCAAAATCTTCGATCTTCTAAGAATAAAGCATCTGTCTTTAAACGTCTTGGTGCATCGACCTCAATTGATAAACAACAAAGACGGTCAGTACTAAGTCGCATCACAAGAGAGAAAAATGAAGTCAGGCGGGGACGCACCTCAAAGTGTTATCCCATCTCGCATTTAGGCGTACACAGGTGGTAGACATCATTGGACATGCACCCTTGAAAGCCAAAGGTCGTGTCATAGTGTTAACAAACCAAAGGAGTTCGTCTAGTCAAGAAAAAGAAAAAGATGTTGAATTTGTTTCTTCAAACCATATCACAGGGCATGAGGCTCCTGAAAGTGACGAGGAGATGGAAACAGATGATGCTCCTAAAACTCTTGAAGATGGGGGCAAGCCACCGTCGATGAGTTAAAAGAGTTAAACCTTGGAACTCAAGAAGAGCCACGCACTTTGTCTACGTCGCCGCTTTTCTTACCCAACAGGAAGAACAAAAATATTTCAAGTTACTCTCGACTACAAAGACGTATTTGCATGGAGTTATAAGGAGATGCCGGGACTCGACCCAAAAGTCGCGTCCATCGCTTAGCCATCAAAAAGGTGTCGGTCAAAAGAAGCAATCCCAAAGACGCTTCGGCCGAATTAATTCCCCGAAATTGGGGCGAAGTAAACAAGCTCATTGATGCAGGATTTATTCGTGAAGTCAAGTATCCTACTTGGATAGCAAACATTGTGCCGGTCCGAAAGAAAAATGGGCGATTCACGAGTTTGTGTGGACTTCCGCGACTTGAACGAGGCGTGTCCGAAGGATGACTTTCCACTCCCAAGAACTGAAATCATGATTGATGCCACCACCGGGTCATGAGGCTTTGTCATTCATGGATTGTACCCTTTGGATACAACCAAATTCACATGGCTCCCGAAGATCAAGAAGCAATCGCATTTCGTACCCCTAAAGGGATATTTTGTTACAAAGTCATGCCTTTCGGCTTGAAAAATGCCTGAGCTACGTATCGGCGTGCAATGCGAAAATTTTTTGAAGATATGATGCATCAAATTGTGGAGTGCTACGTAGATGACTTGGTGGTAAAGTCTAAGAAGAAGGAGAATCATTTGCATGACCTCCGTAAAGTCTTTCAAAGACTACGAAAATGTCGATTAAAAATGAACCCCTCAAATGCGCATTTGGCGTCACCTCGGGAAAGTTTCTAGGCTTCATTGTCGGACACGGGGGTATTGAAATTGACCAAGCAAAGATCAAGGCCATCTAAGAGATGCTCGAACCTAAGAACCTTAAGGAGTTACGTGGCCTCCAAGGGCGTCTTGCTTACATTCGAAGGTTTATTTCTAATCCAGCGGGAAGATGTCATCCCTTCGGCCATCTCATGAAAAAGGATGCCCCATTCAAATGGGATGACTCATGTAAAAAAAGCCTTCGAAAGTATAAAGAAGTATTTGTCTTCTCCCCGTCTGCTTGGGGGCACCAATAAAAGGGAAACCACTCATCCTTTATATCGCAACGACAGGAGCGATCTCAGGGGGCAATGTGCGCTCGAAGCGAAGAAGACCGTAAGGAGACGCTCTTTACTACTTGGCCGAACTTTGGTGGGTCTTTGAATTGAATTACTCACCTATTGAAAAAATTTGCCTTGCTTTGATTTTTGCGATCCAAAAATTAAGACATTACATGCGCAGCTCATACGAGTTCATGTCGGCTCGAGGTCGACCCGATAAAATACATTCTTTCAAGGCCGGTGTTGTCCGGCGGACTTGCAAAGTGGGCTATGCTTTTAAAACAATATGACATTGTGTATGTCCCGCAAAAGGTCGGGGGCAAGCAATAGCGGACTTTTCGCGGACCACCCAAGTCCTCGCGAGAATGGGAGCTTTCCGACGATCGCCAGGTGAAGATGTGTTTTTCATTGAAATACTCCCACCTTGGAGAATGTACTTTGATGGAGCCGCTCGTCATGACGGTGCGGAGCCGGAGTTGTCTTCGTTTCTCCGGAAAAACATGTACCGACATACTCTTTCGTGCTAACTCAACTTTGTTCCAATAATATGGCCGAGTACCAAGCACTCATAATAGGCCTCCAAATGGCAATGAAATGGGACTTCGAGATTTAGACGTTCACGGGGACTCCCAATTGGTCCTAAAACAACCGGTCGGGTGAATACGAAGTCAAAAAGAATGATCTAATCCCCTATCAAAGACAAGCGTCACAATTGCTGACAAACTTGATACCATCAAGTTAGAACGTGTTCCCAAGGAGTGCCAACAAGATGGGCGACGCGCTCGTCGGGCTTGCGGCCACTTTGGCACGGGCGAAGAAACAATGTCTGCGTACCGGTTTGCAAACGATGGGTTGTCGCTCCCGATGACGATGATGTTGATGAATATCTTTGAAGAAGTCGACATAATCTCTGTCTATCAAATCGACAAAGAAGATTAGGCGTCAACCAATTATTGATTATTTGGAACATAAAAAATTGCCAAGTGATCCAAAACATAAGACAGAGATTCGTCGTCGAGCCTCACGGTTCATATATTATAAGGGGACTCTCTATCGACGATCCTTCCATGGTCTTTGGTTAAGATGTCTCGGAGATGAAGAAGCAAAACAAACCATGGAGGAAGCTCACTCGGAGTTTGTGGCGCTCATCGGTCGGTCCAAAACCTGCATGGCCGTATTAAAAGAATGGGTTACTATTGGCAACCATGGTACAAGATAGCATGGACTATGCAAAGAAATGTGAAGCTTGCCAATTTCATGCTAACTTCATTCATCAACCTCCGTGAGCCATTACACCCACGCCGCATCTTGGCCATTTGAAGCATGGGGACTTGATGTAGTCGGCCCAATCACACCAAAATCATCTGCTGGGCAATCATATATTTTGGCAGCGACTGACTATTTTTCTAAATGGGCAGAGGCCATCCCCTTACGCGAGGTAAAGAAGGAGAATGTTGTTGACTTCATTCGTACTCACATCATCTACAGATATGGTGTACCCCGAAGAATTGTCACTGACAATGGGACACCATTTTACAATAAATTGATGAAAAGTTTATGTGAGAAGTTTAAATTCACCCAACATAGATCGTCAATGTACAATGCACCAAAGAAACGGTCTAATAGGAAACATTCAACAAGACACTTTGTAGTTTGTTGAGCAAAGTGGTTGCCAAGTCCAAACGTGATTGACATGAAAGAATAGGGGAAGCTCTATGGGCATACAGGACGACATATAAATCAGCAACACAATCAACCCCATACTCCTTGGTGTATGGCGTTGAGGTCGTTCTCCCCTTGGAACTTCAAATTCCATCATTACGAATTGCCATACAAGAAGGCTTGACTTCTGATGAAAATGATAAACTTCGACTTGCCGAGTTGGAGGCGCTTGACGAAAAAAGACTCCAAGCACAACAAAAATCAGAGTGCTACCAAGCTCGTTTGTCACGCGCTTTCAATAAGAAAGTTCGACCTCGCTCCTTTCAAGTTGGAGACATGGTCCTAGCAATTAAAAGACCCATCATTATTTCCCGCAAGACGGGAAGTAAATTCAGTTCTAAATGGGATGGTCCGTACGTTGTCAAAGAGGTATACACTAATGGGGCATATAAAATTGTTGACGCCGAAGGATTACGTGTGGGGCCTATCAACGGCAAGTTTCTGAAGCGCTACTACTCATGAAGAGTGAGAACGTTGTTCAACTCCTAAGCAAGAGGATAAACTGCATATGTTGAAAGAAAATATATGTGCATTTGAACTACGTTGGCTTGATCTTGTAAAAGCAATTTGTTGATGTTTTGCAAGTACGTAGGCAGCTAGGGTAACATAAAAATTACTCGAGTGCGGCCACAAAGAAAAAAAAAAATAAAAAAAATTGTCGTCATTGTAATACTCTTGGCCGCAAGAGTCTAAACCGTGAACGGCGAGAGAAAAAAAAAAAAAATTCTAACTCTTAGCCCACAAGAGTGCAAACAGTGAAGGACGAAATGACAACTCAAGCCAAAACTTTTTCGAAAAAACACAATTGAGAAGGCATCAAAACAAAAGCAATGCTTGGGTTAATGAACAATCATTAAAAAAAAACATGGGTTAGACAACATACCTCGAGGGTGAGACTGACTGTCAGGGGACTGTCTAGAGGTATCAGTGTCGCAAATGCTCGTCTTCGTCTTCGAGGGACCGGCCTTGGAGGTGACATTGTCGCAAAGGCTAAAGACATACGAATAACACCCCCGACGGGCTCATAGTCGCACATATGGCCCATCGCGACGAAATCCCCCGTCTTCGTCTTTAAGGGACTGTCTGAAGGTGACATTGTCGCAGTGCTAAAGACATACGAATAACACCCCTGACAGGCTCATAGTCGCACATATGGCCCATCGCGACGAAATCCCCGTCTTCATCTTCAAGGTATGCCTGAGGTGACATTGTCGCAAAGGCTAAAGACATACGAATAACACCCCCGACAAGGCTCATAGTCGCACATATGGCCCATCGCGACGAAATCCCCGTCTTCGTCTTCAAGGGACCGTCTGCGAGGTGACATTGTCGCAAGTGCTAAAGACATACGAATAACACCCCCGACAGCTCATAGTCGCACATATGGCCCATCGCGACGAAATCCCCGTCTTCGTCTTCAAGGGACTGTCTGGAGGTGACATTGTCGCAGTGCTAAAGACATACGAATAACACCCCTGACAGGCTCATAGTCACACAGATGGCCCATCGCGACGAAGTCCCCGTCTTCATATGACCTGTCATGTAGTAGGAAAAAATACACGGGTACACATATACAAAAAAGGGATATATACAGATAAAACATTACATTTTAGACTGAAGGGTGTAAAAAAATATATCATCACCTCACTAGTCTTGAGCTTTTGTAGGACTTTAAAAAATAGTCTAAAAGTTCAATATCTCACAAAATCTGATGAGCTGCAATTCAAATAACTATGTCATGACCCAGTTCCAAGTATAGAGAGAGAAAAAGATATATGATCATAAAAATTGGTGTTGTAGTATCTGATATTAAAAATTTTTGAAACCACACAATCATATACGAGTATAAAAAGGGGAATTTGCAAAACAAAACAAAAAAAAAATCTCGAAGTGTAAAATTGTGGCTGCTTGTCAACGATTTCTTTTATGCAAATCAAGTGGATTTTGGCTAGGAACTTGTATAACAATGGTCCATGATCAAGCATATGAGACAAACAAGTCAAACGAAAATACTTTAAGGAGGGAAGCAAAGTTCTGAAATTTCCTTTGTTAGTCTCGTAGTATTGGTTACAGCAAAGTGCCGTTAAAAAAAAAACACAAAGACAACAGGCATTAAGATCTGTGGCTCATGCATTGAGAGTAGTAGACTACTAAGCAAATACTTGTTGTACTTGTATATGTGTGTCACATGAAATAAAAAAAAAGGGAAGGGAATTGCATTCAAAACAATTCTAATAATCTGCAGCTTAGTATTCACGTGTGGCATACAATCATCAACCATTAACACTCAATTATCATCATCAAGAAAAAAAAACAGAGATTGCAGGGGGTGCATTATGGGGATTGTGTGGCAGAAGATAAAAGTAAAGTCTCAAAGCCAAGTGTTGGGTGTTATTCATACATGACAAATTAAAATAATTGAAGGGAAAAGAAGCATGTGAGTATAACCGGTACAGCAAAGAATCACCATGCTAATTACATTAACATTGGTCATCAAGAAAAGCTAGAAAGATGAAATATTTACCTGTTGAATTATGACGCTGACAACTGATGATTGGTGAGGAATTTCAGTACTGCAGATTAAATTAATAACAAAAAAATTAGTGCTGTCAAGTTGTTCTAAAATCCAAGAACTGACCAATCAAGAAAAAAGCAATTGAAAGTGCAAAGAATGACAGCAAGTCTAAGGAAGTGATACAAAAAAAAAAATTTACTTTTAAGTTTTGATTAAAAGTGACAGACAAAAACAAAAAGAAAGATCAAGCAAAGAGTTTAATTGCACGAAATATAAGGTGGGTTACCTTGATTCTTCAAAGGTCAAAATTGGTTGGTAAAGTTACAAATCAAAACCAATGTCTGGGTATGTAAATTGTAAACGAAGACCAACAGATTGACGTGCTTTCAAAAATTGAAGGCAGTGGCGAGTATGTTAATATGCGGATTAAACATAGGGTGTGCGTGTATTTGTGCTATGGTGCATCAAAAGCCAAAACCTAGTAGGATAAGATTTGTTTTAGTCGATAACAAAGAAATCCTAACCGGAATAAGATTGAAGCTCTTGAATCTAAAAGTTGATAGAGCTGGGAAAATTCATGACTCTACCTTAAAAAAAATCGTCAAACAACACGGTGGTTGTCAAACCATTATCAAGTCAAACCCACTAGTCGAGACCCTGTCACCATTAAACACTTCAAATCGTGTACGTGACATAGTCTCGAGGGGGCAATTTGTAGACACTAAAAATTTATTAGTGTTTTACAATTAACATGAATTAATTATTATTGAGCTAAAATAAATATAATTGGCCAATTTAATTAATTTATCCCACTCAAATAAGATATCCAAATTAAACAAATATAATTTGGGTTGTAAAATATTTGGGCCAGTCAATATTATTGTCCAAATAAGATGGTCAAATGGCAAAGGTAAAAAAGACTTCCAAGTCATAAACGGGCCCAAGCCCATAAACTACCAAGTCCATGAAGGGATCACTATTCCCTATAAATAGACCTCACCTCATTCAGTTGAGGGGGACCAGAAAATCATTATTCTCAAGAGCTCATAAAATTCTCTTGGAATTCTCTCTGCAAATAGTCAACAAGCACATCAAATTCGTGCCGACTGTTCAGATACACTCAAACACATTCGATTGAGATTCAAGCTTTTGACAGCCCTCACTCGAATACACTCAAACAAAACTCAAACTCAGGTCCACGTCGACATCAACACGTGTCACTCTCAAGCTACGAAACAGAATCACAGGACTTAGTTTATTTTTGTTATAAACTGTTTACAGAGATTGTACTCAATACATTTATTAAATATAATTTCTTTGTTACTTTGTTTCCTGTCTTATTTATTTTGACTCGAAATTTGTGTATACAAGGGGATAGATTCAGTCTCATGAAGGTTGGCAAGAAAGCTTGTACTGTCAACATAAACATGAATATGTGCTTATTACTTCTGAGTGCATGAGGAGATGCTAAAGTAGGGAGTAGTGTAGAAAATATTTGGTTGAGGTTCCCAAGGATTTACCAACTAAACTAGTTGATATCCATGAAGATCTAGTCATATTGATAAATCCCTTTTTTGACCCTATCCTTGTTACTGAGCCTTTCTCCCTCCTTTTTCCAGATTTTTGCTGAATAATCACTGTATCTGTTCCCAATCTCCAATCTTGATTGTTTACTGGATCAAATCTTCCAACTTGAAAACTTCAGCTATTTATAAGGCCCTTCTTGTCCAGCTTGTTCATTATCTCATCACAACTTTTTAAGTGTTCTAGTGAGGAAAGTGGAGGCCTGGGGTAGACAAGGACGTAGGTTTTTTCTGATTTCTTGAAAGATTGTTCTCGAGGAGAGTTTTATGGAGGTGTTCCATTAAAATGAAATTCGCTCTGGCGTATGTTCATAATTCAAAGTAAATGTTGCTTTCCGCAGAATGCATGGGATGTCTATACTGGTCTTAGTTCAACATAATACAAGCCCATTATTCGTTGTTTCTTCCCATTTGCGGACTTCGAAGTTGGCAAGGATATCGTATTTACTATGTTCCCACATAATACATGCTTTGCGCAAAATGCATGAGATATCAATACTAGTCTTAGGCTCTGTCCTTTTGGACTGAAAAATTCAATTCGAGTTCGATTCGGACAAATTCGATTCGCCCGTTCAGGGTTTATTCAGTTCAATTCAGTTAGTTTCCTTTCACAGTTTTCATTCAGTTCAGTTCAGGTTTATTTAGTTCAGTTCAGTTCAGATCAATTCAGTCCAAAAGAACAGAGCCTTAGTTCCACATAATACAAGCCCATTATTCATTGTTCCTTCCCATTTGTGGACTTTGAAGTTGGCAAGGATGTCGTATTTACTATGTTCCCACATAATACATGCTCTCTGTTGGATCCTCTGTTCCCCCCTTTATTTGGAATTTGGAGCATCCAGGTGGATCTGTGGAGGAAGGGTTCTAAACTCTATTCCATTGGCTTGTTCTTTCCAGTTAATTGTGGTAGGTTTATGATTCTAGAGTTCTCTTTATTCTGTTCTGGAGAGCTCTTTATAGCTTTGGGAGATCTGGTTGTTGCAATATCGCATTGAGAGGATTTTCTATTAGTAACGTTGAAAGGCCTCATTGATATAGTTTATTCTTTTCTTTTAAAAAAAAAAGTGATTCTATCTTTAATTTAAATATTAACTTCTGTATGTTCAACATTTGTTATAGGGGCAATTAGGTGACATTTTAGAGAGAAGAGAACATGTTTTAGTGTCCTAATTAAACTTATTGAGACCATTGTAACTTACATCAATTGACTTTGTAGTTAGCACTTATTTTGTCATTGATTAATTAGTCATCTTCTTTACGACTTCCTCTGTTCTATTACATATCTTTTTCACGGACTCCAATTCAAACTTTGGCCATTAGTTTCGTTAATTACGTATAAACAAAAATTATGAAAAAGTTGATATTTGGAAAATACACATTGAGACGAATTTAATAATGTATCATTTGATAATTAATATTGATTACATTGGAATATATATACGGTCAAAGTTTGTCGAGTTTGACCATGAAAAAATATGTGGCAATTAAAAAAGAACGGAGGAAGTAATTCATCAATGTTACTCTGTAAAGTTTATAGAAATACCTTGTTCACAATGCCATTTGTTCATCTGCTTTATACGGGACTTGAAGTCCATACTCCATACGCCTAGAAGGCTGCAAGGGTGAGCCTTTGATTGGACTGTGGTTTTCATTTTTCAACATAATCTATACCTATGATATGCTTTAGGTCAAAGGGTCAGAAAATGCCTGTGATCTGTGTCTGAGCATTTGTGCTTGGACTATTGTTTTCTAAACACCTACGATATGCACAAGAGTTGTGCAGTTCGTCATTTGAAGTAGAGGGAGAGATTTTAGTTTGCATGCCCATTATAGCTGAGAACATGCAGAGCTGATATGTTGGAGTTTGCTAATCTGCACTTCTTTGCTCCTGTTTCTGTGCTGTCTATATTTTTATGATGACCAAGTTCAAAACTCTCGTGCGACATTGACTTGGTGTCTCCAGAAGCTCTGTTGTCTTGTTTTCTCATCTTCCATCAAGCTTCACGACTGCAGTTACATAATCAGTCTAAAGTCTGTTTATCTCATTATGACAAATTGTGTGAAGCATTTTCTTTGTATGTTAATCCTTATCAGAAGGGAGAAAGTAACAAACAAGTCTACATAGAAATATTGAGCCGTATGTCTATTCTCATGTCTTCCAATATGTGTGCAAGCATCCTTGTTCTTTCGGGGGGAGATGATTAGAAGACTGATCTTCTTTTTTCAGTTTCCCATACTTCACAGAGGTCGTCAAAGAAAGATGATAGTGATTCAGCCAAAGCAAAGTATTTCAGTGCCTGCATGGTGACAATGGCTGTGGATTTTCTCTTCATTGTTATTCCTGTCCTCTTAATTCACACTGTAAGTGTGCCATAGTCCCATATATATTGTTGAAGATGTATATAAAAAGCTTCAAGAAACAAGTATGAAGGCTTCATGTTTACATCTCCTTGTCTGCTTTAACATTGTCCATCTTGAACTTTATCAATGTTGGTGCCTCTTTTTTTCCTCTTTCCCCTCCTAATTTTGTCCAAGTTATGTATAACATTATTGTTGAATAATTGACTGGCCTATTTTTTCTGCTAGAGAATTCTTCTACTTCTAGTCCATTAGTGGTCCATGAGAAGGTGGGTTTGCTTAGGAAAATAAGCCTGCTATCTTGGAATCAAGAAACATGCATTTTTTTTTTGCATATCATGAGTGTCTTGATTTGGTTTTTTCAGCAGTCTAATTGTTTGTGCACTGTATTGGCTTACACTTTACGTTATTAAAGCCATCTGTAGAAGTCTTCAAAGTGCAGGTTTCATATGAGCTTCTTCCTGTTTTTATATCTCAAGAGAGATGCAAGTCACGGGATGAGCACAGATATCCCGTGCGGCGCCTGAATTTCCCAGGGTCAGCCTAACCCCGAATGTGCTACAGGCTTGAAACACATTATAGCAGGTTAACAACACGTAGTGACACTTACCTGCACCAAACACATGTATTAGTACAAGCACACAGGCATAGTAGCTGTCTCATATGGGCCTAGCTACCCAGTGGCACCGGGAAATTGTCAACCCGTGACAAGCTCTTCCACCTAAGCCGCAAAAGTGATCGTGGGGCTCTCTTAGGTTTGCTTATCATCATTTTCATGTTGCTTATGTCACTACAAAACTCATTGCCTTGGACAAGTGGTGTCTCCTCACACAAATGACTCAACCAACTTGCCCTTCCACACCCGCCCCACAAAAAGTGCTAGCACAGCCGATTGCCCCTCCTCGGTTCCACAACATGCTTCCTCTTTGGCAACTTCATCTGTTGTACCCTCAACATTTTTTCGCACTTCTTCCCAAAATTTCAACATGTGTCTCTAAACTTTGACTCCGCCCTGGGTCTTAAGCAGGCACAAAGTTACCCCTTACCGAACGAACCTGAGTTGCAATTGTTCCCCACCAAGGACCCAATCGATGCTCAAATTGTGGATAGTCGGTGGTGAATAGATACTCGTTTCCTCAGAAAATGTTGAGACAGCTCTAAAACAACATGTCACGGGCGCCTGTGCGGCGTCTAAATCCTCGAGGCTATGATCATGGCCTGCCTATTTCCATATGTGCAACAAATATAGAACATAATATATCAAGAAAACAACACGAAGTGACACTAAGCCCCAAAATATATGCACACAAGCAGACAGGCTGCCTCATATGGGACCGGTTGTGTACTAGGAGTGGCAATTCTGTTAACTTTGACATGCGGCGTTGTATACAAATCTTTGCTTCAAATGTTTGATTGACAAACTTCTTATGACCTGTGTTTAAGAACTAAGAAGACAAATTGGTTGGCTAATCTAATTATTTAATTGGAGATGGTACTGCAGCAACAAATATATGTTGTGAAAACACCGCTTAGGTGTAAGACCCTTTTTATGTCTGTAATTTAACATCTTATTCATGATCTTGTCAGAACTTCACTGTGAATGCATAGCACAGAACAGTTACTTTTTTGATGCACTTTCATAGAAGCCTATGTCTTGCTTCGTCTTCAAGAGGTGAAAAACTAGCAGAAGATGGGCCTCTCAATATTGCTGAAGTCAGACATAGATGTGCCTTGTAGATTAAAGTGAAAATTGAAGTAGACACATGTAATATTGTACTAGAAACCCATCAAGAGGGTAACATATATATATAATAATATATATATAATAATATATATATATATATATATATATATATATATATATATATATATATATATATATATATATATATATATATATATATATATATATTTCGCTTATGTTCAGGTTGTATTGTTGAAGACTTGGCTGTATAATTTATCTTTATTAGTTCCCTCTTCGAGTATGGATTTGGGAGCATTTTGCTTTAAGCACCATAAAGCCTTATAAGCTGTACTAGTAAAAAACAAGGGGTTAGAATTCATCAATTTTCATCTTTGTAACTCCGGGCAGCAATCAGACTCTGAATTCTTGGGATATATGCTGTGTCTTTATGAACTAGTTGGCAGCATTCATATATGTGCTTTGAGATATGTTTTCTTGATTGTACATGTATACTGCTCAAGTTCCAATAAATTTTAGTAACAGAAGGCTGATTTGTGTCCCAGGTTTTGTCAGAATGGATATATAAACTAGCACTACTATCGACATTCTTTATTCTTTTCTGTATGTTATCCAAAAGGTACTAATATGTCATGCAAAGTAACATAATTTGATTACTGGTATATCATGCATATATTTATTTATAACCTTCAAATGTTCTTGTGCATTATGGACAGATACATCACCTTTTCTTCTCCTGGAAGCATCCAACCACGTGACACTGTGAAAAATAGTATATCATCATTTAGAGTCGTCATGGTACAAATATCAATTTGTTTATGTTTCATTATTTGATGAAAATCTTCTTTAATTCATTTGTGTTCTCATAATGTCCCTTTTGTCTCACAAGGATGTTTACTGCAGATGATAATTACATGTCTATGTATACTTGCTGTTGACTTCAGTATATTCCCTCGAAAGTATGCAAAGACAGAGTCCTATGGAACTAGTTGGGTAAGAGTGTTGCAGATTCAAGTATCTTTTTCACCTTTCAGGCTCTATTCTTACCACCTTAAATCCACTGCTTTGAACATATTGGAACTCATCTGAACTTATTGGAACTTACTAAAATTAATTAGAACTTTCTCTAGTTGTAGATTAATCTCATGTAGCTTCTATTTGAACTTATTGGTATTTTTTTTTAACTAATTTATCTAAGACTATTTTTGAAGGTAAAAAGAGGAGGGCCCTAGCTTATTGAATTATAAATTACAGTATTGAATAGGCATGACCAATTAAACTCCCTATTTCAAGATATCTGTTTTGGCCTCTTAAGTGGAGTGACTCTTGGGAAGTCAGTCTTGGCTTTCTTGTCAATTGCATATACTATGGAAGAAATTGGATGATGAGTGAGATAGTTAGGTATCACAGTTTGAGCTCGAATAGGAAAAGAAGAATATGCAAAAATTCTTGGCCTTTTTGCATTGTCCATCTCACTGAGTGACTAGATTCCCTCCTTGACATCTTAAGAGCCTCTCTTTCTCTTTAAGAACTTGACACCATTAGAGTTTGATGTCTGATGTAGTGCATGAAACAAATAATAAGAAGACACAAATTTTGTGCAATAGTGAGATTTACAATATCCCCATTATTTTAAAATATAAGGCATGCATGTTTTTTGAGGTTGAACTTTGACTGATTAATAATTTTCCATGTATATATACATATGTGATAAAGAAAACAACACTAGCATATAATATTTATTGAAAAGTACTTATATAAATTTTTATATATTTTGTTAATATAAGCCAAGAGAATATAACAGTCCAATGTAATCTTGAATAGCGTGGATGTTTTTTATTATGAAACAGAGGGATTTTATCAGGTCTTTAACTTTTGCGAGATACTGCATATATTAATTTACTTTTCTGGCTTTCTAGTCGAATTTCTGTGACTTTTTTTTTCAAAAATCAGCTTCAGGGCCTCAGGCTAATATCCATTGAAATGGATGCCTTTTTCATATGTTTGTATCAGATGGATCTAGGAGTGGGATCATTTGTGGTGGCAAATGCCTTGGTTTCACGACAGGCGCGTAGTGTGCATTCAGGGTGAGTCCGTTATGTTGTTTCTAAGCTTGAACTATGTGGCATCCCCCAAATGTTAAGGATTACTTGGGCAGAAAACAATTGTTTCATTGGATTAGGTACCAGAAATGAATTTATTGGTAAGGGTACAATTGCTAGAATCAGAAGTGGATTAAATTGAACAAATATAGAAGACTAAAAGGTGGACGGAATTGGATTTTTAGCTGTCTTTGATGTCTGTCCAGTCTCCTTCTTTGTTTAAGCATCTGCAATATATTTCCAGTGTATCTGAACTAGTAATGTCCTTTGGGATATTAACATTCGTTACTTATATTTTTGAAAGTTGCTTTCCTAGACTTAACAATGTTCCTTTCCTTTCAGTTCTCAGAGGCATAAGTTGAAATTAAATTCTTCTGTGCTTTAATTTGCATTTATCTTGGTGGGGCTTGCGAAAATTTATATCTGTACTTGCTATGCCTACATATGACTACTTCAGGTATTTGTATAAAGGAGGTGGTGCAGCTTCGAAAAGAGTAAGGTAGGATGTAGAACGAAATGCTTTTGCATCTTCATGATACTCAAAGACCCTGACATACTTGATAGAGCGTTAAATTTATTTTTCTTTGGCTTAATTGATTTCTGGCTTGAGGAATGTATTTGATCTTGATTTATGTGTATCTTATTCATTTCTTTTATTGCTATCTGTTGAATTGTTATCCTATTAAAAAGTTTCAGATTTTAATTCTCTGGGTTGGTTACTAGTTTTGTTTATCTTATCACAGAGGCTGGAAGACAGCCCTTCAGTCTACTTGTCCGTTGATCTTATTGGGAGTGGCTCGTCTAGTTTCAACTACTGGAGTGGATTATCAGGTGAAGATTGTATATACTTTTCTATTGAATTTGAAGTGGTTTAGTTTCTCCGTTTGGCAATACATATTTATTGATGACCTTGTAGAGTTGAAGTAGATTTGTTAGTGATATTCATTTGGTTGAGATGAGATTATAGACTCGGCAGATGAGTAAGACGTTGGATATTTTTTAATCTATCTGTTGGTTTGACTTAATCTTGAGAGTCTCCATGTAAAACATTTCTTTTTAAAATTTCTGAATTTGTAATGCATTGTTTGTTAGTAGAAGAGACTCTTACAACATGTGCCAGTTGTTTGGTCTTTTTTAGGTCCATGTGGGAGAATATGGTGTGCACTGGAATTTCTTTTTCACTCTTGCCGCAGTCTCTCTTCTGACGTCAGCAATTAATATACATCCAAAATATTGTGGGATTCTTGGTCTGTTTATTCTCATAGGTATGATTCCCTGTTGGGAAATTGTACATGGTTTTTTTTCCGTTCTTTTTTATGGTAATTCACATGGTAATATTTGTCCTGTAGTTGGTGGTCATGGTTGTCTTGAGGCTTGTAGAAGCTCACAACATTTCCACTTTTCCTGTTACAGTATCCTTAGGTTTAACAAAATTCAGGTGCTAACATTGATACTTGAGAAGCCTCTTGCTAGACATAAACCCTTTTCCTTATGATAAATAATATGCTTTCTCATTTTAAGTAAAATAAAGATATAATAAAAAAGAAATGTAAACAGATGAATCCGACTTCGTCAATTCTGAAATCTTAAAGTGTTGCGCTCCAATATACTACCTCCATTCTTTTTCTTTTGCAACAATTACCACTTTGGGTAGTTTCATATCTGTTGCAACAATTCCACTTTTGGTAAAAAAAAATCTAGTTGACAATATTGCCCTTACTTTATCTTACTAAAACATCATTAATTACTCATTTTACCTCATAGTGTTGCTTTTACTTCATTAAGAATTGATTTCTCTCCTACTCTAGTTAATTAAAGAGGTACCTTTATGCTAAACTACCCACTTTTTCCACGTTCTTAAAAACCGTGCCCAAACCCATTGTTGCAATAGAAAAAGAACGGAGGTAGTATAAAACTGAGAAAATTTCTAACAATTACCTACTTTTACAAAAAAAAAAAATAGTAGAACAATTAGGAGAATCTATTTACAAATATACATAAGAAATGGTATTGTCTCTCCAACATAAGATTAATATCTTTCCTTCAGCTCGAAGCTGTGTTTAATCAAAAGCAGAACCTCAACAGTCAACATGAAATACGTAAGATCAGGGATTTCAAATTATGGTAAGATCTATATCTTAATATTAGGAACTTTGGGTAAAGCACAAAAATTAAAAGTAAATGCAACATATGCCATGAAATGCAAAAATCACATAACTTAGCAAGAGCGTTTATGAGAATTCAGATTAGCATATGCATCTGTTGATTACGAGGTTATTGTCATTATTGTTGAAATATACGAAACCTTAAGGTTACTGCAAGCACAAATTATGGAGGAAAAGGTTGCCATATGAATCTTTTTGACCTCAGGGTTATTGAGTATAAATTTTTTTCTCCTCTTTGTTTTTGCTGCTGTTTAATCTTGACAGCAATTCTGAATAGTCTACTCTGTTAAATCAATCGACTAATCGTTCCTTCAGGGTATCAAATCTTTTTGGTGCAGGGGTTAAACACGTATCTGCTATCTGATGTGAGAGGAATGGACATTGTAAGCCAAAACAAGGAGGGCATTTTCAGTATATTTGGTAAGGGAGCTGTCTCCTTTCTTTTTGCGATTTGATTCTTGTTGCCTTTTTTCTAGTTTAGTGCCAGGAACACGTATAAGGGCACTGAGCCACTGATTTGAAAGAAATTCTTGGCCTTCTGCTACTATAGATGGAACTAGGCTGTCAAGTGGAAACTGGAGATGCAATGACTAGTGTCAAAATTAAGTAATAAAGATAGAGAACAATCTGGTGTTTTCTAATGAAAAAATGTTGCTTGCTCTCTGTTGAATGCGCTTCTCTCTCTCTCTAAAGTTCTTTAATATCAATACCTGCCTATCGTAAAAATAAAACTCTTCTCTGCTTTAGCTAAGCAATAGAAATCAAACAAGCAGCACTGCAGCAGTCAGGACATTTTCGGTTTTGTTTATTTGAGAATATGTAAGCGTCTCTTGTCATTTAGTATATTAGCTATAGTGTTTATGTATGATTTCACCATTCTTAGGCTGGTTTTCAGCAAAGTATAGAGTGTAAAATAGTTTGGATAAATGCTGCTCTATTTCTTGTAGAAATTTAATTATCTAAACATCATAACTCCAAGTACCATTATCATATATTTCTCCGACTCTCCCTGCATTTCCTCTGACCTATCATAGTTCTGCTCTATGTTACTCAGACTCCGCATTTCACCTCAAGTACTTGTGTCGAGCCTTGACATCTAACATGGGTGTGGACACTTTGACACTTCAATATGGGCCAAAATCATGGAAAATTTTCAGAAAATAGCCAAGTCGGACTCGGATACTTAGACATGTACCTGTGTCCGACATAGTTACCCGAGTCCAAGTAACATAGGTTCTGCGTAAGGAAATTGTATCTGAAGTACTGAATTCGTTTGCATGATTATCATCATGGAAGCTGGAACAAATTTATTGTTACACATGGGGAAACAAAGATGGTCAATGCCACAATGTTGAGAGTTTGAGACTGATTCTTAGGATATTTCAGATTTGGTTTTCTGAATAGGTTTAAATAACCAATGATCCAATTGTAAGCCATCTGATATTTTCAGGTGATGCCTGATCACTATGTGCCTTAGCTTGGATAAAAAATTTAGTATGATTATGAACACCGATCATCGAAGGACCGGACTAGTAATATGTGGAAAGTGACGACCGAATTATTTTTATATGGACGATATGAGGTACTCCCACTGTTTCACAATAACCTTAACCATTTTTTTGGCACACAAAACAAGAAAAATGATAGTTGAAAAGAGAAGGCAGACCTATGTGATAGGAGGGAGGAAGAGAGAGGTAAAAGGGGAGTACGTGTATGCATTATATCGGATGACAAGAATAGTCTTCTAAGAATCTTGAGGTCAAGGGAGGCAGAGTACTTTTGATGATATTCTGGTCAGCAGACTTGGGGATTGTACAATATGAACAAAATGTTCAATACAGACTTGTATGATGCACCCATTGTTGGTTTTCTATAGGTATGCTCATCAATTGTTTTGAAGCCAATAATTTTTAGCTCATTCTATGAAGTTAAGGATGTGTGTATCCGTCTTCATGTTAACGGTCTCTCATTTGTAGGATATCTGGGTATGTATCTGGTTGGTGTGCAGATGGGCTATGAACTCTTTTTTAAGAACAATTATTCTGCTTCTTCACATAGAAATCAGCAGACAAGAAGGGGAGTCTGTGCCATTGCTGTTATACTCTGGTATAATTTCTTCCTAATGCGTGTTTTCTGTTAATTAAGTTAAGTCCTCTATAATTTCTAGTATCGCTGGAAAATAGACACTTTCCTCTGTTTTTTTCAAAAGATCTTTCAAAATACGATGGAGTTTTTTGTTCCTAGACTTTTAGTTGCAGCTAAACATGTCTGACCAACGTAGGTTGTTGACTCTGACTTTAAACCAACATGTGGAACAAGCATCACGGAGAATGGTATAGTTACTATAATGTTCAGCTATAATTTTGATACCTTAGCTTGTATCTTGTTTAATTATTTAGAACTATTCCAATTTCCTTATATATTTTCTCTCAGTGCAACATGGCTTATGTGATGCTTGTGCTGGCTGTAAATTTTGAGGTATTCTTTTTATCTGTCTTCCATGTAGTATCTTTAAGCAGTTGATCTTATTAATTTTCTAAAGAAGGATTTGTCATGGGTGTGGTTTTTTATGTTATCTTTATCTTTGTTGCATTTGACTTGAAGTGCTGTTGGTTGGGAACTTTTTAGAGTTTTGACTTGGTAAGGCATTTAATGACCTATCAAAACTTTTTTTTAATTTCAAATTGTAAATTACTTTTAATCACGAAAAATTGCCCAATACGAACAATTAAAGAACCAAATTTCATTTCTTATAATATGTTGAAGGAACGAAATTGAAGTAGGCACATTGCTCTAAACAGCTGTGCATCTGCTTAGACCAAAATATATACTTTTTCTGTTGTTGGCCAGCTGCAAGTTATGGTGGATCTACTAGGTTGAAAATCTTTCTGCTATTGGTGTCTCTTGCAGTTTGTTCTTTGTAGCCACCTACTTTGACTATGTTACATATCCAGTTGCTATAGCTGATGGGTTGACGCGACCTTGATCTATAATGGTGGCATTTCTTCAATTTCCTTATAGCATTGTTGGTTGACATGTGCTTAATTTGTTTTCTAGCACTACTGTCGAGGAGTCGAGTATTCCCGTTGACAATATGTGATTCCTCCTAGAGTCCTAGTTCATTTAGCCAACCACTTGTTGTTGGTAGGTTAAACTAACATGATAAATCTTTGTGAGTGCCTACCGTCATCTTAGTATTATCTTGATTTATGCACAATACACTTTTAAAGTTCTTCAATCTTTTCTCTCTGATCTGCTTAAATATAAGCAGATGACCCTTTGTGCTGTCTTCAATCTTTCTCATGCCATGGAAACAATTGGCCCATGTCTTAGTTTTTAAAAACTCTCTGCTATGGTGTACTTGGTACCTTTTTATTTCCACATATCAGATTTTAGTACACTTCAATGTTGAAATAGAGATGGACATGGGCCTTGAGTGCCACTGACTTTTTTTCTGCTGAAAACCTCGTGTATTTGAGCACGAGCATCAGGATTTTGTGCCTCTTGAGATCTGTAGTCAAATTAAAGAACTATGTTGCTTGCTTTAATCTCTTCATTATGATGTAATGAACTCTTGCTGTGTACACTTTATACCTTGTTTTTTAGCTCCCACCTTGCTAATGGTCCTAGGTTATTTTTAATCTAATACAGTACTGCTTTTCTTCGTTAGAGACATTGGGGAAGATAATGTTAATATGGTTATTAGAGGCATTGGGAGTATATATTAAACACTAGACATCTTTGGTCTAATCCATTTTCCACTAGTTTCTAAATGGGCAAATTTTCAAACTTTGATTAAAATTGACTAGATAATACTCCCTCCGGTCTTTATTAGTTTACCCATTTCTTTTGCATAGAGTTTTAGGAGAAATAATGTTATGGGACATAGAAAGAAAGAGAAACTATTATTTTATATTAAAGTTGAATGTATGTGATGGAAAGTTAGTGGTCCCATTCCAAAAATAGAAACAAAAGAAATGGGTAAACTAATAAGGGACATCCCAAAAAGGAATACGGGTAAACTAATAAAGACCGGAGGGAGTATATCTCAGCAGACGGTCCTTTATCTTCTATGTAGTATGCTGGTGAGTTGCCTTTTGGATCTATGGTTTACTAGCATAGGCGTTTTCAGAAGTAACATTGGAACAGAATTGCAAATCCATTACAGAATTTTGTTAAAATTCTAATGTGGAAGGAAAAATATTGCTATAGATAATGTGTGCTGATTTGCCCATCTTCTAAAAATAGTATCTGTAATTTGTAATGCTCAAATCCGTCGCAAAATAGGGAGACTTATTAAGAACAATTATTGAATTCACGTGTTACTTTTTCATTTTATTTTTTTCAGTTTATACCCATCATAACCTTTTTTTAGATATATCTTTGCGATTGTTAGGGGATATAGTAGCCTATTATAACCTTGGCTCACTGTTGGTGCCTTGGTGGGGCCTTTGTTAGAGGCATTGGGCCAATAGTATGTTATTAACTAATCTTCGATGAATCAATGATAGATAACATTCCTGAGCAGTACAGAAATTGTAATATTTTGCATTGTGGGCTATTGTTCTTTTTGTGGAATAGGTAATTTGTAAATATGACTAAAGAGACATATTCCAGATATGACAATGATATTGCCTGTCTTTTCATGCTACCAATACATATAGACATTTTAGATTGTTTACCTTTTTTTGGTTAAAGTTCATATCTCAAACTCATTTCAAGAGTTTATCGCATTTAGTTTTCATCAATGTTTAGATTTTCTCTCGATTAATTTTGGATCAAGATAATTGAGGTGTAGTGGTGAACATCAAAGTGTCAGGTAAGGATTTCATAGCCTTATCTGAGTGTCAACTGCCAACAAGGGTACTTATGATAAAGAAATGGGTCGAAGTAACATTATTATGTAATTGGCATGCGTTATTTTTGCGCTAGTTTTTCTTTAGACTATTGGGTTTCTTCATGTTGCACTGTTCCTTTCAATTTCATCAATAAATTCTCTCTTTATTAGGAGTGGCCTTGTTTCTGCTCATTTCTGATCTATAGAAGAATTGGTTTTCTTGAGCATTTGAGAGAAAATGAGACTGAAGTATTCAATTTCTGTCATGCAAATAACTAAAAGGAGAGGTGGCAAATGGAAGGATTATAGCACCCTTACACTTATGTGGATATTATTGGAAAAAGCACATTATGGAAGTTGAGATGCATTACTTTCGACCATCCTTTTATAATAATTAATGCCAATTACAGTGAAGACCATTGTCTTTTCCTTTATTCAATACTTGCCTCATACTAAACTGGCATCGAACTTTCATTTGAAGTCGATTCTGGAGATGACTGATTTGCCTTTTCCCTTCCCTTTCTATTATCTCTTTTATCTCCAAGCAAGTTGTGCTTGCTAAAAATTAAAACATTTTTGTTATTTTGTCTAGACTGTAATTTATGGATTTTGTCTGTTTATCTTTTTACGTTTCATTATAAATTGTGCTAAAATTTGTAGGTTCTGGCAATATTTATGCTTTCTGAGTTCACACCTGGAAGTAACTTCACAGCACTTGAAGGAGCATTCAACCAGAATTTATTGGCATCCTTTCTTCTGGTAAATTAGCATTTTCTCTATATTTCTGGTTTTTGTTACTTTCTTATTATTGATCACTTGATTTAAAAATGAGGGTTCAATACTTCTCTGTTTTTCCTATGCAGGCGAATTTGCTAACAGGGCTGGTAAACTTATCTGTTGATACCCTATTTGCCACTTCAAATCAAGCCTTGGCTATTTTAGTACTCTATGCATTTGTTTTGTGTTTCTTCACTGGACTTGCAAATTTTTATGGTTTTCGGTTGAAGTTTTGGTAATGATGGCTCATTTCAACGTCGTCATATCAATGCCATTTTGTTTGTGATTTGCTCACTACCATTACCTTTTCTTTGCTTATGAATTTTTATGAACCTGTATAGAACAACTTGTTTGCATTATTTATTCATTTGACCAAAAAGTTCACAACAAGATTGAAATTTCGTTACTTCCAAAGCTTTATGTTTTTCTCCTGATCCTAAATCCCGAAGCTCTCTCTCTCTCTGAATTGTATCTGTGTGCTATGCGGTACAGATAGTACAAATTCATAGGCTTTACCCAAATTAAATTGCATTGTTGATTTGTTGGTCCCGAGGTGTTTTCAGTACAGCCACATGTATATTGTTTTTCTTGGGGAAATCTATAATATACAGATCTTCTTAATGTGAATATGATTTCATTGTATGGTTTGTTTCTTCTCATGTAAAGATGAGCTTTCTGGTATGCCTTTCTTTCAGCTGGCACAAGGGACTGTAGCACAGAGGGAAGATTAATTTAGGGATTGTATTGTATGATAGGTACCAAGATTGTCGTTGTTCAATGTATTAATATTATTATGCTTCGAAATATTAGAGAAGCTATATATATATTATAATGATTATTACATACTTTTAGAGGGGAGAGATTTCACATGAATCCTTCTGATGTAAAAATCTGGCAGCTTGGACCATGACCATTTTCCAAGGTCCACCACCCGTCCTCTTCACCTGATAAGGAAAACAGTTTCCCTCCTTTTCAAATCAATAAAACCTCCTCTGTAGACGGGTTTTGAGTAGTGTGGATGACTAATGTTGATCTCCACTGGTGTCAATTGGGGACCATGTAACGTTATGTTCCTATCATATAATGCTCGAGTATCTGTTTATTTTGTGTTTACACCGGATCAATTTTTTTTATTGAATTTTGATGACTTGTACTCCCTCGCTTCCGAAGATAAGAGTCACATATACTATTTTAGTATGTCTAGAAAAGTTGTCACGTTTTCTAAAATATTATTGGTTTATTTTGACCTTTCCTATCCTCACCCATGTGGAGTTGGGGAGCGACCTAACTAAAACAAATGGGCCTTTATATTGGTAATGTTGATGGGTTAAAAATGCGACAATTAATTTTGGATCAAGTACAATATTAATGTTGTGTAAATTGTATCATCTGTGTAGTTCACATGTTTGTAGCCTACATTACTCGAACTCGTATATTCGTGTCGGGCACAAATACGTGTCCAAGTGCTGAACTCGACTATTTAAGGAAAATTTTCTATGATTTTGGTCCAAAAAGTGTTGAAGTGTGCATACCTCTATACTCTATAGGAATGATGAGGATCCGACATGATTGTTTGAGGTAAAACGAAGACTTGAAGAGTCTGAATATCGTAGCTTTGAGAAAAGTTAAATTTCACTTTCGGTTGTAGGCTGTGCCATGATTGATGGACTAATTCTCAATTCCCACAATTATGATTGGGAAGTATTTCTTCCCTACTGAGACCTTTGCTGTTGACAATTGTCTTTGTTTAGTGCCATGTAAAACTCCTTGGAGTGACCTATCTTATAATTGCTGTAGCCCTATTCCTTCAGAATCAACCATCTTTCTAAGTTGAGACATTGGACATCAATTCAAGACAGTTTATTATGCTCCATTATTGGTTCATCTTAATTGTAGTCAGTTAATACGAGGTAATTAAACGAGTGACAAAGTGTTTCATCTAGGAATCCACTAATCTGTAGATTATGGATTATGGGTTACGGGTTACTAGTCAAGTTAAGGACCTCTCTCAAGGTCCTTGACCCTATAACTTGATAATTTTGAATACTTGAGGTGTAGCTTTTCCCCAGCTTGTTATATTGTAAGTATTCTCATTTTCATGCAAATTACTTGGGCCCCCCTTCTCACCTTCCCCTAGCATAAACCATGGCCGTTTCTTGTGTAGCATCCTTTTGAATTTGGGAAGGTGAAACAAAACAAAAGTAACTCTGCTCTCAGAACTCAGCATCTTCAGCTTATCACCGTTGATATTTCAGATACAAAGGGAGAGAAAGAAGAGAGAGAAACAGAGTTTCCTGAAGCAGTTTGTCCCCTCACGTGCACCTTTTTTTAATTTTTGGTTTAGTCTATTTATTTTGGTTTTTCTACCCTCCACCTTTACCTTCACCTCCTTATAACTTATAGGCCTATTCTTTCCTGTTCCATTGCTATTATCTTTGTTAGGATAGTGATTTGCATAGAAATGGCCCTTGAAGCAATACCTAATTACAATGATATCTTCAACTTCATGGTCTATACAACAACAACAACAACTAAGCCTTATTCCCAAAGTGATTTGGGGTCGGCTAACATGAATCGTCAACTGAAACCGTTACCAGAGGAGATGCCATCGCCAAGAGAGATAAAAGTTTTTTTTTTTTTTTTTTTTTTTTAAAAAAAAAAAAATTTTTAAAGAATTTTTTTTTTTTTTTTTTAAAGCAAGGTTTACACCAACAAGTTTTAAAAGAGGTTTTGATAGGCTGTCGTACACCTGTCAAAAATAATTCCTAACAAACCTTCTAACAATGTAGTAGGGTAAGTAGGGTCGAATCCACAGAGAGATGGTTGTTCTAATCTAGCTTCTAAGGTATGGAGAAACTAAACAAGATTAGGAATATTGAATTAAAGTTCTAAACAAATCAAACTACGAAAATCAAACTAAAAAGGATCCAGGGCAATGGTTTACCACGTTTATAACTATAATCTATCAAAATATCATCAATGGTTCAATTAATCAGAAATCTAGAGCACATGTTAATCCTACGGTCGGGCCTTAACGCTCTCAAATCAACATATGCTAGTACGGTCGCTCTACATAATCGATTTGCTAATTGTAGGTAAGCCTCTAAAGAGTACCATCTCTCGATCTATGACTCGATATTAGCAATATTTAATCAGACAATTGATCAGATTGCAAGATTAACAATAAAAACACTAATCAATTAGAGATATCAATAACTAATCAAACCATTAATAAATATCAATCAAGAATCATATCATATAAACATGGATTCCCAAACCCTAGAATATAAACTACTCAATCATGAAATAAATAAAGAAATTTAAATCTACAAAGAATAGCATGATCAAAGAAATCAATGAAAGAAAAGAGATGAAAATTATAAACTCATGAATTAATGAAGAAAAGAGAAACTAGGGTTTGCCATGAAAAACTAGAGAGAAAAGGAAGAAGGAAACTAAAGCTAAACCTAAGAATACAAAATATAACGTCAGAAAAGAGGGAGAGGTCCCTTGGGGAGAGAGAGACCTATTTATAGTTTTTACAAAACCGGCTAAAAAAGGCAAATAAACCCGTCTCAAGAAACCGCCCGTTGGCACCGGGAAATCCCCTTGGCCGGGCGACGGTGATTGAGGAACTACGACGAGAAAGCAAATCCGCCCGGTCAACCGGGCGAGACCGCCTGGGCGGGCGCGCAAGCGATTTTGACTCCTTTCTCGCCCGGTTGACCGGGCTAACATGCCTTGCATCATGTGAAAATTTCATTTCGCCCGGTCGGGCAAAACCGCCCGGTCGACCGGGCGGGAAAACAGCGATTTTGCGTCAACTTGCGAAGGCTGTATCTCTCGAACCAGAAGTCCATTTGGGGCGTGTGACCTATCGTTGGAAAGCCCTTCAAGTCTAGTTTCCAACCCAACTGGAATTTCTTGATTCTAAGAAGCACATCAAAAGTTATGATCAGAAGAATATACATGACTCCTTTTTCACACTTCTTCTAATGATTTTCCGCTTCGTTTTCGCTCAAACTCGTACTAAGACGTATCCATACTATCCTTATGCATCGTAGCTTATTTCCAAGTGCTCCTAATCCTCAAGCTCAACTAAATATACTCCAAATACGTTCTCATTACCTGAAATTCATCAAAAACAAGAAAACATACCGAATAGGAGTAGAATAACATAACTTAAGAATATGATGCAATAATGAACCTAAATATGAATCTAAATGCTCTAAAATGCAACCTAAATGCACCTAAAAACTATATATAAATATGACATATCAAACTCCCCCAAGCTAAACCATTGCTTGTCCCCAAGCAATAAGACATAAACATTGGAAAAGAAAGACGACCTACAATATAGGACTACAACAGGGCTAAACACTTAACAGAAAACACAAGAGATATAATCACTACACAAACCAAGCATCGAAACAATCTCGAACAAAGCCGCATAGCATGTCATGTATTGCAATCGACTCTCCAATCATACCACATATCATCTCTCCCAAGCTGGATTTAACCAAACCTGACAGACCTCACTATAGTCATGTGCGCTCAAATCTCTCATGTGTTTAAAGGATAAATGATGACACTCAACCTAAAACAAGTCAACTCAGATGAAACATATACTCTTTAACTTTGACTTTTTGACTCATTTAACACTCAACAATACAATACACAATGATCAAGAGGACTTTTAAGGGTTGCAATGGGGCTGAGGTTAAAGGTATGGAATAATTTTGGAATTGTGGGGGAAAAACCAAGAAGGGGGAGCATCATATAACTGAAAACATGACCAAGAAAGATCACAACAACTCCACGCAACAACCAACATTCTCCAAATATAATCAACAACCTTATTCACTCAAGTAATTCAATCATAACCCTTTTTATTTCACTTTATTCACAACTTTTTTTTCTCACTTCTTTTTCATTTCATTTTTCACTTTTTTTTTTTCTCGAACTTACAATTCAATTTCAAAGCTCACTAAACATACTTTTCCATCATTCTAAACCACAAATAGAGCATTTCAATTCAATACAAACCAAACCAAACTAATACTCGCTCCCCCAAGCTAGGCTTAGGACAAATATCAAATGAGGCCAATGGCTTCTAATGTAGGTAGCAACCAAACATAGTCAGAAAGGCTCAGCGGGGCTAGAGGAAGGATAATATGAAAGCAAGAGTAACTCTGGAGCTAAGATCATGAAATAAAATGCCTCAATCATATCAAAATGTATGCACTATCAAATATCAAAGAGTACCAAGTCAAAATCAAGATCAATGCGACAACTAAGGAACTAATCACACATGAAAGAACATAACTGACACGGATACGTCAGTTTATAGGCACAGAAGCTCACTTAGTTTAAGGTGTCTGCACAATAAAGTTAAATCGAACCAGAGAGAGATCAATCAATCTTACCACAAACAATCAATTGCGAAACAATCGTGCTATAAAGTATCATGCTCAAGATGAATGACGCTTAGGAAATGTAGTAAAATATCATCAAAGTACTCAAAGAGTGCCAGCAATAGTCCTATAGATGCAACTAAAATGAGATGAAGTCTAATATGAAATGAAATATGCTAATGCAACTAAGAAAGCAGTACAATGTTTTTGGTTACACGTAAACTCCCACTCCTAGCGAGCGGTACAAACCGTGCAACATCCTATAGAAGCAATGAAAAAACTACTCTAAATGCAACTAAAATGCGCTAAGTAATGATGACAAACATCCTCCCCCAAGCTGAATGACACATTGTCCTCAATGTGAACAAAGAGGAATTAAATGAGGGAGAGGTACAACTTACAAAAGGGGTGGGTAATCAAAGGGAGTGTCAAAAAGCATCGACACCTCCACCACAATCGATAGTTGTAATGAGGCAATGAACTTAGCCAAAAAAAAATTGGCTATGCTTGCACCTAGCAAAAGACTTCATCACACATTAGCAAAGTTAGTCAAACCAAAAAAAAAAAATAAAAAAAAATAAAAAAATAAAAATAAAAATAAAAAATGAACAAAGTCGGGTTGCCTCCCGATAAGCGCTGATTTAAGGTCTTGCATGACCGTTTAAGATTAGTAGATCACTCATAATAGTTCAATGCTCTAAGAAGCTTATCATATGTTCCTGCAAACATCTCAGAGCATATTATATAAGAGTGGAAAGGAAAAATGAAAAAAATTAGTACTAAAATATTACTAAAACTACCAAAAGAAAAATCAAAGGAAAAATTATATTTACACGAAGAAGAAAAAGAAAAATCGTTAGTCTTTTTACATGACTCAAAAGAAGGAAAAGAAACAAACTGTACATTATTTACATTATCATGAGAGTCATTCAAATTGGGAGAAAGAAGGAACGATGGAGGATATAATATAGGAGAAGAAGGAATAAGGTCAAGTTTTTGAGAGAAAGGAACATGAGACTCAAAAATGATAGGTGGTACCGATAAAGACTCATAAATCACCTCACTCTCAACTTGACTTACCTCCAAAGAAGAAATTTCAACCATGGTTTCTTCCTCCTGCAAAACATCCATCACATTGGTCTTTCTCTCAATCTTTTCATCATCCCAATAGCTCTCATTTATTATCCAACCCTCCTCATCATCATAAATAAACGGTTTGGGGCTAGAATTTTGAGCAGATTGACATTCATATTGGGAAGAGGGGTTAAAACCATAAACTAAAGTCACATCACACGAAGAAAAATCATGTGAAGTAGACTGACAATCTGAACAATAAGGGGTTGGTGTCATGTAATTTTGGGGTGAAAGAGCAGATGAAGACATCTCCCACTCATAAGTATCCCTAGCCAACCACACAATTAAATCCCAACAATAATCAGGTGATCGGAATAGAAATTCCCCATTAGACATAGATTCTACCACCATCCTAGTTTCTTCATTTAACCCCTCATAAATCACTAGGCACATATCCCACAATTCAATTCCTTGATTAGGACCAATATAATCACCAAGCCTATGGTAGTATTTCCAAAACGCTTCATTCTCATACTGAGGAAAAGAAAAAATTGCTCTAGAATTACTAGCATGTACATGGGGTTCACAAAACATATGAGGTAATTCAGGAGAACTCATGCAAAAATTGGGAGGATTTTGATATGATGCATCAAAACTGTAAACATGAGAATCCCAAGAATTATTACTATGTTGCCTAGCAAAAGAATTATCCCCATCATCAAAATAGTATGACTCCATGACACAGAAAAGTTATTAAAAAAAATAAAAAAAAATATTCACAAAAGGGAAAAAAAAATTATATATATATACACAGTATAGTCTCACCAAATAATAAAAACTAAATAAAACTATACCGTCTCCCCGGCAACGGCGCCAAAATTTGATAGGCTGTCGTACACCTGTCAAAAATAATTCCTAACAAACCTTCTAACAATGTAGTAGGGTAAGTAGGGTCGAATCCACAGAGAGATGGTTGTTCTAATCTAGCTTCTAAGGTATGGAGAAACTAAACAAGATTAGGAATATTGAATTAAAGTTCTAAACAAATCAAACTACGAAAATCAAACTAAAAAGGATCCAGGGCAATGGTTTACCACGTTTATAACTATAATCTATCAAAATATCATCAATGGTTCAATTAATCAGAAATCTAGAGCACATGTTAATCCTACGGTCGGGCCTTAACGCTCTCAAATCAACATATGCTAGTACGGTCGCTCTACATAATCAGATTTGCTAATTGTAGGTAAGCCTCTAAAGAGTACCATCTCTCGATCTATGACTCGATATTAGCAATATTTAATCAGACAATTGATCAGATTGCAAGATTAACAATAAAAACACTAATCAATTAGAGATATCAATAACTAATCAAACCATTAATAAATATCAATCAAGAATCATATCATATAAACATGGATTCCCAAACCCTAGAATATAAACTACTCAATCATGAAATAAATAAAGAAATTTAAATCTACAAAGAATAGCATGATCAAAGAAATCAATGAAAGAAAAGAGATGAAAATTATAAACTCATGAATTAATGAAGAAAAGAGAAACTAGGGTTTGCCATGAAAAACTAGAGAGAAAAGGAAGAAGGAAACTAAAGCTAAACCTAAGAATACAAAATATAACGTCAGAAAAGAGGGAGAGGTCCCTTGGGGAGAGAGAGAAGACCTATTTATAGTTTTTACAAAACCGGCTAAAAAAGGCAAATAAACCCGTCTCAAGAAACCGCCCGGTTGACCGGGCGAAATCCGCCCGGTCGGGCGACGGTGATTGAGGAACTACGACAGAAAAGCAAATCCGCCCGGTCAACCGGGCGAGACCGCCCGGTCGGGCGCGCAAGCGATTTTGACTCCTTTCTCGCCCGGTTGACCGGGCTAACATGCCTTGCATCATGTGAAAATTTCATTTCGCCCGGTCGGGCAAAACCGCCCGGTCGACCGGGCGGGAAAACAGCGATTTTGCGTCAACTTGCGAAGGCTGTATCTCTCGAACCAGAAGTCCATTTGGGGCGTGTGACCTATCGTTGGAAAGCCCTTCAAGTCTAGTTTCCAACCCAACTGGAATTTCTTGATTCTAAGAAGCACATCAAAAGTTATGATCAGAAGAATATACATGACTCCTTTTTCACACTTCTTCTAATGATTTTCCGCTTCGTTTTCGCTCAAACTCGTACTAAGACGTATCCATACTATCCTTATGCATCGTAGCTTATTTCCAAGTGCTCCTAATCCTCAAGCTCAACTAAATATACTCCAAATACGTTCTCATTACCTGAAATTCATCAAAAACAAGAAAACATACCGAATAGGAGTAGAATAACATAACTTAAGAATATGATGCAATAATGAACCTAAATATGAATCTAAATGCTCTAAAATGCAACCTAAATGCACCTAAAAACTATATATAACGGATGCATTGTGATCCTTGTGCAAGCTATCTTCATCTTCATTGATTAATAGGATCGATCTTAGATAATCATAATCAATTTGCATCAAAATAACCTGAAAATCATCGAAACAGGCAAACGGGGAGTAGTAGAGCATAACTTACGTAATTCATCACATTATGCGCCGAAATGCTCTAAAAGGAGTTCTAAATGCAATCAAAATGCATCTAAAAACTAAATATAATTATGACATATCAAACTCCCCCAAGTTAAACCTTTGCTTGTCCTCAAGCAAACAAGACATGAACATGGATATAATTGCCTCACCCCTCAGATAAGAAAATCACTGTTCAAAATATTTTCATGACTAAGAACCGTTCAAGAAGGCAAAATTCAAGTTCACTTGTTTGATTACTCTATCCACCAATCGCCCAAATAAGCAATCAAATACGGCCGCCTAATATGACATGCAAATCTCGAAAAGGAACTCACTAGGGTGTCACTCCTCTCAACATTTTTGTGGCGGGCAATAGATGTGCCCGATCACTCACCATCCCAACCATAACAACCCTTCCCACTCACACTCTCATGTGTTTAGAAAGGTAATAATGTCACTCATCCTAATCATGTCGACTCAAGTAGAGAACGTACTCTTTAACCTTGACAAACCGACTACACATCAATCCAATAAACAATGTAAACACAAGCTCAAGAGGACTTTTTCAGATTGTAATGGGGCTTAGGTAAGGGTAGGGAATATGTATAGGAAATGTGGTGGAAAAACCCAAGAATGGGGGAGCAAAAGTCACTAGAAGCATCAACTAAAACACAACCAATAACAATGTCCCAACTCTATGAATCAACAAAATTTTCAATAAACCCATCCTTGAAGCGAGTGTAATGAATTTTTTCTTTGCAAGCGATTGTGAAGGAAAGAATTTTTAACCTTTTGTTCATTTTTTCAATCTTTCTTTTCTTTTTCTTTGCATCTTTTCGATCCAACAATCACATTTATTTCACTTTGCTTATCCTTTTCTTTTTCTCGAACTTTGAACCTTACAAAATACAATCATCTCCACCCAAAGTAACTCATATAAACCATTTCGGATACTAACTTCGACAGATGCTCCCCAAGCTAGGCTTGGATTAATATCAAAATAAGGACCATGGGCATGTAATGGGGTTTGGTAATATGAAATAGTCATTAGGCTCGGCGGGGCTAAGGAGGATAATAGTATATCAATAAAAAAAATCACTTTGAGGCTCAAGAATCGAGACAAAAGGACGCCTCTATCATAGCAATTGCCACAAGTCATCAGATATCAATAAGTACGTTGTCAAAGTCAAGATCGATCAACTAATGAGGAACTAACACACAAGAAACGAGAATGGATACGAAATAAATCCATTGGCAAGAATGAGTCCTCACGGTCTAACCGAGTTCAAGCTTGCGGTCAAGATAAGCGTGTTATCGTCAAAACTCACTTAAGGTCAAGGCATTTAAAGTTCACATTCCAAAGCATCACAATCTCAAGTGCCCAACTATCCGGATAAAGAGCCCAAATATACTTTCAAAGAACATCATGGGGCACAGGGAAGCAATCAAACCAATCCAGTCAAAACGTATTTTTGGTATTTTTTCAGTAATATTTGATTTTTTTTTTTTTTGAAAGCAAATTAATCTAGCCTAAGAAAGCAAAAAAATCTACTCGAAAAGGCAGTGAAAGAGAGAGAAAATACATACAAAAATCCTCCCCCAAGCTGAACGTGGCAATGTCCTCAGTGCCGCAAGATGAACTATAGGACGATGCTCAAAGGATAAAATAACGTTAGTACTCTTCCGCTCGCTCACTCTCTAAAATGGAAAAAAAGAAAAAAAAAAAGAAAAAGAGATAAGAGAAAAAAAAAACTACGGGTTGCCTCCCGTGCAATGGCATTTATAAAGGTCCCGCACGACCATATTACCTCCTCAATCTCAAATCGGAGGGGCTTGGCAATGAGTTCCCCCCTCATCAAACATTTTCCTCCTTAAAAGACTGCCACTCTGACTTGCAGTCAGGCATGTTACCTCAGGTGCATAGGTAGAATGCGCATTTTCCATAACCACCGATCTTTTTCCCTTTTCAACCTGAGGTCCCTCCAAATCGATAATGCAGGCATCAACTTCAACATTGATGCCTGGGGAAACGTCCATAGTAAGTGCAACCTCTAGAGGGTCGGCGAGAAAGCATACGTGGGAGTGCGAGATAGAACAGTCTCCTCAAGAATATCCATCCTGCAAAGACAGTTTGCTCAAGCATAGGAGACTTAACGACATTGGTTAGTTTAAAAGTGACATTATCATCACCAACACTCAAAGTTAAAGACCCGGACTTGACATCTATAACGACACCGGCGAGTACACAAAAACGGCCTACCAAGAATAATAGGAATTTGGGCATCCTCCTCCATATCAAGCACAACAAAATCGACAGGAATATAAAACTTTCCCACCCTAACAGGAACGTCTTCTAAAACACCTAGAGGGTATTTTATAGAACGATCGGCCATTTGCAAAGTAATTTGAGTGCACTTAAGTGCTCCCATATTCAGTTTCTTACAAACAGACAAAGGCATGACAGACACGAGATGCACCTAAATCACACAATGCCTTATCTATAAATAATGCACCTACATGGCAAGGGATGGAAAAACTACCGGGATCCTTCAACTTAGGTGGGGCTCTATTTTGTAAAACAAAGACTACACTCTTCAGGTTAGAGCGACTCGATCTACCCCACCAAAGTCTTTCTTTTTAGTAATCATGTCTTTCAAAAACTTAGCATAAACAGGCACTTGAGAAATAAGTTCAAGAAAGGGAATTGTTACCTCAAGGTTCTTGACCATAGTCAAGAACTTACCAAGTTGTTGATCGACCTTCGACTTCGCATCCTATGGGGAAAAGGTAGCCTTGGTGAAATAGGCGTTTGAAACCTTTTCCTTACCGCTTTCTCGTCCGATCTTCCTTAGCTAGTTCGGCCTCGGACATCGAACTCTTCTCCGCTTCTTCCTCTACCACCTCCTTCTCCTTGCTAGGAGCAAGCATCATCAATGGGCATGGGAGGAGCATCATAAACAAGTGCCGCTACGAAGTGTAACGGCATTGACGATCTCCTTGGGGATGGGTTGCCCGGCAGATGACACGTTGCCTCTGTGCATTATTTCCGGCCACCTGAGCAAGTTGAGTCTCCAAGTGTTTGGTAGTGTTCTTCAACTCCTTTATGCTCTCCTCATGATTTTTCTGCATAGAAACCATCATTTTCATTAGATCAGACATAGTAGGCTCTTGAGAGCTGGCATTCTGAGAAGCTTGCTGCTGATAGCCTTGGTGTGAAGGCCTAATGAAACCAGGAGGGGGGTTCTGAGGAGCCCCTTGATAATATTGTTGTCTAGCAGCATGTGGTGGTGGGTTTTGATGAGGTGGTTGGTAGGATGTTTGCGGCATAGGTTGAGGGTTCTGAACATTATTGTTTTTGTAGGAAAAATTAGGATGATCTCTCCAACCTGGGTTGTAAGTGTTAGAGTAGGGGTTGTGTGGAGGTCTCTGCTGAAAAACATTTGCATGCTCCATCTGATTCAGATCAGGTTGACTGTAGCAACAATCATGACCAAAGTGGCCTTGAACACCACACACTTCACAAAAGGAAGAAGTAATAGGAGCCATGGAAGACATAGCATTAATACTCATAGGGGGAGTATTAGAATGCGAAGATTTAAGTGAATCCATCTTCATGCTCAACTGGGCAACTTGTGCAGACAACAGGGAATATGCATCAGCATCCAACTTTTTCTTTGTAATAGTCCTGGAAGAACTATGATCATTTCTTTGCTAAGTTGGCGAAAAACCGTACCCTTCATCTACCTCCTTGTCTAGGAAAACACCCCCTGCAGATGAATCAATTATACTCTTGATATGGGGTTGTAGACCATTGTAGAATGCCTGAGTGATGAACCACTTGTCTAGATTGTGGTGTGGGCATTCTCTCTGCAGGTCCTTGAACCTATTCCATGCTTCCTTCAGTGTTTCATCGGGTTCTTGTTGGAAAGTAGCAAGCTTGTGTCTGATTTCTGCAGTCTTGGTAGGAGGGTAGTACTCTTTCAGGAATGCTTCAGAAATAGCACTCCACTCAGTTTCATTAACATCGTTCGACCATTTACGTGCCTTGTCCTTTAATGAGAATTCGAAGACCATGACCTTCAACTGATCAGGAGTGACCCCTTGGTGCTTAACGGGAACGACAAAGTTGTTGAAACCGTTGTAAATGATTTGCGGGGTCTTCAGATGGATGCCCTCCAAACTGGTTCTGTTGGATCATATTGATGAGGGCAGGCTTGATCTCAAAATTGGCCGCTTGAATGTCAGGCATAGTAGGACCTGTGGAAATGCCACCAGGAGAAGGTACCCCATAAGATTTCAATGACTTGGGAGGCATGATTGGCTCCGAAGGACCTTACGTGGATTTTCCCCTGGTTAGTAGATCGCTTCTTCTTCTTTTGTTGCTTTTGAGTTGCTTGGGATGGTTTTCTCAAGATCGGGATCGGTTGAATCGGCGTACCTGTTCTTTTAGACCTGGGCATAAAAGAAACAAAGAAAAATGTGCAGTGAGATGGCCTCAATTGGAACTTGAAGTTCCAATGAGACAGCAGAAATAGTTCAAATAATTAATCAGAAAGCTATAGAAACTAGCCGTCTCCCCGGCAACGGCGCCAAAAACTTGATGGGTTTTAAAATATACCGCAAGTGCACGGTGTATGCGTTTGGCGTAAACCGGCAAATACGGGTCGATCCACGGGGAGAGGAGTTCTACTGATTTATGTTCAATTATCTAACTACTTCCGAGAGGAAAAATAATTGAGGAATTAATAACTAAGCTAGAGTAAACTAGAACGCGAGAAAAATGAGAATTTATCAAATAATTAAAAACCTAGGGCAATCGATCGGTCCACCATGCTTATACCAGTTTAATCAATATAATATAGTTCAACAACACTTGGATTGAGGTTCGAATAAACGAAGTATTTCGCTAATCCTTGGTCAGGCATTAACAACTCCTAGATTAACATATGCCAGTACGGTCGCTCAACATAATCAAATCTACCTATTGTAACAAGCCTCTAATGAATATGATCTTTCGATTCTAATTCTTATTAGCTAAACATAACTCATGATATTGCGCAATTACATGAATTAAACAAGTATAACAAATCAATAGGAATTATTTTAATTCAATCCAATTATTGAAGAACATCAAACCACAATCAAAAAGGTATAAACATGGCTTCCCTCTCTAAACCCTAGAAATAGACTACTCACTCATTATAACAAAGAACTCAATAAACAGGATCAAAGTAAAAGAATTCATTAAATTAAAGAAAGTAAAGAAGAATACCGAATGATTGAAGAACAATGAAAAGGGAAATCGACAATCTATATAATCTTCCAATGTAAAAGTTCAACAAAAGTAGAGAGAATAAACTAAGTGTTTGGCCCTAAAAACGTAGAAAAATCAGATATCCCCACCAAAATACTAAAAACCTATTTATACTAAATACAAAACCGGCTAAAAAAACCCGAAAAATCGCGTCTCGAGAGTCCGCCGGTCGGCGATCGGCGAATCCCGCCCGGTCGGGCGACGGTGGTAGAGGAACTACGACAGAACAGCAAATCCGCCCGGTCAACCGGGCGAGCCCGCCCGGTCGGGCGCGCAAGCGATTTTGGCTCCTTTTTCGCCCGGTTGACCGGGCTAACATGCCTTGCATCCTGTGAAAATTTCATTTCGCCCGGTCGGGCGAAACCGCCCGGTCGACCGGGCGGGAAAACTGCGATTTTGCGTCAACTTGCGAAGGCTGTATCTCTCAAACCAGAAGTCCGTTTGGGACGTGTGACCTATCGTTGGAAAGCCCTTCAAGTCTAGTTTCCAACCCAACTGGAATTTATTGATTATAAATTTCCTATCAAAAGTTATGATCAAAATAGTGAACATGTGTCAGTTTTGGCACTTCTTTCACTAACTCTTTGCTTCATTCTAACTCGAAATTGTCCCGAACGGATGCATTGTGATCCTTGTGCAAGCTATCTTCATCTTCATTGATTAATAGGATCGATCTTAGATAATCATAATCAATTTGCATCAAAATAACCTGAAAATCATCGAAACAGGCAAACGGGGAGTAGTAGAGCATAACTTACGTAATTCATCACATTATGCGCCGAAATGCTCTAAAAGGAGTTCTAAATGCAATCAAAATGCATCTAAAAACTAAATATAATTATGACATATCAGGTTTTCAACAAAAGGTTTTAATACCAACACAATTGAGAAAAACAAATAAATGCAGTAATCACACCCCTTCCTCCACATGGATACTACCCCTCCACCCACTTCTATCCAACGTCATGCTCTCCTCAATCCCAAGTAACCTCATATCACTTTCAATTACCTTCATCCAAGTCATCTTAGGTCTTCCCCTACCCCTTACAATTTGGTTACTCCTCCACTCTTCAATTCTTCTCACCGGTGCATCACCTGATCTCCTTTTCACATGACCAAACCATCTTAACCGATTCTCCCTCATCTTTTCCTCAATGGATGCAACTCCAACTTTTTCCCGGATCACTTCATTTCTTAATCGGTCTTTCCTTGTGTGGCCACACATCCACCGCAACATACGCATCTCTGCCACGTTCATCTTATGAACGTGGCATTGTTTCACCGCCCAACATTCGGTGCCATATAACAAAGCAGGCCTAATTGCCGTACGGTAGAACTTTCCCTTCAACCTCATGGTCTATGAAACGCTAAATTCCTCTCAATATGGATGTAATGTTGGCTTTATGGAAGATGTTCCAGTACATGAAGAGCCTCAGAATCTCGGTTGTGTGTCGGGTTTGGGCTCGGTGGGTCAGTGTTCGACACGTGGTACCCAAAACCGGAGGGTGAATTTAGGGGTACAAGGAAGGAAGAAAAGGAGAAGAAGGCCAAAGGACTGTAAGAACAAAGAAGAAGCTGAGACTCAGAGGATGACTCACATTACTGTTGAGAGAAATCGGCGTAAGCAGATGAATGAGCACCTTGCTGTTCTACGTTCTCTCATGCCTGAGTCTTATGCTCAAAGGGTCAGTATTTTTGATCTTTTGTTCATCTCTGATTCATAGTTTTGAGCTCATTTTTCTTGCGTGCATTATGCATAAACTGTCTTAATTGATCAAACATGCACATGAACTTTGACCATGCATAGTGCCATGATAGTGGGAATACTTGTTTGATTTTGAGTAGGTTCTTCTTTGTATTACAATTACTACATTATCTGTCCTTAATTGTTGGCCACATTAGATCTGTCACAAAATTATAGTTCACTTTCTAGATTTAGTAAATTACACACACACTTTTTATACTACCCATTACAATATCTTTAACAATGAAGTTATACACTACATTGGTGTGATGGAGGGGTAAAGTCAGAGTATGATGGCTGTGGGAAATTAACTCAGTTCCTAAAAGTAACCTCAATCAAATGTGACCATGTTAATTAGGGGGAGGGATTATGTGATTTTGAGTAGGTTTTTCTATATAAACTTTTCAAGTCTTTAATATCGTAAACATACTCCAGTGTTAATTTGTTAGACCCCTGTGAACCACGATCAGGAAAAGGTAAACTGTTACACGCCATTGGGTATACATTGAGCTAGTTCTACCAAAGAGGAAGTAAATTACGCTCTTATATACACCCATTCTTGTAACGCAAATTAGATAACAGATATATTTTCATCATTTCGCTTCATTGTAACAGAGATATTTTCATCATTTCGCTTCATTGTTTTCTGCAGGGTGACCAGGCCTCCATAGTTGGTGGTGCCATAGAATTTGTGAAGGAGCTTGAGTATCTTGTGCATTCACTTGAAGTTCAGAAGCTGAATTTTCTAAAGCAATCAGGAACTATGACATCAGAACCTGGTGGTATTCCCACCACCAGAAACAACAACTCATTGTTAACACCATTTGCAGAATTTTTCTCAGATTCTGAGCACACTTTCTCTCAAGTTGGTAAGAAGTATACTTTAAAGAGCAAAGCTTCAATTGCTGACATTGAGGTCACCTTGATTGAAACCCATGCAAATCTTCGAATCCTTTCGAAGAAAAACCCGAGGCAAATATCAAAATTGGTTTCCGGTTTTCAAACCCTTCGTCTGACCATCCTTCACCTCAATGTAACCACTTTGGACGCTTTAGTCCTGTATTCCATCAATGTGAAGGTATGTATGACTATGCTATATTATGTTACATCCTCTATGTTCATTAACACTCAATTCTTGGGGCACCTTAGGTGTAGGAAAAGTATAATCCATGCACCATCTCCATACTTCCGTTTTTGACACTTGATATGCCCATGTGCATGAACTCCAGACTCCACTCTCTGTGCACTATGTATCGTCCCTTCCCTAATGTATTGAACTCCTAGATGTTTTACCTATTACTCCATTTGTCATTTATTAGTTGTAACACTTTGAATTTCACTTTCACCGATGCACAACTTTGGCCATTATTCTGTATCAACTTTTACACTAAGATAGATCCAATAACATTTTATAGAATAAAATTTGGTCAAACTAGGGTATGTAAATAGAGTAAAGTCAAAGTGTTGCAACAAATAAAAGATAGAGGGAGTATTTCTTTCAATATGATGATTTTAGGAAGTATGGTACTCGTGGAAGACTCAAGATTCTCATTTTCATAATAATTGACGATTCTGCAAACGAAGCTTCATTTATTTGGAACAATCAAAAGTACTACCTAGCTAGCTAGGCAAGACTACATTATGAAAGACCTGCTTTTCAATTTTTGTTGGGTTTGCTATAAAAAGAAATTCCTTTATTTGGCCACAATTTCGGAAGCTTTATGAAAATGAACATTCTTATTGCAGGTAGAAGAAGGATGCCAGTTCACTTCTGTAGATAGTATTGCAGAGGCTGTTCATCACATGCTTAGAATAATAATTGAGCGAGACGATGTTGTACCTTTCTTGCTAACGTACTAGCTGCTTACCTAAGTTGTCCCTTGAATCACTTTGTAATTTTCGTATGAAAAGGCTAAACGAAGAACTTATTCGCCCCCAAATAGAGGAGAAGAGGAGTTAGTGTGGGATTTATACCAAGACACCCTCTCCTCATATATCCGTTGGATAATAGTTCTCCAGATAACCTGACTCTTTTCATATATGCAGTCCCTTGGGATATTGTGACTTTCTCCTCTCTCCTCGTTTGAATATTAACAGTCTTACTTATTCTAAATTGGCTGATGTAATATGCAAGATTGCAAGATTATGGATTAGGCTATGGTCAGCGAACGAAATCAATTCAATGTCACTGCATTTTATGGTCTCGAATTTATAATGATGTAAAGGTTTGTGCTTGCTTAGATTGTGTTCTTGGAATTTCAAGCTTGTCTCATGGATTGTTTGCTTACAAACATGAAGGCAGTAATGTAATGCTTAATATAAATTCTGAATTTGTGATATAGGAGCATTTTAGTATCAGATACTTCAATTTATACAAAATCTTGGCCACATTTTTTATGACTTTGGGCAGAACTTTTCGACCTAAATCACAGGTTCAAACGATCCAACTCCCAAACCAGAAATGGGCCTATGCCTAACCCACCCGCCCGACCGACGTGTGATCACCTACCTAGTGAGTAGTGAGCTATATAAAAAAAAAACAGTCTGTGTAAAACTGTTTTTCAAATGAAATTATGCATCGCAGTTGCATACACTTCCCATAAAAAAACCAAATTAGAAGAAGAAAGAGGCAAGGAAGAACAGAACTTCTATGACAGCTTTCCAATATAACAACCTAGAAAATACATCAAATAAGACTAAGTAGTATCATTGTTCAAAAGAAAAAAGATATACTTAATATCAGACAGTTTACAAAATCATTATCCTCACAATTGACGACATATGTGATATATATATATATAGTGTATGTTTCCAGACAAGTGGTTTTCCCTTTTTCTTTTTCTTTTTTTTGGTAGGGATATGTCATAGAGGAATTACTGCATTTTTTCCTCTGCCATGCTTACTGAACAAAAATCTACCACTTGAAAACGATCGCTTCATTGCAACATTACTCATAACACAATGCAACACCCCACTTTTACTACTACTACTACTACTACCATTATTACATATACCAGACTTGCTGCTTTCACCGCCTGCTCTTTTCAAACATTGATCATGAAGTTGGCACATATGTTCTTCTCCATGATTATACTTAGAAACATCAACTCGGGTTTCATATCGATGATCCATGGAAATCGACCTTCTCATCGTATCGTCTCCTCCATGAACTCCAACTCCGAGATCACTAAGAGCTCGAAATGGAGTCTTTCGTAGATTCCCACTTGCTTGTAGTCCATCACTCAGTTGTCTTCCTTCCTGATTATGATCACTTAGGTCAATTTCCACGCTTTCAACCCGGTTATCTAACAAATTATCATTATGATTTTGAGCATTAGTATCATTATTGTGAACAACCATGGATGAAGGATTATTATTTGGAGTTGGTTGAGCAAGAGTGGAGATTATATTAGCGCGACAAAGAGGGCAATTAGAGTGAGATCTTAGCCAAGTATCAATGCAAACAACATGAAAAGCATGACTACATTTAGGCAAAAGCCTTAATGTATCATCTTCAAGAAACTCCCCAAGACAAACAGAACAATCATTAACTCCAACCAAATTATGCAAACCATTTTCGCCTTTTTTGTACTTAAAAACGGTTATAGTTTTAATCAAAGCTTCATCTAAGCCTTGAGTAGTAATAAGCCAAGGTTGATGATGAGAAGGGTTATGTCGAATGCTAGGATCGAAATCTTGATCAAATAATTCTTGCTCATTTGAAGGATGAATTTCTCTGCTCCTGTTATGTGAAGACTCTGATTTTCCACAATACTTGGAGATTATGGCGTAGTAACTTACTAAGAGAAAAGCACTGGCCAGGATTCCGATAATGGCGATTACGACAGGCGAGAAGGTTGGGCTAGTTTGGGAGTTGTCTTCAGGGAAGGCAAAGGGAGGTGGTGGAAGTAGTGGTGGGAATAAAGCGTCGCACCATTCAGGGCAAATTGTGGTGCATAACCTTAGAGAACATGGCTCTTTTGGGTTCATGTGTAACTAGGTAGCTATATTGGTTTTGGTTTTTCAATAATTTGCATAAGTTGACTTCAAAGTATGAAAGATTACTCAATCAACCTCTTTTTATTGCTATATAAAAGGATTTTTGACGTAGGTCTGAGTCAAATAACAAATGATTTGAAATAATTTTTTTGTAAACTATTTCAAAGACCCAAGAATTTAATCGTATGGATATACAAAATATAAGAATACGTGTGGTGTGGATATGGAAAATACAAGACTACCAATCTTAAGAAAAAAACCCGAAGAACTCCAATCACATCTAGGAAAAGAAAAAAAACGAAAGAACTCGATCGTACGGATATGGAAAATAGAAGACCATAAATTCTAGGGGGAAAAGGAGGAGGGAATAATTAGAACAACATGAGAGAGTGGGAAAAGGAGAGAAGCAGCTACGGTAGGCTTATAGAGAAAGCAAAAGAGAGGAGAAATGGGTAGTTTATGAGTGATGAGTGTTATATCACTTTTGTTTCCTCTTGTCTTTTTATTTTGGGTTTTGTTTTGTTTCTTTTTTCAGTGTTGGGTCTTTCTTTTAGCTTTACTTTAGCATTTCTTTTAAGAAAGAAAAGAGTGATATCAATTTTTGTTGACTAAGTTTAGTGATAGTTGAGAATTTATTAAAGGTATCAATGCCTTTGTTTTTTTGGTTTCCAAAATTTTGTACACTTCTCCAAATCTAAATGAGGGTGAAGTGGAGAACGTAGCATGGCCCATGGAAGCAATCTTCTTTAAGATGATTGGAGTGGAGGGCCAAAGTGAAGGGGTAATGTAGTGGAATTGCAGCAACTAATAAATCCATTTTAGAAATGAAGTATGTAAACCCAAACTTACATCAATCTTTGATATACAACTAGTATTTTGGCCCAAGGCGATCAGTCGATTCATGATTATCAAATATATTATTATTCATAAATTTCATAATTAATTTTATTAGTTTTTTGTAACATTTTGTCTAGTGCGAAATTAGAAAATGGATGTTATGGCATGATAAGTTGTTTATAAAACACTTCCAAGGAATTGGGGATAAAAATAACAATTTCAATGGAATTAGGGTAAGAGAATGTTATTACTTAATAAAAGTGTTAGAGATCTAAAAGTTTGTCTATATCTTTATAATTACATATAATTATAAGACTTTATTATGTTTTACTTTGAAACATTAAGCATGGAAATTGTAATGGATTAGTGGTCACACTCTCACATTTCATTTCAAAGGTCATGTGTTCGAATCCTAGTAACTACACATTGTTAATATTTTTTAATGAGATTATAAACATGTGTATTGGCACCGTTCCTTTGATAGGAACACCTTTTAATATATTTATATAGATACTTATCATATAAGGGAGGTTATGGGAAATTATTTAGTAATTAGAAGGTATATATATTAGAAAAGAAAAAAAAAACCTTTAAAATTGCATGTCATGACTCTCATTCTCTCCCTATCCCTTTTTATGTGAAGCTCATCAAAGGCCTATGTAGCATGAGATATGACATATGTATCAATCACATATATACCCAAATTCTTTTTTGTCCCCTTGTGAGTCTAGAGTATATTTAAAATGGACTTTTCTAACCAAGGCATAGGTTAAGAGCTTTAAGATTTCAGTTTAAAAAATGTAATACAATAAGATTCTATTTGGAGATAATAAATAAAGATTGATACTGAAAATAGAGTGAATCATGTAAATTTTTTTAGTTTGATTAGTTGTTGAAGTGGAAACTTTTTGTATAATGATATCTTATATAGGAATTTTGATGCTCTTATCCTATGTCTTGTGGTATGGGTAGAAAAATCCATTTAAAATTTAATGTTTCCATCAAAGACAAAAGTTCCTTTTCCATATTTGGGTTAGCAAAGTCTTTGCTGCAATCAAAAGAATCTATGTACACAAGAATATCATTTACATATTTTTGGACCACAAATAGTAAAACTAAAAAAAAACACTTTAATATATTTATTTCATTGGTATAAATTTGGTCAGAAACAAGATTATGTGTTAGGCATCCTTTGGGCCTATATTAGTATATACTCCTTGTATATTTGTTATTTAGTGTTGTATTAGTATGTAAAGCCCATTAGTGTTTTATTAGGCTGTATTTATATGCTAAACATTCCATTAATACAGGAAAGGAAAATTAAATCCTACATGGTATCACAGCCATAGCCTAACCCTACTCCTCTCTGCCGTTTTTTTTTTCTTCTCTTCTCTTCGGTGCTTCCTCACGGCAGCTCCCCTGATTGTGTGCTTCTTCACGGCGGCGCACCATGACAGACACCACTAAGGACTCTAAACCCGACACCACCTCACCCTACTATCTCGGCTCCGGCCACCAACCCGGAAATCTCATCACACACGTGACACTCCAGGGTGATAATTATCTCTCTTGGGCTCGAGCCCTCACTTTGTCTCTCAAAGCCCGCCGCAAGTACGGCTTCATTGATGGGCTTATATCGAAACCTCTTGATTCCAAACTCTTGCTGGATTGGATCACTGTTAACTCTATGCTCGTGTCTTGGATGTTACGCACCATGGACTCGAAACTTGCGATCTCTATACCCTATCATGAAGAAGCACGTCCTCTTTGGCTTTATCTTGAACATCGGTTCTGCGTCGCCGACGAGACTCGTCTTCAACAGCTACGTGCTACTATTGCTACTTGCAAACAGACCAAATCCATGACTATGGAGGATTACTACAATACTTTGATGGGCCTCTATGATGATCTTGCTCGTTTGAAACCTCTTCATGGATGTACATGTGGTAAGTGCACTTGTAATTTGGCCGGAAAATTCGCCGATGATCGCGAGGAAGAAAAGTTACATCAGTTTTACATTGGTGTTGATGATAGCTTATACTCTACGGTACGCTCGAATCTCCTTTCTCACCAACCACCTCCTGATATCACTCGTGCTTATCACGCATTTCTTCAAGAGGAAAGGGTGCGTGGTATGAGCCGTGACAAGGCTCTTGCCGACGAGGCTCACGTCTTCGCGGTTCAAGCCCCCTCTGATCGCATTGATAAATCAAAATTAACTTGCTCACACTGTAAAAAACGGGGCCATGATGTTCATTCGTGTTTCAAACTTCATGGGCGCCCCGCTTGGTGGGAGGAAAAATATGGCAAAGGATCTTCCTCTTCTTCTGCCGTGGATGGTAAGTCACGTTTGGCAGCGGACCCACCTCCTGCTCGTCCGCCTACTGGCCACCGCAGCCCGTGCTCACGCTATCCTTGGGTCTGATCCTCCTGGCAGCAGCCCCACAACCACTTTTCCAGCGTCATCCGGGGGTGGGGGGACTCCCCTTGATTCTCTCACTCCTGCTCAAATGCAAGTTCTTCTCACTTTGGTAAATGAACGTTCAAATGATGCCATGATGGGTGAGTCTTTTACATCTTCCTGGCTCCTTGACACCGGGGCTTCGTATCATGTTACTGGTAACCTTTCTTGGTTGCACAATCCTATTCCTATCACGGCTTGTTGTGTGGGTCTTCCTGATGGCCAACAGGTCATGGCTACTCAAGCTGGTTCTGTTCACCTTGTTGGTGGATTACTTCTTAAACATGTGTTATTTGTTCCCTCTTTATATTGTAATCTGATATCGGTGTCGCAGTTGATTGATGACTCTCATTGTGTTGTTCGTTTCACTGACTCTTTATGTGCTATCCAGGACCTTCGCTCGGGGAACCTGATTGGAGCCGGTGAACGACGGGGTGGACTCTATTATTATCGTGGGATTCCGCGCATTTGTGCTGTGACTGCTTCTGCTGCTTCTATCAGTGACTTTGAGTTGTGGCATCGTCGTCTGGGACATCCTTCTGATAAGGTCATCAAGCTTCTACCAGTTTTTAGTGATTCTAGTAGCCATAAATGTTTGCATACAGCATGTATTGTTTGTCCCCAAGCAAAACAATCTCGTCCTAGTTTTCCCATTAGTTATAATAAAGCAAGTCGTATCTTTGAACTCATACATTGTGATTTGTGGGGGCCCTACAGGACCCCTTCTTCTTGTGGGGCTCATTATTTCTTAACTTTGGTGGATGATTTTTCCCGAGCTACTTGGGTCTATTTGTTGCAATCCAAAACGGATGTGTATCAGTCCTTTTGCTCTTTCTTTGCTATGATTGAATGCCAATTTAAAGTGCATGTGAAACGGGTACGCAGTGATAATGGAACAGAATTCAATTGTATGCTTGATTATTTTAATTCTCATGGGATCATTTTCCAAACTTCTTGTGTTGGTACTCCCCAACAAAATGGTCGTGTCGAACGCAAACATCGACATATTCTCAATGTGAGTCGTGCGTTGATGTTTCAAGGTAACTTGCCTGTCTCGTTTTGGGGTGAATGTGTGCTTGGTGCTGTTTACTTGATTAATCGTACTCCATCTCGCTTGTTGCAACATAAAACCCCCTTTGAGTTTTTGTTTGGAGTTGCTCCTGATTTCCACGAATTAAAGGTGTTTGGGTCACTTTGTTTCGCTCACAATCACCGAACAAAGGGGGACAAATTTGCATCTCGTAGTAGACGCTGTGTGTTTGTTGGGTACCCACACAACAAAAAGGGTTGGAAGTTATATGACTTGGAGACTCATGAAATTTTTGTTTCCCGGGACGTCCAATTTTTTGAGAATGAATTCCCACTTCAAACTGATCCGATTTCTGATGTCTCCTCTAGTGCTAATTTGGGCGTGGAGCCTGATTTTTTCGATGACTTGGAGGAACCGGACCTTACTCCTAGTCCATTTGCGCCCCCTTCTACTGGGTCTTCTGCTGTTTCCTCTTCGCTGGACGCCAGTGGGCCGTCCGCTTCCCCCGATGGGCCTGCTGAGCCCGCTGGCCCTCTTCCCCCCGCTGGAGCCTTGGTCCCCGCTGAAGCTCCTGGGCCTTCAGCCTCCTCTCCTGCTGGGCCTCCTGAACCGGGCGCTGCAACGTTTGCTCCTGTTGGGCCTTCGGCCTCGCCCTCTGATGGGCCTCCTGCCCTGGGCTCTCCTGGCCCCTAGCTGGGCCTTCGGTCCATGAAGCGCTTGATGGCGCTGGCCCCGTAACTGATTTGGGCCGTGGCCAGCGTCTCAAACGTCCATCCGTGCGGCTCCGTGACTTCATTACTCCCGCGAATCCCACTACGAGTCCACCCCCTAGCTCTCCTCCTTCGTCAGGCTCCTCAGGTACTCCTTACCCTTTAGCACATTTTGTGTCTGCTGATAAATTCTCTTTGCCACACCGTATCTTTCTTGCTGCAATTACTACAGGTCACGAACCTCGGAGTTTTAAGGAGGCCATGACTGCTCCTCGATGGCGTGATGCTATGCAGCATGAGATTTCTGCTTTAGAGGCCAATGATACTTGGGCCTTGACTTCCCTACCTCCCGGAAAACATGCTCTTGGGTGCAAATGGGTGTACAAAATTAAATTTCATGCAGATGGTCTGGTGGAGCGTTTCAAAGCTCGGCTTGTCATCTTTGGTAATCGTCAGGTCGAGGCCTCGATTACAATGAGACCTTTGCTCTAGTGGCCAAAATGGTGACGGTTCGTGCATTTCTTGCTATTGCTGCCGCAAAAAATTGGGCGTTGCATCAGATGGATGTCCACAATGCCTTTCTCCATGGTGATCTTGATGAGGAAGTGTACATGAAACCTCCTCCGGGTTTTCATGGTCATAAGTCCGGCTTGGTCTGCCGTCTCAAGAAGTCTATTTATGGTCTCCGTCAGGCCCCTCGGTGTTGGTTTGCTAAGCTTGCTGCTTCTCTTCACCGGTATGGTTTTCTCCAGTCTTATTCTGATTACTCTCTCTTCACCCTAACTCAGGGAACGGTGCAGCTTAATGTCCTTGTCTATGTCGACGATCTCATCATTTCCGGGAATGATTCCGCTGCTATCACTACGTTCAAGTCTTACTTGGGAGAGTGCTTTCACATGAAGGATTTGGGCCCTTTGAAATATTTTCTTGGTGTCGAGGTTGCTCGTAGCCCTGAGGGGCTTTTCCTGTGTCAGCGCAAGTACACACTTGATATCGTCGCTGACTCTGGTCTTCTCGGTGCTCGTCCATCTAGTTTTCCTATGGAGCCAAATCACCATCTTGCCCTTGCTACTGGTGAACTTCTTCAGGATCCTGAGAAGTATCGGCGGCTTGTTGGTCGTCTCATCTATCTCTCTTTCACTCGTCCCGACTTGGCCTACACGGTTCATATCCTTGCTCAGTTTATGCAGGGCCCCCGGCAGGAGCACTGGGCTGCTGCTCTGCGTACCGTTCACTACTTGAAGGGTTGCCCCGGGCAGGGCATCCTACTACGGGCCGATTGTGATCTTCAGTTGACTGGTTGGTGTGATTCTGACTGGGCTAGTTGCCCTCTCACTCGCCGCTCTCTCACTGGGTGGCTTGTATTTCTTGGCGGTTCTCCAGTCTCTTGGAAAACCAAAAAGCAGCATACTGTCTCTCGTTCCTCCTCTGAGGCCGAGTATCGCTCTATGGCTACCACCACTTGTGAGTTGATATGGCTTAAGGCTTTGCTTCTCAGCCTTGGCATTGCCCATCCCCGTGCCATGCGCCTCTATTGCGACAACCAGTCGGCGCTTTACATTGCCCAGAATCCGGTCTTCCATGAGCGCACGAAGCATATTGAGGTGGATTGTCACTATGTTCGTGACGCTCTTCAGGCCGGTCTCATTTCCACTCATCATGTGCCGACCTCCGAACAGCTTGCCGATATCTTCACTAAGGCTTTAGGGAAACGGCTGTTTCATTACTTATTGGACAAGTTGGGCATTTGTGACCTCCATGCTCCAACTTGAGGGGGGGTGTTAGGCATCCTTTGGGCCTATATTAGTATATACTCCTTGTATATTTGTTATTTAGTGTTGTATTAGTATGTAAAGCCCATTAGTGTTTTATTAGGCTGTATTTATATGCTAAACATTCCATTAATACAGGAAAGGAAAATTAAATCCTACATTATGCAAGCAATATATTGTTCACTTTACCCCAGCTAAATGACTGGACAAATTATTAGTATAATGTATTGGTTAAAGAAAAGAACAAAGGAATGGAAGAAACGAAGGAAAGGATGGAACAAAAACGGAGAAAAAAAGCAGATAATATGACATGACCAAATGGAAAACCTTGCTTAACTAGTTAACTAATACTAATATTAGTAATGCTCTAATTAATAATTCAATGAATTAATATGCCGAAAGTATGGTGATCCCACTTGGAAGAAGCATATATTCTTTGATGGTTCAAACCTCTTGTTTCCTACCTTATACGTATAACAATGGAGCATTAAGAACATAAAACGTTTTTTATGTCTTAAAAGAATAATGTTTTGCCTTAAACTTTATCTACTTAATAAAAGTCAGCTCTTTGATTTGATTTTGCTTTTCTACTATTACAATCTTGATCAATTATTCTCTGACAATCGTGGTATATGACCTAGAAATTTCATATCATTCAGATTCAGATGTTTGACAAAACTTATGTCTCTCATGAGAAACAAAAATAAAAATAAATTAGAGCTAGATGAGTAAAAAACTGAAAAATATCAATACTATGGATTTTAATCACTATGGTCAACAACAACAATAATTAAATACAATAATGATAATAACTATAATTATTATGATTATTTAATTAGAATAATACAAACTTTGACCGCTTCACCCATAATAATACAAAATTTCAATTAGTATTTAATATTTCAAACTTTATACTAAAATTCCTCAAAAAAGTTCATCTAACTTGCAATCTGTAAAACAAACAAAAAATACAAATCAACTTTACTCTTTCTCCCTCCCCCCCCAACCTGAACCACCCCTCCCCCATCCCCATCCCCACCCACCTGAACTCCCCCAACCCCACCATTAATATCCGGTGGGCAGGGTGGTAGGAGGGGGGGCTTTCCATTGGGCAAGGGTCAGGGGTGGGAGAGGGAGAGAGGGAAAGCAGAAGGAGAGAAAAAAAAGGAAAAAAAAGTTTTTTTTAAAAAAAATTTAAATTAATATTAAAAAAACAACCAATTAAATAACTACACGTGTTCCGGTCAGTGCCACGTCAGCTAGTTTACCTCCTACAATAGATTAACAACCGGTAACGACCCACTGGAGGAAATCTTAAAAATATTTTAAAATATTAAATAATAATCGAAAGTTTATATTGTTGTATGCGAAAAAGTTTGTATTATTTTAATAATCCTAATTAATATCGTTGTTGCTATTGTTCCAATTGTTGTTGTTGTTGCTACTGTTCCAATTTCTTTCACTTCTACCTTTTGTTTTTCTACTGTCTTCAATGCACATTTTTGATTGGTTAACAACTTAACATCTTCAATTACTTAGGGTAAATCTTTTTTTATGAAAATATATATTTTGAAAATAAACATCAAGATGAATTTATTAATTTAGAGATTCTAAAGTTTGACATCTGGAAACAAATGGTAGAAGGTAAAAAGAATAGAGGGAACATTAAAAACGTATATATATTGTCATATATGTTCTTATTAGATCTGCTTTAAATTATTTTGGGGGGTGGGGGGGGAACCTTGACAAACTAGGGGGAGTAAAGGGGCCCTAACTTGCTAAGGATGAGAATCAATCCCAAAACTTCTTAAAAACGGAAGAGATTGTCTAACCAGACATTAAACTATCCCTCACTCTCTGTTAGATTTGATTTGATATCTATGTTAAAAATATCAATTTCATTTATAACTTGTAGTTTTACATAGATATTGTGGTTGTAAAATTTTGCTTTGGAAACTATGCATATTTGATCTAGTGGTAGCATCTAACAAAACAAAAAACAGTTGTAGTAGTACAATATAGCATAATCTCTTATAGGTCAACCCGAGCTAACTACAATCTCTCTCCAATCAAAGTGCCTCTAATGGGGATTTCACAACCTCATAGTTGTGAGATACAAACCTTTACATTAAATCAAACAATGCTCGGTAGTCTGTGTGACATTTTTTTCCTATATACTTTTGATGCATACACCAATCTCATTTTTTTCGCTCTAATCCAATCCGAGGGACTATACTTAGTTTTGACATAGAGATATGGTAGGGTTTCCCCAAAGAAAAGGAAACATTTCTAAAGGAAAACACGAGATTGATTGGTTTATCACCTTCCATTGTCATACTAGTGTTTAGGATTCCTTGTGGAATTCTTAACCACATAAAAGGAAGCTATTATAATAAACTCGTTTTGTTAAAAGCAAATGATTCCTCATAATCTCTATGCTCCACCATCTCTCTGTTGGGTTTCAATTCGTCATATTAATTCTAGTGCTATGGAATGGAAAGGGAATGGAATAAAAAAGAGAAGGGGAATGGTAACAAAGATTGTTATACCTATTGGGTGTTTGGTTCATGCCATGAAATGAAAAGAATATGATAACCATTACCACCTAAAAAAAATTGTTACTTGAGGGGGAAGGGAAGGTAAAAAAAAAAATAGGGGAGTTCATTACTACCAAATAATTGAGGAGGGGTTGAACCAAACAAGAAGAAAGGGAGTAGATAATTGATTACGTTTCTTGAAGCACAAAAATATTGAACTAAACATGCCTTATGTGAGAACGTGAGATCTTCTTATCAAAAGGCCTGAATACTCCCACTATCAACCATTGAAACATAAAACTATTTACCTAGAAATATTCTATCTAATATAATTATCATTTTAGAGAACAAGGAGGCAGAAGTGAAACGATCAGGTTTTCAGACGCATTCGAGCCACAGTTGAAATACTTCAACAGCATATCGAGGTAGGAAATAACAACATTTAGTTTTTTTCCAGGCCACGATACAGCCTAATAGGTCTCCAGTGGATGGCGGTCCGGCCCCCGATTTCCTCTTTGCCACCTTTGGTCACTATAATCAGGCTCCTCCGGAGGCCCTCTTTAGGAGAGATGGGTCATGGATCAAGCATACACAAAGGGGAGCGGCAGCATGGGTCGCTCATTTCCCAGGGCTCGCTTCCTCAACCAGCCATGCTCAAAGGTTTGTAGCTTCCTCCGCTCATCACACGGAGGCTAGAGCATGCCTCCTTGCTCTATCTTGGGCGCAGCACACTGCTCTCTCACGTATCCTGATCTACACCGATTCCGCTCTCCTTGTTCGCCTATTGCAATCTCCTACAGCTCAAGACATTTCGATACAACATACGATTAATGGTATTCGATCTACGGCGGGATTTTTCAATTAGTGTTGTATCATCAAAGTTCACATGAATGATGTTGGTCTAGCCCATGAGTCTAGTTTTCCTTTCCTTTCATGTTGATTTTGATCTTTTTACTTTCTTGTATGATTTCTCGTTGTCAAAAAAAAAATTTATTTTGGGACATAGGATGCCTCATACCTTGATAGCTAGCTAGGATCACAAAATATAGAAATCAAAAGCATTATGTTTCTATGCATATGTATAATTAAAAACTCCCTCGCTATCTTTTGTTTATTCATGGATGAAATGTATTGATGGTAGAGCTAAACTTTTGACAGTAAATTTCGAGGTATATAAGAAAAGATATAGTCATTTACGATCTTGTTACAAAATTGTTGAATATGCATAGGAGTATATAGAAGTGCGCCTGGCAACCAATCACCAAACATTTTCCTGCATCCCTTTGCTTCAACGTCTATATATTCTTGTTGATCCAAACTCAGATTCCCTTTCCACCGCCCTCATATATACATTCTCCTTAAAAATTATAGAAGTATAAATGTTTGCTATCATATAAAAACTATATGTCAAATTAGTCGTCCTAGTCTAGTGGTACAACTCGTGATGTTATAAGTCACAGGTTCAACTTTCCAAGTGGGATTCTTGGTGAGGAATTTCCTGTCCAACTTTACAAATCAGACCATCTTCATTGTTATAAGCTACCTTTGTGTCTTATATTCACCTTGAGTGAGAATGTGAGATCTTCCTTACCAATTAATGTTTTACTAATTTTCGACAAACTAAAGGTTGATATATAATACCTATCAAATATTTTTCTTAATTCTTAATACATTGCAATTAAGGATGCGGGAAAGCATAAAAGTTATCACAGTCATAATAAATAATTGCGAATAAACAAGGTTTCATTTTCACCCCACATTGGCGATCAAGCCACCAGGTTGATTAGCCTCTCTCTATAGATATGCGCATTCATTAAGTTCATGTTGAGCATTCAGATCTTTAATAGTCTAATATACTCCCTCTGTTTTGAAATTAATAGTTATATTAGCTAATTTTGGCTTTGACCTTTCACTCAACAAATAAAAACTAATGATCAAGATCCAAGAACGAACTAGTTAACTATCTAAACCAACACAAAAGAGCTTAACTTTAATACCATAGATCTGAACCAAATAAAATAAATAGGGAAAAAAACCACAAAAAATAGTGCTAAAAAGAAGAGGTCATCCGTCATTAGAGATCAAGTCAAGGTATAATCTTTGACTCATGTGATGCTCTTCAATGTAGAATAAAATACAAAAATGTAAGGTTTCACAAGATGAGATAAATATATGCCAACAAACATTTTGAATGACGTACGTAAATATGGACTACAACTTTATGGATAGGATAATCATCTGCATGATCATAATCCTTACGAAAGGTACTTACAACAGCACCATATTATTGAAGGTACATAAACTACAATTAGTGAAATATTGTGAAGTACTGAGGACTCAAGAAAATTGGGGAGTCTTAGTCTACTAGTCAACATTGGTCCTACACTCCTTTGTTGATTCTTTTGAGACAACCAGGCAAGAAAAAGCTTTAACTATAGATGAACGTTGTATATACAAGCTCAGAGACCAACTATGCATGGACCAAATTATGAAATCCATAATAAAAGCAAAGGTGGACCAAATAATGAAATCCATATTAAAAGCATGGAGTCCAATATTAGAGGTGTTTTAGTAAGTTTGGCTGCTATTAAAGGTGTTTCGGGAACAAATTAAAATAAAATGAGACATTTCTAATATATTTGGGGTGATATTGGATTGAAAAATCGGATGTCTTAGATATGCATGAAGCTTTCACAAATCAAACAAATCCCCAAACCAAATAATGTGTCTGGTACAAGAAGGTATTTGTTAGGAACTAGACAATAGAAATAGAAATTCCTTCTAGAGCAAAACGAGACGTCCACTTAATGCTTATCAATTGGGATGGATATAAGCCAAAATCTTTAAAACTGAGCTTGGTTTGCCAAACAGCATTTGAATTTGAAATTCAAGATATGAAATTCTATGTATTCCCAAACAGCTTGTTAGAATTTGAAATTCCAAATTTGAAATTCTTAAGTTTCCCAAACACTGGACTTGGAATTGAATTCCAGAAATTGAAATTCTGAATTTGAATTCTACTATTTGGAATGAAATATGGGTATCCAAACGCAACCTAAAAAAATTCAATCAAACAGCAACATATGAACATATGGATGGAAAGAAAGATGGTACATATAGTGGGTCGCGTTGCCATACTTGTTTGTACATGGCCCATCACAAGGTTCCTCACTTCCTTGGCTAACTCTAGCAAAGATTGGTGCGACATAAACATGACAACGTCCTACAAAGTAGTAAAATTAAAAGGAAAAATATTTAAGATGACCCATATCTACTGCCTAGTGTAATATTACCTCTGTTTTTTTTAGTTGCAACATTTGATTACTTTAATACACTCACCAAAAAGTCAAATGTTGCAACAAAAAAACAGAGGAAGTAGATTTGACCCCGGAATGGACGACCTATATGGTGGGGACCATGGTGACAGGTGACCTGAGGCCGCAGCATGCCACATGTAGGCCAGCCAAGGCCGAAGTATCTTGGGTAAAATTGGGAACATGTGGCCGTTTAAGCCCTCATGAAAGTATGACTACCTTAATCATTTCCAAACATTACCAACTAAGCGAGTCAACCTCCAACAGGCTTTATTTTGTAATATTTGCGTAAGTAAGATGATAACTAAGCTGAGAGACAGAGAAGATAATTCACGAGACTACAACTGCCTTATACATTTATGTAGGATGGTTGGAAAGTAGACAGTTGATAAGCATGATAACCATTTCTTTTAATGCCAAATGATAAGTATACTGTATACCAATAAAACCCCAAGAATGTGGTTGGGTGTAGTAATTGTTGCCCACTTCAACCAGGCAAGAGCCATCGACGTCACCAACTATCTTTCCAGGGAAGGGACGGTTAGACAAAATTCATTGATGCGCGGAGCTAAGCCTACTTGAATAATTGATCTAGGCGGTTCAAAATGTCTGTGCTTAAAATGATCATGCTATTATTTTCCATGATCTTATCAGTTTTGCTGTACGTGTTTTATGTAGCATAGCCTGCTAAGGTTAAAGGAACTCAAAATTTGCCTTGGACAATCAGTTGTACGTGCACCACATGCGTCATCTTAATCTATATTCAAGTTAGTTTCTTAGTGAAACTTGGGGAGTTTGACTAGTTTTTAGTGAGCGAAATGAAATGTTTTTTTTAGCCCATATCATTCATATACAAATAAAATATACCAACATAATTAGTTGTAACTTAAATTCGAAAACAAAAGAGACTAGAACTCTAATTTGCAGCCATTTAACCAAAGTAAAATCAGACAAAATAGAGCAGCAAATGTAGTAGAAGTATACAGCAACAGCTTAGGCACTGTTACAGATAATATACATACAAACTGCGTAAAATATGATTTTCATAAATTCCCTCCATTTCTATACTATTTTGAGCCTCCCCAAAATTATAGAACACTTTCTAAATTTAGAAACTTCAACTGTTAACTTGTGAAATTACCCTAAATTTTATCTTCAGCTAAAACTTTCAAGGAAACTACCATGCAGCATGAGGCAGATGTAAAAACTCATATACAACTGTGCTCTTTCCAGTTTCCACTGAATCAAATGTGGCTTATAAAATTTTAATTTCGGGATGGAGAGAGAATGATACATCAGCAATGCATGAAACCGCAATATGAGGGGCGAAAACAGAGAATTTTGTGAATCCCAGCTACAAAAATATGCTCAAATTTACTGGTATAGTTTGCTGTGTGTGATTTATAATTCGGTATAAATGATCCGCTATCTATTACAATTCAAATAATAGACGTAAAAGATTTTATAAACACAAAAGACTCACTTTCGCGATACAATAAACATATAATGAATTGGAATTGTTTATTGAGAATAATAGATTGTACAATCTCTGCAAAAGGACTAACACTGCCTCATATGAAGGATACAACAGAAAATAACTATGTTTCTCGTAACAAGTCTGCATTCATGGAGTTATACACTTCTTGTATACCTATGACAAGTTCAGACGATACAATTACAAGTTCTAAGCTAGGTTTACTAAAGACGTATAAATTAACTATTAGGCAGAACAGTGATTGCAAAGATATGTCAGAAAAATAAAGGAATGGAGCAAAAATGTACACACCGGTTTTCAGAGACCAACACTGCATCCTCAATATTGAACAAAATAAGGTTCTTCTTTCCCACTGCTATCATAAGTATCCCCGAAAGAAAAAACCTTTCTTCTTCTATGACTCGTTAAGCTGATCTTCAGAAGCTTCTTTCTCATCAGGCACACCTGTAGATTCTCCCAAGTTATCTTTCTCACCGAGCAGACATGTAGATTCATCCAAGTTATCTTTTTCTTCCCCTCCATTCGTTGTTTCACCTTCACTATTCTGCTCACTGAATTTTAAGCGTACTGGACGACCCAAAAGTTCCTATATGAAACAAAAAGATTTAATAAGCATCATGATACTACTTCATCACTGAAGTTTAAACAGCATCTTACACGTTTATGGATCAAATGTTGAACCATAGGGCTAAGTTGATCATTATCAATATTTTAGAGAAAAATTGTAGTAGTGTGGAAGAAGCTGTTGACATAAAGCATTGCACATGCAGCTTTATCCTCACTACAGATAATGAATTCCAAAAACAAATCAATCATGAAACAAACAAAATTAGTTTCAGATAGGCATAAATAATAGGCACTCTTACTATTTAATGATGTAAGGAAAAAATTTATCATATTGCCTATAATAGCAACAAGTTGCACCTATATTTCCAAAACCATGTTAAAGAGTCCCACATTTTCCTTCTGTATTGCATGGCGTTGGACTATGGTGAAAGCACTGGAGGTCACCAAATAATTTTACCAGTAATGTGCTCCTAAGAGCGAAAGATTCTGTCTCAGCTTTTATTGCAGTTAAATCCCTTGCTGGACTTGCTTGCCTCCCTCAAGCGGGAAGCTGAAGGCCAAGAGTTACATCATGCAGGCCATAAGAGATGACTAGCAATGTAGTGAAGGAAACAAACCAGTCTGACTGATTTTTTAGTCAATAAAAGAAACCCTTAATTTTAATGGAGTACAGGTCTATCACTAAAACTTGACTATTATAACAAAAACATAGATTATGCAAAAGTGAGCCTGGGCCCACAATAAAGGTGAATTCTCTTAGAAAAAAGTACTAAGATTTAGGTCTAATAAGCTTAGATAAGTTTCAACAAGATTTAATAACTTACACAACAAGTTTCAATAACTTCAGATAAGTTGTAATAGGTTTAGACAAGTTAAACAAATATAAGGTGAAGAGAGCGCACCTAGTTGTAAACTGGGTCAATATAAGATTTTGTGTTAGGGATAAAGGCAAAACAAATGAAGCGGAAAAAAAATATTCTTCAATACCTTCCCGTCGAAATTAGAGATAGCAGCCTCGGCTTCTTCCCTTGTGCTAAATGAGACAAAGCCGTATCCAGCAGATCTTCCTGATGGACTACTCTCAAATATGACCCTAGCTGAAACAGGAGTGAAACAGGATGAAAAGAATTCTCTGAGGTGAGTGGATCTTGCTTTCCACTGTAGATTGGATACATAAAGTTTATGACGCGTCTCTTTAACAGCAGGAACACTAGGAGGCTGAGGTCGAGGCTTCTTTAATCTCCTTGCAAACTCCACCCTGATAGCCCTTCCTGACAATTCCTGAAGCATAAAGACACATATTCATGTGGTATAGTTAGTGAAGCGCTCAACTAAAGTTTGATAATAATGTAATTGTTCATCTCATTGCAATAAAATATGAATCTAGCTATTATCTGTATTAGGATCTTGTCAATATTCTAGCTTAATAGTGAATCATCTCTCTCGGAAAAACATTACAATGTTGACAGCACGTATAAAACTTCACTTGGACATGCTTCTAGGATTATAGACACCATTTAAAAACAAATAGCCACATAGACAAAACGACCTTGTGAGTTGAGACTCAATGGTTTGAAATTATTCATCTAAGATATTTAATACTCCCTCCGTCCTTTATTAGTTTACCTACTTTGACTTATAACACTATTCATCTTTATTACTTTGACCATCATTTGTGCTTTATATGTAAGGAAAAATATAATCATGTGGGATATCGTTTGATTCGTCTCAATATGTAGTTTTGAAATATCAAATTTTTATAATTTTTACAAATACATAATTAGAGATATTATTACTCAAAATTTTACAACGATAAATGTAAAAATTCAAAACGGGTAAACTAATAAAGGACGGAGGGAGTATCAACTAGCACCCAAAGAAATTGATAACATGCAGTTGTACCCTAATAAGGGAAACTTAAATAGTTATAATCATAGTGACCCATACTAGAGAAGTCAATATTAATACAAAGTTCAACAAATCTTAAGTGGCCAAGTATGAAAAGGTGATGGGAAATTGGGAATACACTTTTTCAATAATGGATTGGAAGAAATGATATAATATTCTCCATATTGCAACACGAATTGTCTAAGTATATGGATACATTGGCAGTTTGGCACACAAGTCCACGACATTAGCCAATCAATTAAACATCAAACTTTGATGCAGAGGATTAAGAACCAACTAAACATTTCATAGAACCAACTAATCTGGTAGGTTAACTGCTCTTTGCGAGTTAGAAAATAGAGAAAACTAAGGCCTAAGGGTGTTCTCTGGAGTAGTGCTCAGCTAGAAAAAACATTGCATTTCCATCATACCTTTGATGGATGCATAATAAATTCTTTATGAATTGTATCACGTTTATCACAGTCTGCATAGCTTCTGGGCATCAGCATTACCACTTAAATCTTAGCTTTGACTTCAGAGTTCAGACTTTGAAACACAAGTGGTCATGGCTGAATGCCGAAAATTTACCTTTCTATTAGATTCATATTCAATAGACAGTGTCTTTATGGATAAGTTCCCCATCCCAGTAACTCTGCTATTACCACGGCCTCTTAGCATCCTCTATCTTATTCAGCAGCGTAAAAGATGCTCAGATAACCACAGAGCAAGTAAATCGATTTCCAATTATAACCTTTATCGTCATTTAGCAACCTAAACAACTAGATATAAAACAGTCAAGCGAAATAGCTTGAGGTGCCAGATCCTACTTCTGGTGACATGTTAGTTCAACATGACTTAATATCTATACAAATGCCTTTAAACCATAAAGAAGATCTGCTAAATACCATGGAAGACACTCAGGTATCCTGCTATGCTTGCTTCAATCTGAAAGAGCACTCAAAGCATCCATCTCTCATAAGTCATAACAAGGCTCGCATTTACCTCTTTTTTGTAAATGATATTATATAAATGAAATAGTAGTTAAGAAGTCCAACTCTCCAAGTGCATCAAAAAATTTCAAAAATAAACAAGACATCCTATCATATTATGAGATATATGACTTATCACTACTTGAAGAAACATCCTCACTGAGACTTCAAAGACAATCATCCCTATATCAAAAATTAAATTGCCTCCACCATATTCTAAATGCTTTTAGAAGCTTTTAAGAGCTCAATGGAGAAGAAAAGGCTGGGTCACTTATTCTTATGCGCTTCAAGATTAATTTTGAAATTGTAGACATGAGGGGTTAGCAAGATTTGTCTAAGAGACATGGGTAAGATATTTTGCAATTACAAGAGGTACCAACTGAACTACTTCGAAAAGTGAAGTGAAATGATAAATGCTTTTGTAACTTAGGCCGAAACAAAAAAAAATTGCTATCTTCTAAGTCCTACCTTAAAGTAAACTTTATCAGAAGTCCCTCTCAGGTCAAAATAGACATATACAAGACTATCAAAGGAGAGAACTCTATTTGTAGAAATCTATAAAACTCCTCCTACTTTCATGTACAAACATACACAGTTTTTCATATAGGTAAGGTGGAGTAGTGAGCTCCCATGTTGGGTAGAGTTAGAAATGCCTCTTAAGACTATACGCATCTGCCTCCGTGATCAACATACAAATACATTCCTTATCAGTTATCACTATCGCACATGTAATTTTGGGCAAATGTACTATTACTCCAAGAACCATAGGTTCCTAGCCTCCATGTCATAATGTCACTAACTTATAACAATCTTGCTTCTAAAGCAATACAACAGTATACCATGGCGAAATTAAGGGAGAAAATGTATGCAACTTTAACCTTACTAGTTTACATTAAGTATAATGTTAATTTTCCTTAGCTAAGTTCTGAAGATATGTATAGAGTATCATGTTTGACATATACCCTTATACACCACATTTTTCATCCCCCTCCTCCCACCCTATTTTTGGTGGCAAGCTTACATAATTCCAATTCCCAAACATCCTATAATTCAATTGTTTTCTTTCTTTTCTCAGAACAGAATTTCAGAACTAGAGTAAATAAATAAGTAAACAAAATTTTAGAACAAAAGAAAAAAAGACACAAACTTTTTTACCTTGGAGTGAAATTTATCAATAACAGCTTGAGCATCATCTCCAGAAGCCATTGTAACAAAACCAAATCCTCTGTTCTTCCCATCTTTATCCCTAATTAGCTAAAACAATTTCAAAAAACAAGGGTTACCCATTAAACAGAATCAAAAACCCATATCAAAAATCAAAAATAACAAACAAATAAAGATGAAAAAAAAAAACTATAATTACTTTAAAATCAAGAAACTACCTCAACATCCTTAACAATCCCACACTCACTAAAAATCTTCTTCAAATCATCAGGAGAAAGAGAAAATGGCAAATTAACCACATATAATTTCCTCTTTGAAGCTTTATCATCCTTTTCATTGTGAATTTCCTCTAATGCCACTCCCTCAACAGACTCAACTGAAGCTCGTAGTTCATATTTTGGCCTGAAAAAAGGGGTGTTGGAAGGGTAGAGAGGTAATTTGAATGGGAATGCAAGGGTAGAATTGGAAATGCGAAGATGAAATAGAGAAGGTGAAGATTTAACAGAGAATGGAAATTTAGAGAGAGAAAGAGAAGGTGGTGAAGTGTGGAGGTGAGAGAAGAGGATAGAGGCTGTTGTTGTTGCTTCCATGGATGATGTTATGTTACCATGAGTTTTTTGAGTCCAGGAGTTTTTATTTGTTTAGCCTTTTGCTCTTATGCTATTAAAACGCAACGCATTGGTTTATATCAGATTTGTTAATTGTTATTATCTTGAGTGCCGCGTTTTGTTTAAATATATAGGTAGTTTTTTTTGCTCATCTCAATTCTCACCCCTTCAAACACTGGCTCTGTTTGGAGAAATATTTTGGTTAAGCTTAAATGATAAGGTCTTAACATATTTTTAGGTCTTCAAAATGATTAATAGTGTTTGGGAGTGCACCTAAAATAAAACGGTTTTCTACCATATACCCTGACAATTTTTTTTTGTGCGTTGATACCCTTTCAACTTTCCAAATTCATCATATACCCTCACGTTTGAAAAAATACATCCACTTACCCAATGACTAACGGCGTTAAACTCCGTTAGTCATTAACCCTTAATCCCCCATCTAACCTCATTAACTAACCTAAATCTACCCCTAATCCTAACCCTAACCCTAACCCTAATACCCTAACCCTAACACCTAACACTTAACACCCCCACCCCCACCACCCCTTACCCCGCCCCCCCCAGCCCCCCCACTACATCACCACCAGCCCCCTGCCCCCCTCCCGCCCCGCATCGCACGGGCGCACCACCAACCCCCTCCCCCCTTCCCCCTTTTCCCACGCACCGTAACCCCCTCCCCACCACCGATTCTTCGCAGCCCCACTACACCACCACCAGGCCCCCCCTCCCCCTCCCCTTCCCAGCCGTCGCAACCCCCCCGCCCGCATCACACCTAGCGCACCACCCGCGCTCCACTTTGAATAGCGAAACAAAACCCGAGATTTTCAAACACCCCATCCCCACCACCGATTCTTCACGGCGAAACAAAACCCATATTTTCGAATTTTGTTTAGGGTTCGGGGGAAGGGGACGGGGGTTCGCCTGGGAAGGGACGGGGGTTAGCGACTGGCATTGGGGAGGGGAGTGGGGTTCGAGGAAGGAAGTGAGGGGTTCGCGTCGGCAGTTGGGGAGGGAGAGGAGGGGGTCGGCGAAGGGGGAGGGGGGGTCAGCGGGGGAAGGGGAGGGGGTGGTGGTGAGGTGGTGATGTGGCGATAGGGGTAAGGGGTGGGAGAGGGGTGGTTAGGGTTAGGGTTAGGTTTAGTGTATTAGATTAGGGTTAAGGTTAGGATTAGGTTTTGATTTAGGTTAGTTAATTAGGGTTAGGGTAGGATTAGGGCCTAATGACTAACGGAAGTCTAACACCGTTAGTCATAAGGGCATGTCGATGTATTTTTTGAAACGTGAGGGGTATATGGTGAATTTGGAAACTTGCGAGGGTATACGGTGCAAAAAAAAATTAGTCAGGGGTATATGGTGAAAAAACCGAAAATAAAATTTCAAGTGGTTAAAATGACTAAAATTGTAAGTTAAAATTTTTACCTTCTCAACATCAAGTGACTGAAATTTTAGACAATCTTTTTTAAATTTTGATGTGAACTATTTTTTTCCAAAATAATTTATCAACTTAAGTAACTAATTTTGCCAAACATTTGAGCTAATAAGTTATCTTATCAGTTTTTTAGCTTTATCTTATCAGTTTCAGCTTTATCTTCTCAGTTTCAGCTTTATCTTATCAGTTATTGTTAACTTATCAGTTTCACTTTATTTTCAGCTAATATTGCCAAATAGAGTCACAGTAAATTACGCCAATCACATTATGCAACTAGAAGAGAACGTAACAAATTATCGTAGTTGTTAGGGTCTAAATATAGGCCCACCCAATGCGTTTTAACCCATGTTCATTGCAAAACAATCGAGCCCAAAAGGATGTGAGTGAAAGCAATACTCCAAGGGAGCGGCCCAAGGCCTCTCATACCTACTTCCCACTATATATATACTCCAACTGACACCAAAATTGAGGTAATTCCATCTAACTAAGGGTCCATTTGATTTAACTTATTTTGACTTATCGAAACTTATCTTATCTTATCTGAGTTTATTTTATCTTATCTGGACTTATCTTATATTATCTGAACTTATATTATATTATCTGAACTTATCTTATCTTATCTAAACTAAATTTATCTTATCCTATTTGACTTATCTTATCTTATCTTATCCGAACTTATTAAATTAAACTTATTTTTTCCTATTTAAACTTATTTTTTCTTATTTGAACTTATCTTTTCTAATCAAAACTTATTCTATTTAATCAGAACTTATTTGAAAATTATGTTATCTTATTTAAACTTATTGTTTCAACTATATAAGCTCTAAAAAACAAATCTTTTTCTATATATGAAAACATATTAGAACCAGTTGTATCTTAATTAAGTTGAAGCATGCATTTATTAGTTCTCATTGTTTGAAGTTCAATTCAACACAAGATGGCCTCAAAAAATATGATTAACACAAGAGTGTCCTGAAAATGGGTTGCAATTGCATGGTCCATATAATATGAAAAGAGCCCAAGTCTTCTTAACTTAATAGTACTAGTCTAGTACTATACTCGTCGTTAGTATAGTAATCCAGGCCCCCACACGTAAACAAACACCCTCTCCCCCACACAAAGTGCCAATCTCGAGGACATTAAAACGAATCCCAATGCTACAATCTTTTAATCTGGCAAAAAAAGTAACATCAAAACTTATTACTGTACTAAATTTAGACTTTTATATCCCAAACCCAAACCTTTACACATTAGCCAACTTTCAATACCCATGCACCCCTCTCATATCATATGAACCAAAAAAACTGCTCTCAAACAAGTAACAAGTAACAACCCATTTTTCTCCTCATCTTATACGTCAAGTTGTCAACCATCCCTTAAGAGTTAAGACCTAAGAAGATTACATACCCTTAAAATCAAAACGGCAAAACCTTACAAAAAATGGCATTAAGCAACAATGTGATAGGAGCCATAAACTTCCTAGGTATACTACTTGCAATACCAATTATCGGCACCGGTATATGGCTAGCCAGTGATCCAGAGAACTCATGTATCAAGATCTTACAATGGCCGGTTATAATCATAGGTGCATTGACGTTAATAGTTGCACTAGCCGGGTTCGTAGGCGGGTTTTGGCGTAACGCTCCCTTGCTCATTTTTTACCTTATTGGTATGCTTATCATCATTATTTTGTTAGCTTCTTTGGTTGTTTTTGTGTTCATGGTTACCTCTAGAGGGGCAGGTCACCCGGCCCCTAGCCGGGCTTACTTGGAGTATCGCCTTGATAGTTTTTCGGGCTTTCTTAGACGTAGGGTTCATGGCCCGTTTAAGTGGGCCTTGATTAAGAGTTGCTTGAGCTCAACTAGCTTTTGTCCTGAGTTAAACCAGACTTATACTATGGCTCAAGATTTCTTCAATGCTCCTCTTTCTCCTGTACAGGTAATTTCTTTCAATGCTTAATTTGATTTCTTTTGATCTTCTTATTTCCCCAATGTGTTTAGTTTGTTGTTTTTTTTGCTATCATAATTAGTCAGCGTAATTCTTTGGACATGAAGAATTAATTAGTGTGTTAAAATGAGTGTTTCTTCTTTCATTGTAGTCATTTATCTTCTAAACTTGGTTTCATACTCCTAGGTGTTAAAATGTAAAACAAGAGTATTAGCAGAATGAGTACAAATTTTACTTACAAGATTCAAAATAAAAAGCAAATCTTGGGTGAGAAGGTTTAAGCTAGCTAATTTCCTTTTGCTATGAGATGTCCGAAGTTACCCCTAAAAACATGATAACCGCTTTTTTTTTTTTTAAATGAATAGGGAAGGGATCCCATTATAAATTATGAAGAAAGGTCATTCCAAAATTACAGAGTTTTACACAATTTAGCGGGGTCTCATATAAGATTTTGGTCATACTCCAATAAGTAGTAGTTTATTCCGTTGGTCATTAAGCTGATAGTAGAAGGATGTCATACAAAGGTCGACTATAAAGTAGATACGTCACAGGTTGTTTCCTAGTTCAAAGGTGCAACACTCAATAATTGTATCACGTATTGCTTCTAAAGTAGTTGATAGTATTAACTCTAACCTAAATTTTTTGCCAATTCACTAAAAATCATGTATTTAACACCTAATAATACTAGTAGGAGAGTGAATGTCAACTAGCTAGGTTAATCGATATAATCTTGGGGTTAGCACGTAACACCCAAGACCAAAAAGTTCAATTCCAGTTTACTATACATTGAAATGAATAATATTCCTAAGAAATTAAGTACTACCAAGCTCTAGAACACTAGCGTTGATATCAATATCATTTATATCCATTCCCATTTCATGTAACTTATAAAAGGGGACAAAGTACTATTAAGTAGGGGTGTAAGTGGATTGGACTGGATTGGACTTTGCCAAATCCAAATCCAGTCCAAAGTTTTTTGGACTCGAGAAATTGAGTCCAAGTCCGATCCAAATATTTTTGAGTCAAGTCCGGTCCAAATCCGATAATTATTTCTTGAGTCCAATCCAAGTCAATCAGGTCCGATTATTATATTATTATTTTTTCCCGATTTAGATTCAATTATTCATAACGTTTTTTGAGCATTTGACATCTGATTCAATTATCAATGTCCACAAATTAGATTAAAAGCTTAAATTAAAGTAAAATACTATGAATAAAAAGTTGAATTAGATGCCTACCTTGATCTAAGTTGAGAGGAAGCAGAGAGACTGATAATATAATCTGAGAGAAAAATAGAGAATGCGAGAGTCGAGACAGCGAGGTAGAAAGAAAATGAAAGAGTGAGAGGAAGTGAGTAGTGAGGAGTGAAGTGAGATAGAATTAGTCGGCTACTAGCCTACTCCCGCAAGATCTTCTAGTATCATTTACTTATTTAACAAATGAAGCCAAGTGAAATTCTTGGCGCCAAGTGAAATTTTCTAGCGCCCGTTGAAATATTTAGAGAGGGAAGGTTGAAAACTCCAAAATTTTAAAAAATAGTATCAATTATATATATATATATATATATATATATATATATATATATATATATATATATATATATATATATATATATATTTGGACCTGGGCCGAACTTATTGACTTCCGAGGGGTGAGTCCAAATCCAGGTCCAGAAAATATTTGGACTTCGAAAATTTGAGTCCGAGTCCAGGTCCAGAAAAATTTCAGTCAGGTCAGGTCAAATGAGTTTGGACTGACCTGACGGGACTTCTGACTTTCGCGATCCGCTTACACCCCTACTATTAAGCATCCTTTCAAAAAAAAAAAAGTACTATTAAGCATGCTATAGCAATACTATGATTCATTACCATAGATCTACAAAAAGCAGAAAAAGGGGTAAATTAAAGATTCCTAAACTAATGTCATGTTTTAAGAATCTATGCACATTATATTTACTTCATTAACACTACTAGTATCTTTGCTTTTTATATCAATGTTAATTAAATCCCATTTCATCAAAATTGATTCTTTTCTTATTTTTGGTGTTTAAATTTTAATTTCAGTCAGGATGTTGCAAGCCACCTACAGCATGTGGGTACACTTTTATAAACCCAACTTTTTGGATAAGCCCAATTGATACAGCTGCTGATATGGACTGTTTGGCATGGAATAATGACCAAAACCAGCTTTGTTACTCTTGTGAATCTTGCAAAGCTGGTTTACTTGCTAGTCTTACTAGGCAATGGAGAAAGGCTAATATTATCTTAATTATCACGCTAATTGCGCTGATTTGTGTTTATCTTATTGGCTGTTGTGCTTTTAGGAATGCTAAAACCGAGGAGATTTTCCGAAAATATAAGCAAGGTTATACATAATAATTAAGAGTAATTACTATTATTATTGTAATTCAATTGATCATAACATTTGCTTCAATTTTTTTTTTAAATCTTTGTAGTAAGTGTAATGCACTTATGGACATATTGTTGAGTTTAGCTACAAAAGTTGGATGGACTTTTGTAGAAATTTGCCCTCTTTTTTGTCTTCTTTTTTGTTTTGTTTTGGATATGCCTAGTTTTTTTTTTTTTGGAAGAAGTGAGAAATTATACAGTTCTTGTTGGTGGGGTTTTATTGAAGACTGAGAAAGACACTTTTTTTTCAAGAATGATGAACATTTGAGCATCTCTATTGCAAGATTTCCGGGAGGCGCCGAAAGGTGACTAAACTTTTGATGTGTGTAATTAAGTGCGTATAATATTTCTTGAGTGGCCACATAAGCACGCTTGTTATTTCACAACATGAAAACATCAGAATTCAGAAGTGATATTATCAGAAATTCTAGAATGATTAAGGGTATAGTACATTAGTACGTACAGGATCACTCTTGTAAGCTAACCTTGCTTCATCGTCGTGTTAATTAGGCTGAAGAAACCTTAGAGTAGTTCACGCAATGATCCTAAAATACATCCACGGATTCTTTAGCGCTTTGCGAAATTCAGGTGCTTCTTGTATGCTATAATGAAAGCAATAAAGAAACAAAAAGAACAGCAATGAGTTAAGAGAGACTCATATGTGGTTCATAAGTAATATTTTCACCTTTTGCCTAAAAAAAATAAAATATAAAGAACAAATAATCAAACACGTAATTTTATGTGGTTCACTAGATACTAATAATGTGTTGGCTAATTCATGAGCATGGGGAGAAAACATATTACTAGTATATTAAGTTTTGAAGAGAGTATAATTTTTTTATTGAAAGTAGAGTAGGTTAGAAGTGGGAGTTTACATATATACGATATACACAAACTGACCATCACATAATAAGAGTCCGAAAACGGAAGCAAAAATGATCACCTTCATATACCGCAAATTTAGATGGGTTGAAAATTGAAAGTGAAGGAAAAGGGTACTTCACCCAATAGTTGGCCAAATAACAAAATATTGCGTTTTTCATTGTATACTTTTGTTGTTTTGGTTATTATTAGGAGTATTACGGTATATAAAGATATCATTAATATCTTTAGGATAAATTGTTATCTTAGAAAATATTAGAAAAACAAAGACAAGTTTCAGTTCATCCGATTGATTTGGCCCTACTATCTATTATAAATAATTTGTTTGATCTTATTTTTAATGTTTTTTTTATTTCTCCGATCGCAACGTGCGTGTTACTGTTGTTACGATTGCGGGAGGGTACTTGGAATATTATGGTATAATAAATATATGGTTCATATCTTCAGGATAGATTGTTATCTTAGAAAATATTATCTTATTATTTATTTTCGATAAGTATTTAGATAATATTATGAAGTTATATTATGATGTTTTTATTTTGAAAAATATAAAATCCCAAAAATAATATAATGTTAATTTTTATATATCTTGTGGAGAAAGATTATTCATTTAATCTAGTCAAAATATTTTAATTTATGCACTTTGAATTTTATAATATGGTATGTTTGATAAATCTATTAACTTAGAATCTTTGCATAAAAGATTCGTAGGCTATTAGATTGTTGTTGTTGTTATTGATTGAAAATAGGTTGAAGTATCCGTGCCTACAAAGAAGGGAAGTGGGGGCGAGATTTCCTCAACCACCTGCTGAATGTAAGCCCACTAACGGATAGTCGAGTTGGTTGTTTACCGTTGCAATGTTCGTGGATGAAGTGCAGCAAAAAACGTGGACCATGAAGCGCACAATCAAATCTAGACAAGAACGTGGAGCATTACATTTTCAGAAAGGAAAATCGCAACAGCTATATATATAGAGGAAGAATTACTTGAAGAAAACTGACGACTTTCTTGAGCAAAAAAGTTTATCTTTACTTAGAAAGTTTTCTGTAAATTTTCCTCTCATATTCAACAACATATTCTTGTAATATTCATAGTGTTTGGGTCAGAGAAAAATTTGAGAATATCCTTGTATTTAAGAGAGAGAAAGAAAGAAAAGAGAAGACTTCGAGTGAAGTCAAGTGGGTGTCATCAGTTCAGGGGAACTGAGTGACTGGGAACAAGTTTCTAGAGGAACAGAGAAGGGTCCAGTAATAGGTTGTAAAGAGAGTCTTTTGGCCTATTATATTAAAGAGAGTATTGAGTCAAAATCCCACGGGGTCAAGGTTTTTCTTCCTATTGGGCCTAGGAAGTTTTCCTTGTAAAAATCTTGTGTGCATTTTCTCTTTCATTTTTAAGTTATTTCAATTCCGCATTTTAAATTCGAAAATTTCTCCTCAACTACAATTCACCCTCCTCTTGTAGTTGGTCTAGGGTTTCTACTAGAATAACAGGATAGTTTCCTAATAAGAGTGAGATTATAATGTTATATATATTATACACATGGTTCATTATTGAACAGACATTAATATAATATAAGCTGATTAAACTCTTATTATCAAAAAGAAAGATTGTCTTTAGTAACTAGGAATTACATTAAGCACTCCCATTAGTCATTCAGAAGTACATAAATTTTTTTTTAAAGGAAAGTGAACTAATTAAAATAGAAGTACAAACGCACACCAAAACAAATGACTGATTGTCATGCATATAGGCCAAAGCAAAAGCAACCAAAGTTCAAAGCCGATTAAAAAGCTATGAAGCCTGGGTCTTATTAGTAGTTATACCCGTACCAGATGTGAGTATACGATATGATTACACTAGAGGAAAAAAGTCTAAGGGCTGCGGTCAAAAGTGGCCTAAGGGCTGCGTTTTTTGACCGCAGCACCTAGAGTAGCAGCCCTTAACATCTAGGAAGGTGAACCGCAGCCCTTGGCGAAATAAGGGCTGCGGTCGTAGGGAAACCGCAGCCCTTGGCCAAATAAGGGTTGCGGTTAATATGGAAAACCGCAGCCCTTGGTGAAGTAAGGGCTGCGGTTTTCCCTATTAACCGCAGCCCTTATTTCGCCAAGGGCTGCGGTTCTCCCATTAACCGCAGCCCTTGTGTAATTATTTTTTTTTAAAAAAAATTCCGCTATATTATATATATATATATATGCTCGTTCCCTGTGTCGCTGGTTCATTGCTGCTTTGCTTTGTACCATATTACCGACCTCATAATGCATATAGAGTTCCCAATTATGTAATAATTATATATATAATAATAATAATGTTAAAGAGTACATATTAAGGCAAAATTATATTAATTCTAAACTAAAAGCTACATTAACGCAACCGAATAGCTAATATCTCTAGCTAGTTATTGCAAAATCCTAACCAATGTATCATAGACAATCTTCACAAATGTAGCTTGCCAACTTGTTTCGAACTTCATCCAATTCTTCAATTATGAATTCAGCCAACCTTGGTGCGTCGTTATCCATGTAAACCTTGCAATAATATGAATATAATAAATTAATAAGATCAAGTCAAACATTTACAATATATAATAACAACTAACTCTTGCAATTAGCTAAACAACCAATTTTCGAGTTGATTTTGTCGCTTTTTGTGAATTTGAGCTATTTTACTTCCCAAAACTAACTACATGTTACATATAGGAGCAAAACTAACACACACCACTTACTTTATGCATACTTGAAGTGTTAATGTCAAATTTAGGTGCAAAAGATTAGAAGTTCAATTTTTAGGTTCGTTTCGGGGTCGATTTTTGTGAATTTGAGCTATTTCACTTCCCAAAACTAACTACATGTTACATATAGGAGAAAAACTAACACACACCACTTACTTTATGCATACTTGAAGTGTTAATGTCAAATTTAGGTGCAAAAGATTAGAAGTTCAATTTTTAGGTTCGTTTCAGGGTCGATTTTTGTGAATTTGAGCTATTTCACTTCCCAAAACTAACTACATCTTACATATAGGACCAAAACTAACACACACCACTTACTTTATGCATACTTGAAGTGTTAATGTGAAATTTAGGAGTAAAAGATTAGAGTTCAAGTTTTGGGTTCGTTTCGGGGTCGATTTTGGTGAAAAATCCAATTTCTCACCCAAAATGAACTTACTATTGCAACTACAACTGAACCAAACATATCTCACTTAATCTATACATATTTGAACTATATATGTCAATTTTAGTTGGAATTGGTGAAAGTACCAAGTTTCGGGTTGATTTTTTCGATTTTTGTGAATTTGAGCTATTTTACTTCCCAAAACTAACTACATGTAACATATAGGAGCAAAACTAACACACACCACTTACTTTATGCATACTTGAAGTGTTAATGTCAAATTTGGAGCAAAAGATTAGAGTTCAAGTTTTGGGTTCATTTCGGGGTCGATTTTGGTGAAAAATCCAATTTCTCACCCAAAATGAACTTACTATTGCAACTACAACTAAACCAAACATATCTCACTTAATCTATACATATTTGAACTATATATGTCAATTTTAGTTGGAATTGGTGAAAGTAGTTCCATCAACGTCACTCGCAGGTTTACCATTGATCGTTTCAATGCCCTTAACCTGATTATAAACTTCAGTACCAGTTAATGGTCTACGAGCAACTTCCTCTTCAACTGTCCCATCGAAGGCCTTTTTCTTAAACCGATAGGGATGGTCGCGTCTAAGGAGCCTTCGTGTGCGCATATAGACATGTTTGCAGCCCTTAATGTGTGTAGACTTCATGTCATCTATACAAATCGGGCACAATTTTTTTCCTTTGGTCTTATACCCAGATAAGTTCCCATAAGCTGGAAAGTCGTTCATTGTACGCATGGCACGCAGAGTGAACATCTCATTATCATACGCATCAAATACCGACACCCCTTCGTTCCACATCTTCTGTAAATCTTCAACAAGTGGTTGAAGGTATACATCTATGTCATTTCCAGGTTGTTTCGGCCCCGATATGAGAAACGACAACATGATGTACTTGCGTTTCATGCACAACCACGGAGGCAAGTTATAAATCACTAAAACTACTGGCCATGTACTATGCTGAGAACTAAGATTGCCAAAGGGGTTCATGCCATCCGTACATAATCCAAGCCTCAAATTCCTATCCTCGTTACCAAACGGCTTATGCACCCTATTGATACTTTTCCACTCTGGGGAATCAGCCGGATGCTTCAACAACTCGTCTTTCTTCCAGCGATCTGCATGCCACCGCAAATTCTTCGCATCTTTTTTTACTGAGAACATGCGCTTAAATCTAGGTATTATGGGAAGATACCACAACACCTTAGCTGGTGGTCCTTCACTACCCCCAACTCCTTCACGCCTGTACCTTGACAATCCACAACGTGGACACTCATCTAAATGCTCATACTCATTACGATAAAGCACACAATCGTTTGGACAAGCATGTATCCTCTGGTACTCTAAACCGAAAGGACACATGAGTTTCTTAGTATAATAGTTCGACTTTGGCAGTTCATTTCCATCAGGGAGCATATCAGCTAAAACTTCAAACAACGACGTGAAACTGCAATCCGTCCAACCTGCTTTCGACTTAATATTGAAGAGTGTTATCACAGCGGAAAGTTTGGTGTACTTTGTACAACCTGGATACAATGGCCTTTCAGCAGCCTCATACATAGACTCAAACATACGAGGTCGTTTGCAAGACTGATCTTCAACCTCTTGTATCATCTCGTCTACCCGATCTCTATCATCATCCCCATATTCATCATCCCCATACTCATCATCCCCATATTCATCATCCCCATACTCATCATCCTCGAAATTATCACTTAATCTATCCTTCTCTTCTTCACATACATCGTTCATTATTCTACAGCTTCTTGCATATCTCCCCTCCTCACCATGCCAAACCCATACGTGGTAGTGAGGCCTAAACCCACGACGAAAGACATGATCCCTAAGCAAATGAATACTACTAACCATGCTCACATTTCCACAATCTAAACAAGGACAATAAAAGTCGACTGTTCCAGAAGATGCTTGATATTCTAATGCAGATTTACAAAATTCTGAGACCCCATTCACAAACTCGTACATCCAAGTACGATCCATCTCATTCAAGAAAACCTCTAATTAAACACAACTAATTATAAGTATCAATTATTAAAGCACATTCACATGCAAGACAATCACATATTGAAAACACGCACATACAAATGGAGGCTAAGAGAGTCACATGTGCAAATGTATGCATGCATCCGAAGGTCCTTATCACTCCAACCTAACCCATCCTTGGACGTTTAATCTCACTAGTGAATATATGCCAACTTTTCAATTCTAAGGAAAATCCGGCATTTCCCTCTGAGTTCTCCAAGTACACAATGTAGATAATTGCTTATCTACATATGTACACAGAGAACAATGTAGAGAAACGACAAGCCAGGACTTTCCTTAGAATTGAAAAGAAGACATACATTCACCACCTAAGTGAGATCAAACGTCCAAGGACAGTCCCAAACAGGGGACTATTCAAGACTTACTCCTAATGAGTAAGTCTTGAACGGGTATCTAGGCATATGATTGATGATGACGATTCATATAACTTATACATTTCATAGCTTAATTAAATTGTTTTCATCCAATCTCATATCAAGAAATATACATACACATAAATTGAATCTACATATATACACAATAAATGAAGATATATAATGAATTGTCTTTATCATAAATACATACCAATAACAACTAATATGGAGATTGATCTCTATATATACTCTGCACTATCTCCTAGTTGATTTACCGCTTCCAATATGCTAATATCTAAGACACATAAAACCGACAAAAAATGTTAGCATATAGTAATTGCAAATTGCATATTATTATAAGAAATACATTAATATATACTTCCTCCGTTCCATAATAAGTGAAACACTTACTATTTTAGAACGTTTCAAAATAAGTGAAACATACCTTAAATGGAAAAAAGTAAGTAATACAATGACAAGAGTACCCATCACAAACCTGTGTGGTTTGTTTTTCTTTCTCCTCCTTTTAAGGGTATTTTATGACTTTTTGGCTTTTGAAAGTGATGTTTATTAAATCTTGTGCCCAAACCCTATGTTTCACTTATTATGGAACGGAGGAAGTATAAATTATCATATCTTACCCACATTGAAACACATTACAACAAAATTCAAGTCATATTCCACTAGCAAAATTACAACTTAAGGAGCATATTATGGCAAGGGAAACTTCATCGACAGTGGCACTAGCCCTTTATTCTGAAAAATGCATTAAGCACTCACCTCAACAGCAGTCAGCAGGTTTTCGTGCACAGGCTGACAAATAGATGAGTATGTAAGACCCTTTGGTTCCAAGTCTGCAAGTACAATCAGAAAATTCTTTAGATTTACCAGAAGAATATGCAGTGCATGCTTCCACATCATGTACATGTAAGTTCCGTCAAAACATCCAATAGCATAAGCAGCATAAGGCATGAAATCACTATCCACTCGAGCATGGGCACCAAAAAGCGGTTCGAATAATGCTGAAGACTAACAGTCAATGTGCACCATCCATGGCACCATAAGTCCAAAACAAACAGATCCCCACGGAAAGATAGCAACTTGTAGAAAAAATTTCAAGTTTACTCAACAAAAAACCACTTAGCCTTCTTTTGGCAAACATAAAACTATGTTGCACTTCTCAATACTGGATTCATAAATCATTTACCCAGATTTCGTAATGCCAGATAGATCAATGAAAATGTATAGTGGCAGAACATCGAATGGAGTGTCTGATGCCCTGATTACCATGATACAATTTAAAAAACACCTATTAGATCCATGAATTGAAACTAAAACTTTATCTAGATCCTATGTATAGTAAAATTTTACATGAGCAACTAGATGATCAAACACAGTTTCTAAACCACTTATAAAGTTTCAGTTTTAGTAAAAGGATTTCATACCCAGCTCATATGACACTTTGAGCTCATTCACTGACTTATTCGTTCTCACTTAATTAAGACAATGCGGTGACAATTTTCGGGTTGGTTACTACCAAGAGAAGTGTGGCAAAGCTAATTAAACTCAAATGCACCAAAAACAAGCCAAATTGTTTTCCACCATAGGAAACTTAGTTTTATTAATATATTAACATCAAACATACAAAAAAAAAATTAGTTCAATGAATCTGTAAATCAAATCTTTACACTTATTTCTGAAAATCAAATTAAATCCAGAAAATTGCAAACCTAGCTATAGGCCGACGCGGTGGTACGGTGGTAGCTGACCCAGGGAAGTAGCGCACGACGGCGTGAGAGGGGGAGGGTGGCGCGCAGGTGAGTTGCGCACAGGTGGCTGCCGCTCAGGTTGTTGGCGCACAGGTGGCTCGCGCTCAGGTGGTTGGCGCGCAACGTAAGGCGGTTTTCGGCAATGTTGCTGCGTGGGGAGGAACTCGCTGCTACACGTGGCGTTTCCCTTCTGCGTGGTGCGGTGGGGGTGGCGCGTAGGAGGGTGGCGCGCAGGAGGTGGCGCGCAGGAGAGGAGAGGGTTCGCACTTCGCAAGGTTAGGCCTCTGCTGGGTCGCTGCGGCCTGCGTGGAGAGGAGAGAGTGAACGAAAATGCTGGAGGGAAATGAAAATTAATGAGCACGGTGATATTGGGAGATTAAAAAATAAAAAAGGGTTGCGGTTGAGTGGTAAAACGCAGCCCTTCCTTTAAGGGCTGCGGTCAAGCCCAAAACTGCAGCCCTTTACCGAACCAAGGGCTGCGGTTTTAGGCTGGACCGCAACCCCAAAACTGCAGCCCTTTACCGAACCAAGGGCTGCGGTTTTAGGCTGGACCGCAACCCTTAATGGAAGGGCTGCGGTTTACCACTCAACCGACCCTTTTACAACAGCAAATGACAATTTTTCCTCTAGTGTTATCAATAGTGTTGGGAATAAATTATCCCCTATAAAGTATGGGTCCAATTTACCCATGCTCCATATGCTTATATAGCATACCTCTTCATACATGCCTCATGATATATATTGAAAGTCCATGATATTATTTGGCCCGTCCACACAAAAGAGCAAAGCCTACCACATATCTAAATACTACTATAAGTCTATAAATACCCCTTAAAGGGCAAAGGTAAAAAGGGTTGTGACCTACTTACATGGGCATACTACCACTCTCTCTCTAAAATACATTCGGTTTGGGTACAAACTTGAGCGTCGGAGGCACCACCTCGGAGACCCCCGAGGCCCGATGTTTATTTGCGGTGTACTTCTTCGGAGCTCGGATCCAGATCCACAGCGAGCATTCCCTAATGCTCTAGACTCTACATCATAGTTTTTAGGTTCTAGAGCCAAAACAATTTAATACGCGGCTACTGACTGAACTAGAAACCAGTACAATTGCAACCAGTTTTAGATTCAAAAAGTCAGACTAATTGTAATCGATTGCGGTTCCAGTTCTCGAAGTCCCTTTGAAACAATGACCCGGCAAATCCAGCAATCCAGGGACCAAAATATGAACCATGCTCTGGGAGTAGTTATACTAATCTACCTGACATCTGCATTTGCTCTGTTTAGCAATACTAGTTGAAAATAAACTGAAATTGATAATTTTAATTGAAACTGATAAGATAAAGCTAAAACTGATAAGGTGCTGGAACTTATAAGGTAGCTGAGTAGTTTGACTGTTTGGCAAAATTAGTTGCTTAAGTTGATAAATTATTTTAGCAAAATTACTTGTTATTAAAAAATTTAAAAATAATTTCCAAATTCAGTCACCTGATTTTGAAAAGGTAAAAATTTTTAACTTATTATTTAAGTCATTTTAACCACCTGAATTTTATTTTAGGTACTCCCCAGTCCCCAGGTATTCTCCAAACACTACTAAACATTTAAGCACCTAAAATATGTTGGCACCTTATCATCTTAGGTAACTAAAATGCTTCCCCAAATAGAGCCATTATCCTTCCTTCGAATTAGAATGTGGAATATTACACACTAAATGATGTCTGCATATCAAATTATGATGCGTTCTCTTCAATTTGAAAACATAGAGTTCGAGGAAAATAATTTCACAAAAAAGTTTCAATAAATTATAATTCTGATAAATTTAATTCACTCAAAATTCTAATATATAGAAAACACTCATTTAATTCACTAAAATATGAAAATGAAGTATCTATAAACTTCTGAGTTCTGATAAAAAAAACAAGAAGAGGAGATAGTGGACCGACAAGTGCAAATATTCTCAGCTTCAGGATGGATGTTAACTGGACCTAGTAGACTTGTGAGCTGACCTTAAGCTGTTAGATCTTAGAATATGTCTAGTCCCATATTTTTCAGCCCACTTGATCATCAATAGGCCCATTGAAAAGACCTATTATCCGTTGGGCCTCCACATAAGTTAATACTCCTATCTTTCATACAATATAAGATGATAATAACTATAGTAGGGGTGTTCAAGAAAACCCGACCCGTACTACCCGACCCGAAAACCCGCTGACCCGCCCAAAAACAGTCGGGTCAAAATCATTTTTTTGGGTTTTATCGGGTCGGGTACCCGTCCCGGTAAAAACAACAAAATCCGGGTCGGGTCATGGGCCGCATATACAGTTGAAGCGGGTACCCAATACCCGGTTGAAGTTTGATTTTGCGGTTTTCTCCCAGTCCTAGTCCCATGTTTATATGATGTACTAGCAAAAGAAAATGGGATAAACCGCATTTCTTAATAAAATTTCTCCCAACCAACACTACCTACAGGAAACTTAAAAGGAATGATGCAGTAAATTGAAGAAAACTCACTAGTGCTGTTCCTGCTAGCGCTACGAGTGCAGATAGAAAGTTGAAGAATAAAGCCTTTGTCAAAATCAATTTTGCTGTTTGTAGTTGAATAGTTGATTACGTTATTTAATTCCCCCTCTTTTACTTCCATTTGTAAATTGTGATTGGGAAAAGTTGGCACATGGCAGTGGCTATAGTGGCCTACAACTTTTGGGCTTTATTTAAGAAGTTTTGGCCTAGAACTCTAGAAGGCAGTGGCAGCAATTGGTAACATAAAAAAAAAAAAAAACAAGTCGGGTACCCTATGACCCGACCCAGGAAAGCCGGGTACCCGGCTTTCCCGGGTCGGGTCATGGGCCGGCTTTTCAAGTACCCGAATATCCGGGTATCCGAAAAGTCGGGTACCCGGTTATGAACACCCCTAAACTATAGTACAATATTTGCTTAAATGACCATGATAGAAACACTTGTAATAGTATATGAAAATTGGAAGTCACACCTATATGAGTTTATTCATCATACACCCAAGATTAATTTCTGCTCATTTGCAACTCTCCTTTTTAGCATACCATTTTCACGGTACATTCGGGTATATGATAAAATTTGTACATATATACTATTGCAGCTCTGCTGATATAAATATTTCTTTTAAAAAAGCTAGCTACAATATTTATTGATCTATCTCCCCTCAATCCTCATCGAGTACAATGCCCAATTCTTCTCAATGTACAGTCGTAGAGAACAGAGCATCATTAATGGTGCTGCAAATTTTGATTTATCAGAAAAGGATTGACATAGTGACTTCTAGCTTGCCTTTTCCACCATAAAATAGTCAGCTTGCTGTGAAATGTGAATTGTGATGTTGTCCTTTCTACTTGTTTTCCTACAACGTGAATTGCCCGAGTCAACGCTATCCATTGTCCAATGTCCAGCACACCGAATTTGAAGAAGTAATTGCCTTTGGGCTGGTATGTACAGCAGGCCCATATGGGTGTGCATTTCGCCATCCAATTCCAAACACTGTCAATCCTTTCTTATATGATCTTTCACAATTTTCACTACACATAACCTTGAGTACTTAGTTACATAGATTTCTTCGATTCAAATTCAATCACCGTATCGGATCTTTGTACTCGCGTGTGACACAAACACTTAGACACTTCATTTTGGACCAAAATCATTGAAAATTTTCATAAAATAGTGGAGTCAGACACTTGGACACGTACCCGTGTCAGACATGGGTATACAAGTCCAAGTAACATAGCTTGAGTATATATCTAAATTCTCATCTGCTTAAAAACATGGAAAGATGTTATTATGAAAACACACACTGAAATAAATTTTATAAGATTTGATGTAAATATATATTTGTTCATATAAAAGTCAACTCTATGACATAATTATATATTCCAAGTGGAAGCATAAAAAAGACAGAGGAAGTAATTAAGGATCTATTATCTCTTAACTTATTTTTGTTGAACCTAACCTATCTTTGCCGAACTTAACTTATTTTCGCTCAACTTAACTTATTTTTGCTAAAGTGAACCTTCTTTTTGTTGAACTTAACTTATTTTTACTACACACGGCTTATTTTTGTTGAACTTAACTTTTTTTTTGTTGTACATAACTTATTTATTGAAACTTATTAAAATAAATAAATTGGATAGCTAATGTCTATATTCAGTATTGTCCCACCCCAGAAATAACATATAGGAGTAAAGAGTAATTTTCAAGCAAACAAATTAGGTTTAGCCGAAAAACAAGGAAGAAGCTACTAATCTTTCTTTTCACTAGCTTTTCAGAAACATCATTTTCTTTATAATATAGTTTGAGCCTGAGGTTACAATAATTTGAGTACGCTGCCGTAAGAGATATTTTCTGGTACACTTGTTAGGTTTTTGTCTAACCCATTAATCCAGCTAATTAATCAACAACACCTGATCCACTCCCAACCATATTCCTCTAGTTACGTACATCGTTAGCCGTCAGATGTTACCCTATCCATGCTAGTTTATTCATCATATATATCCAGATGTACCATGAGAATGGTATACCCAAGACTAATTTTACTCATTTACTTATTTGAAACTCCCTTTTTTAGTACATTAATGAATAGAAAAATAGCTTTAGGTATACTATGCTTATGGTACACCCTGTTGTATGATAAATTTTCTACTAACCATGCACATTATTTTCATATTAAAAGTCAACTAAATCCGAGTTTGAGTTGACAACTCATTTGTCATCAACTCTCATCCAAACCAAATATTAGGTGGATTGGTCTAAATAATAGGATCATCAATCATTTTCTTAAAAATATTTTTTTAAATATGGGATAATGTTTTTTTTTTTTTGAAAGAAATCCACAAGGACACTATATTTCATTAATTAAAGCCATACAACATCTACAATTGACAATTAATAATATTGAAAACAGATTGAACAAAATAAAACAAGAATTAACTGGTGAAGGGTTGAGAATCCAAATACATAGATATAACAATTCGGCATATTCTCGTTTTGTTGTCTCATACAACTTTTTGAGTGGATCCGTCGACGCTTCATAATTTTGCGGGGAAGAAAATTCTTGTATTGATTTCGTAATCCGAATCCGATCAATAAACATCAATCGTAGTCCCGCATAACTGGAGACCCTATTAAACGCAATTAAAACCTTGTCTTTCGAAGGAGTTCGAAAAACCCTGTCTTTCGAAGGAGATCGAAAAAACCTTGTCTTTCGAAGGAGAATAACCCTTTCTTTCGAGGGAGACATTATTATAACCTAAGAAACAAAAAAAAACTTAAAAGAAACAAAGATTTGGGGCTTTCCACCGGTAAGATCCGATGGAAGCCCCTTCAAAATTGACAATGGAGGCTAGGGTTTAGGAGAGAAGAGAGGAAGAGGAGGCTAGGGTTTGCTAGTCTGTTAACAATATGGGATAATGTTAAGTAGGAGAGAGAATAATTTGCTATCAGAAACCTAAATATCATAGAACACTAGGAACCTTATTGCTGCTTTAATTATTATATATATGGCATAATAATATCTTCTACAGCCCACCACCTTTATTCATAAAGAAAAAAATACATTTGGATTAGTTTCCAGCCGCGAATAGAGATAACAAAGAAAATTACAAATTTCTTTATTATTATTTTCAAATGCTGATCACATGGTAAACCAGGTAAAGTAGATGCCTCATGCAACTAAAAATAATAATGTTGCAGTAGTCTATAGTATCTAGAACGACACAAGAAGGGCTAAGAATGCTCCACAAAAGATCATGTATATATATAATCCCTTTCCTTTCCCTCTGCATGATTAGGTTTTCAATATTGAACTTTATAAAATTCTTTTTTTTTCCAAAAGTTTACGTTTAAATTACTTTCGAAAAATAGATATTAGGTTTATTAACGTAATATTGTATGTACACGGATAGAAGGGACTTTTCATAATCTTAGGTCTGTATTATAAACCCTATATATATTGAATGTCAGGGTTAACCTAATTAGGTTAACACAATTATGCTCCACACTTGTACATGGTATCACAACCCTAGGTTAAACTAAAGGTAAATTTTTTTTTCCTATGATTCCTAGCCTGCCTCTTTTGGTCTCTCGTATGCCATGGATGACTCTTCATCCTCTTCTACCTTGAGCTCCACCACTACTTCCGCTGCCATGGCTGCTTCTTTGCCGCCCTCAACTGGTGGTTCCTATGCTCTCGGTTCCTCCTTCATAGGCGTGCCTACCATGGCCCCTGCTGCTGCCTTGTCGCAGTTCTCTCATGGCTTCTCGACGCCGACACTTCGTGTGTCTTCCTATGCGCAGACTAGCCCCCAGCAGCCCTCGTCTTCACGGCGTTTTCCACCAGGTTTCGGACCTTCCTCGGTCCCTCACGCGACCACCAACGCTGCACCGTCGTCGACCTTGGGTCATGCTGGCTTTTCGCCGCCATCGTCCCTTGGCGCCGCTGGAATTCAGCAGCCCTCTTTTGGCTTATCTTCGGCTTTATTTCAAGCATCCTTGCCGAACTCCTCCTTCATTCAGCAGCCCGTGTTTACTTTACCGCAAATCTTCGCGCCGAATCTTAATAATTTGCTAACTATCACTCTTTCTTCGCCTGAAGATTATTTGTTGTGGAAAACTCAGATTATGTGTTTGCTTCTTTCGCATCAATTACTTGGTATGGTTGAAGGCACTGTTTCTATTCCCCCTTCTTATACTATTGATGAACGTGGTGTTTCGGTTCCTGATCCCCAATTTTATGAATATTTACGTGTTGATCAACAAATTAAATCTTGGATTTTTGCCACGTTATCTCGTGATGTTTTTGTTGATGTTCATGATTTAAATATTTTTGTGGAAATATGGAATCGCTTGCAAACTCGTTTCATGCATTCTAGCATGGCACGTTCTATGGAATTGAAAGGTCGTCTTTCACATATTAAAAAGAGTGATTCACAGTCTATGGATGGTTATTTGCGTGAAATAAAGGTCATTGCTGACTCCTTAGCTGTCATTTAGTGTCCTGTCTCTAATCAGGATTTGGTCCAGTTTACATTATTTGGTTTGGATCGTGATTCCGACTATGATCATCTTGTCACTACTTTGTTGCATTATCCCTTTGCTTTGAGTTTTGATGACTTGCGACCCAAACTCTTGCTTCATGAGCAACATATCAAGAGTTCTAAGGAGGGGTTGGATTCTTCATCTCATCATGCTTTGGTTGTGGTTCAATCATCTAGTTCTAGTTCTTCCTCTAATAAGAACAATTCTGGTGGCCGCAACAAAGGCAAGAACAATAAAAACAAAGGTGGTAACAATGGTGGTCGCAACAATAATAATCGTGGAAATGGTGGTAACAACAATGCTCGTGGTTCTGGTAATAACAACAACAACAATGCGAATCGGGGACGTCAGAATGGTATGAGTAAATATTCTAACTTGTCATTTTCTAGTATGCCTTGCATTGATTCTATTACTAATGGTTTCTCCTCAGCTGAAATACTTCGCAAAGTGGCAATTTAAACTCTACCCCTACTTCCGATACTTGTGGTCTTTGTTGGTTTCCACGTCATCAAGCTGCTTATTGTCCTCAAAGATTCAATTCCAGCTTTGTTCCCTCTTCCTCGGATAGTGTCACTCGAGCCTTAGCTGCACTGTCTGTTGGTGGTGAAGCAAATGACTCAGTTTGGTACCCGGATTCGGGAGTTGCATCTCACATGACTCCTCAGGATGGTAAGCTTTCTGCTATTCTTCCTTACTCTGGGTCAAGCTCTATTGTAGTTGGTAATGGTACCTCTCTCCCAATTAAAAGTGTTGGTAATTTGACATTAAAAACTGCAAGTCGTCCTCTTACCTTGTCTTCTGTTTGTCATGTGCCTAAATTGAAACATAATTTATTATCAGTTAACAAGTTGTGTCAAGAAAATGATTGTGTTGTTTGTTTTGATAAAAAACTTTGTTTCTGTTAAGGACAAGACAACAGGGGAGGTTCTGCTTCGGGGATCCAGTAAGCAAGGTGTCTACCCAATTCAACCCACTATTATCACCCCTGAGTCTACTGTTCCAGCTTTGCTAGCTACTAAGGAGTCCGGCGATATTTGGCATGCTCGTCTTGGTCATACTTCGTCTAGAGTTTTAGGTTCTTTATGTTCAAATAAGTCTATCACATGTACTTCTAAGTTTCATGATGATTGTGTTGGTTGTAAGTTAGGAAAGATTCATCGATTACCTTTTGAACCAGTTGAACATGTTTCTCCATATCCTTTATATAAAATTCACAGTGATCTTTGGCAATCTCCTGTATTGTCCAATCAATTCTATCGCTATTATGTTGTTGTTGTTGATGATTATTCACGATATTCATGGATTTATCCTTTGCGTTGCAAATCGGATGCTTATTCTCAATTCCTTGTGTTTCAAAAGATGGTGGAAAATCTTTTTAATTGCAAAATTAAAATTTTTCAAAGTGATGGAGGTAGGGAATTTGATAATTCTCCTCTTCTTCATCATTTTCGTGAGCATGGAATTATTTTTCAAAAGTCCTGTCCCCATACTCAAGCTCAAAATGGTGTTGCGGAACGCAAATACCGTCATATCATTGAAATGGCTCGTACTATGATTATTCATTATGACTTTCCTGCTGAATTTTGGGTTGATGCTTCATACACCGCCACCTACACTATCAATAGGTTGCCTAGCTCGGTTCTAGGGGGTGTCTCTCCTTTTGAAAAATTATTTCATCGTTCTCCTTCATATCATTTTTTGAAAACGTTTGGTTGTGAGTGTTTTCCTTTGCTCATGGATTCTAAAATCAACAAACTTCAACCTAAATCTAAGGCCTGTGTTTTTATTGGATATGCTATGGATTATAAAGGTTATCGTTGTCTTGATCCTGTTACTGACAAAGTCATTATTAGTCGTCATGTTCTGTTTCATGAACATAAGTTTCCTTATCGTACTTTAGTTGGTCCATCATCTTCCGTGTCTTATACATCTCCTACGGTCTTGAATGCGGATTGGAGTCCCACTATTGTCTCTTGTGTGCCTCCCCTAGCTTCCCTTCCCCCAAGCCCACTCCCCAGTTGTTCAAGCCACGCTTGATAAGACCAGCCCCCCATCTATCGCTGGCTCTCCTTCCCTCACTCTTGTGAGTTCTGCCCAGCCCGCTGGAATTTCATTGCCCGTTGGATTGCAGCCTCCCTCTTCCGTGTTCACTGCTCGACCCAATGGCCTACCAGCGAGCGCTGGCTTCCCCTCCCTCCTTCCCGCGGCAAACGCTGGGCCCAACAACGATCCGGCTGCGGCGCCGATCTCCCCCTCCCCTCTTGTCTGCGTTGCTCGGCCCATGGATTCCCCAGCACACGCTGGCACAACTCCTTCTCCTTTTGGGCTTGCTGCCCGTCTTTCCCATTCCCCTGCTCATAAGGATGGCCCAAATTTGGCTTTGTCTCCTAGTTCACCTACCTCCACTACTCTAGTTGTGTCTCCCACTTCATCTGTGCCTCGTTCTTCTCCCGTTGTCTTAAATCACCACCCTATGGTTACACGGTTAAAAGATGGTGTGTCAAAGCCCAAAATTTTCATGAACTTAAAAACTGATGTTATTGAGTCTGAACCAACTAACTTTAAACAAGCGTCTAAAGATTCCCGTTGGTGTCAAGCTATGCTTGATGAATATATGGCTTTGATTAAAAATAATACATGGGAGTTGGTACCTCGCAACTATGATAAGAATTTACTTGGTTGTAAGTGGGTCTATCGGATTAAATACAATTCTGATGGTTCTGTGGAGCGGTTCAAAGCCAGACTCGTTGTTTTTGGAAATCACCAGCAGGCAGGTATTGACTACTTTGAAACTTTTAGTCCTGTTGTTAAGCCTACTACGGTTCGCTTAGTTCTTACTATTGTTGTTTCTCTTAAATGGACTATTCGTCAATTAGATGTCAAAAATGCTTTTCTTCATGGTTTTCTTCATGAAGAAGTTTATATGCGTCAACCTCCGGATTTTGTTCATCCATCTAAACCCACTCATATTTGTCGTCTTCGTAAGTCCATTTATGGTTTGAAACAAGCTCCTCGAGCTTGGTTCTCTCGTTTCAGCAATTTTCTCTTATCTATTGGTTTCGGGTGCAGCAGTTGTGACACTTCCATGTTCACTCTCAAATTTCGTGGTCATCTCATTATTCTCCTCTTCTATGTTGATGACATTGTTCTCACTGGTAGTAGTACTGAGCTTGTTACAAAATTCATCTCTCGTTCTTTCTTCTCGGTTCCTATGAAGGATTTAGGGGATCTTCACTATTTCTTAGGTGTTCAGGTTGTGCGTACTCCGTCTGGTTTATTTTTGTCTCAAAATAAGTATGTCTCTGATTTACTCCGTAAGTTTCATCTTCATACTGTTAAACCAGTTCGCACACCTGTTGTCTCTAGAGTTACATTGTCTCTTCTTGATGGAGAACTTCTTGCTGATCCCACAGATTATCGTAGTATGGTTGGTGCATTGCAATACTTAACTATGACTCGTCCAGATATTGCTTATGCTGTTAATATGGTGTCTCAATTTATGCATGCTCCTCGTACTACTCACCTTCATGCTGTGAAAAGAATTTTCAGATATCTGCAGGGCACTTTGGAGTTTGGTCTTCTATTACATATCAGCAGTTCTCCTACTGTTGTTATAGCTTACTCTGATGCAGATTGGGCGGGTTGTCCTGACACTCGTCGTTCTACTACTGGTTATGCTGTTTTTCTTGGAAAGAACTTGATTTCCTGGCGCTCGAAAAAGTAACCTACTGTTTCTAAATCCTCCACTGAAGCTGAATATAGGGCAGTTGCATACACTGCTGCAGAAACTATTTGGCTCTGGCAACTTCTCGCTGATCTTGGCTATTTTCTTCGACGACCTGTGATATTGTATTGTGATAATGTCTCTGCTACTTATCTCACTGCTAATCCAGTTCATCATGATCGAAGCAAACATATTGATGTGGATTACCATTTTGTTCGTGAAATGGTTGCCAAGGGAGGACTTATTGTTCGACATGTTCTTACTCAGTCTCAGGTTGCTGATATTTTTACTAAAGGTCTTTCTACTGACTTATTTACTAAACATCGTTCCAATCTATCCGCTGTTTTACCCCGTAAAGATTGAGGGGGTGTATTAGCGTAATATTGTATGTAAAAGGATAGAAGGGACTTTTCATAGTCTTAGGTTTGTATTATAAACCCTATATATATTGAATGCCAGGGTTAACCTAATTAGGTTAACACAATTATTCTCCACACTTGTACAAGGTTATCCCATACGATGCACGAATTTTAGTTGATATGGTAGAGTTAGAGTTAATGAGAATAAGATGACGCAATAAATAAATGAATAATTTAATATACAATTCTATAATCTATATAATCATAATAGTTAAAGAAAATGAAAATGAAAAAAGGGGTGGAGAGTAATATAAAGTGTAAAAAACTTATATGAACCTGGTCCACACTAAATTATTGTGGACCTAATGCTAGTGTATGTGATTTTATGAAAAAAAGGGTCACTATTTAAAAAAATAAATATATAAAAAAGGAGTTGGTGTAGATTGTAAAGGTTGACTATGTGAGAAAAATTGTTACTATGTTATAAAATGAAAACTTCATTATGATAATCTAATGTAAGATGTGGTAACTATATAAAAAAAAAGATGTCACTATGTTAAATAATAATAGATTAGTGTAGCTTAGGATTTTAAAAGATTACTATATAAAAAAAAGAGGACGACTATGTCGTATGGATAGATTTGGTCCACAATAATATTAGTGTAGACTAGGTAAACGCAAGACTAACTCAAAACTTTTTAAAGATAAATATAAATTAATAATGGTAATTAACTAATACTACGGATAAAATGATATGATAAATCTTTTCATTTATGATTTACGATAGGGTATAAATATGCAACATATTTATGTTCAAAGATCATGAGTTGCCTAACGTCTATAATATATTGATTACTCTTTCCATTCTATATGTCAAATTTATATATATTATCGTGAAAGCCACCTTTCAATATTTGTAACTTATAAATATCTTTTACTTATTTATATTATTTTTAATGAACTATAATCTCAAGAAAATACTATATTAGTAGCGTGTGTCTTGGGTGTAACATGTGTTACACTATAACTTATTGTGTAACATGCGTAATGACATACACTTCAACAAGAATGACATGGACTATACAAATAATGACATGCATCTCATGTCATTTTATCATTTATTTCATGTCATTTGAGTTTTTTTTTTAACAAAATAGCGGTAGTTTGTAGGTAGTTACACCATATATAAATTATGGTTTAACAGTTACACCCAAGAATTTGTGATATTAGTATGATGACAACCTAAAAATTTATATAGGGAATCTAATACTTACAGTGACATTAATCGATCCAAATTTTAAATAATGTTAAGCGACTATTAAAATTTTAATTTTTTTAACCTATGCACCAAGTGCATGGATTTAGCTATTTAGTTTTACATTTACTAAACAAAACTGACAAATATGACAAAGTTAATTAAAGACATTATTCTCATAATTGATATCTAGTTCTATATATGATAATTCCATCTTGCTCCCTATCTCCTTAGATTTCAATTATGATAATTATATCCTTAATTGATTATGTCATAATACTTGTTTTATTGAGTAAATGTAAAAACAAATTGTTAAGGTGCATAGGTTAGAAAAACCCTTAAACTTTTGCTATATTCTCTCATCTGGTCCTCCCGAACAAAATTTGTATTTTTAAAATGCAAATGAACAAATGGACATAAACTTGGACTATATTTAGGGTCTGTTTTGCAAAAGTTGATGTAAGATGTATCAGTAATTGTCAGTTGTTGTACTAGCTGTCAATTAGCTATTAGAGTTTGACTGTGAAAATTATTTTTGTAATAATTATTGTTCGATAAAACTAGCTGTTAGTTTAGAAAAATAACAAAAATAAACTATTATTCAATCTTCAAAAGTTACTCGTTCCAAAAGCTACTTGTACCCCGAAAAACTTATATTTGTAGTTTTTCCAAAGCACTGGTTCAAACACTACTTCACCAAACACTATTTTTCACCATTATTAAGGGACGTTTGATTTGGGGGATTCAGGAAAGGGTAACAGAATCAAGTATGTAGATTCCCTTGTTGTTTCTTACAAAAATTTAATCATTTCCTTTACCCCTTCCTTTTCTCCAATGTCCTCTACTTTCATTCCCTACCACCCCTCGAAGTTTCACTTACTATTCTTTCTATCCTCTACTCCATGGTCACCTTGACCCATTATTGACCACCACTCAAGCCACCATAACCACCAATCTAACCATCAAACCCATTACACCAGCCACCGAGCCACCACCCAGCCACCACGAGAATAACATCCACCACCACCACCCAGCCACCACGAGAATAACATCCACCACCACCCAGCCACCCCACAAAACCATCCAGCCACCACGAAACCAACACCCATCATCACTTAGCCACCCCACGAAACCAACACTGAACCACCACCACAGCCACAAAAACACCAACCAACCTGCTGGATAAACCCCCCACCTAAAAACGAAAAAAAGCAAGACTAACTATGGAATTACCTTTTCTTATCTTTAATTTTGGATTTAGATGGTCAAATACGGCCATGAAAACTTCAAATCTGAAGTTTTCATGGTCGAATTTGAGTTTTTGTGGTGGTGGAGAAGGAAAAGAGAGAAAGGAGGCGACAAGAGGGTAGCGGGAGTGGTGACAGTAAAGGGGAGGCGGCGGCGAGGTGGTGGCGGTGGTTGTTGGTAGAGAGAGGGAGAATATCTCTATTATATAAGGGAAGGGGGGAGCTATGGTGTCCCCTTATAAATTTACTTAACTGCCCATTAGTAAATCAACTACTACCAAACAAAGGGGAAAATCAAAGTCAAACTCATATATAGCATTAAAAAAATTAACTTAGATGTTAAAGGCAATCAAGTTACAACTGAGCCACCAAAAACAGAAACATTGACTATAAGATTTAGTACATTTATGCTGAAAAAAGCAAAAAGGAATATTACATCAATCAAATATCTTATCAATCAATTCACAAACACAATCAAGTATTACATCAAAATGGAAAATTCAATCAATTAACAAAGTGAAATGATTTATTTAACACAAAAGCCTATGTTAATACAACATAAGAAATCATAAATAAATTCACTTAATATTGTAGCCTAAAATATCTACGGCTCCTTTAAAGACACTTGGGTCCATCAGGGCCGTACACGTGTCCTCTCAGAATAAATAAAGGAAAAAAGATTTAACCCTAGCTTGGGTTGTACCCAGTTGGGAGAAAAGACTCACTTTTCTGGCCCAAAGGTTAGTCAGAGCCCAAATCCTTAAAGGTGGCTGCAGGTGATTGGTTGATAAACCTTCACAAATCCTAGCCTGCCAAGTGTCATGGTTTGATTGCCTAGCCAATCAGGTGCCACTATTCTAGGGCAACTTTTAAGGATAGCTGTCATACTACAATCTTGGCAAAAGCAGCAGAAGACTCCTTATCCGAGTCTACTGTGGGAGCGGCCGCAGACGAAGTTGGTTCTTTGCCCTAATCTGAAAGAGGGGGGGAGTCAGTTCTCTTGATGGGAAATACTATGGCTTGTCTGTTCGACGGACTCATGGACCGTCCGCCGACCCGCACCGTCCTAACTCTATTTGGATAATACGACTCACCCAACGATAAGGATGTCGTCCTAACGGATAGCAGCATCTGCGAGACCAGCTTCGCCACCGAGTCGCTGAAGCCCGGGAAGTTGTCAGTAGCCGTCTCCGGCTCCGGAATAACCAGAGCCAAGGCCGACTCTGGTCTGATTTTAGGTGGATCAGCGGGTAATACATCCAGCTGACCAGTAGGATCAGAACTCTTCTCCCCCATGGCCGGGGAAGCAGTGGACGGCTCCTCCTTCAGGACCTTGTCCTTTGGGGGAAGCATGGTTTTCTCTCCAGCTCCTTTGCCAGACGGAGTAGTCTTCTCCGTCTTCTTCCTTGTAAAGCCCTTAGACTTTTTTGCTGGAGGCTGGTCCACGGCCGCTGTAGGCCTCTTCTTGGACGAAGAAAACTTCCTAGGCGGGGGCTTATTGGTAGGGGCATTTTTCTGCCAAAATAAACAAGTTATTATTTGGATCGTCCATAGAACAAAATACATAATCAAACTATTGAGCTTCGGACGAGAATCACCCGAAGAAGGAAGGCGTCCATGTTTGGACGGCCACCTTCCTAAGGGACCCTCGTCCAAAGTATTTTTCATGACCAGACGAGAGTGATGCAAAGCAGGAAGCCGTCCAAATTTGGACGATCCAGGATGATTTTCGTCCAAGGATTGGAAATAAGTCTGGACGAACCACCAATGTTCCTCGTCCAAGGCTAATTAAAGTCACTCAGACGAAAAGGGCCCAAAGAAGGTGGCCGTCCAAGCATGGACAATTTCCTTCTTCGGGTGATTTTCGTCCAAGGACTGGAAATCAATTTGGACGAACCACCAATGCCCCTTGTCCAAGGCCAATTAAAGGCACTCAGACGAAAAGGGCCCAAAGAAGGTGGCCGTCCAAACATGGACGTTTTCCTTCTTCGGGTGATTTTCGTCCAAGGACTGGAAATCAATCTGGACGAACCACAAATGTCCCTCGTCCAAGGCTAATTAAGGTCACTCAGACGAGGAGGGCCCACAGAAGGTGGCCGTCCAAGCATGGACGTCTTCCTTCTTCGGGTGATTCTCGTCTAAGGATTGGAAATCCATCCTTGACGAGTCAGAACGATCCTCATCTAAAAAAATAAATAAAAAAAAATAAAAAAATTTAATAAATATTTACCAGAGTTTCAGCCCTCTTCTCAGCACTGCTCTTGGCGAACTCCTTCCACAAGTTATCAGTAAACTTGAACATACTGATATCTCCCGTCCAAGAATGTTTGAGACGTGCTCTGGCTGGATCTGCAACAAGAAGTAAAAGAGTTAGTCTGATATGGTTTATGGACGAGACATTTTACTTGGAGGTTTTGAATGTATACCTTTATCTTCGGCCAACCGCAAGCCGGCGGCGACCAAGAAGTCATCATTATAAAACATTTCTTTAAAGGGTATCCAGTTAGATGGCCCTTTAAACGAGGACTGACCCGGCCTGGAATACTCCTTTATTCTAAAGTACTCCACTACCTCTTCGTCGCAATGGTCCTCCAACTCCAGCCAGGATTGCTTTCGTCCAGTATTCGTGACGGCTCGATTATAAAAACGATAGCCCTCAGTGGCGTGGTCGTTGGCCGCTCGTAGGAAGATGAAGTCTGCTTTCCATTCGTGCATCTTCGACGGTTTGCCCCAAGCAGTGAGAAAGCCGGGGCGGTTGCAGATGCTGAGCCACGTTTCGTCCACGGCCCCGGGAACCTTAGCCGCATAATGAATATGGGTGAAGGCTTGGAGAGAAAGAGCCAGGCCGCGCAGCTCGCAGACGGCTATGAAAGTCAGAACGTTGTGCCAGGCATTAGGCGCCAGCTGATTATGGCCGATGTTGTATTACCTTAGCACTTGTTCTATAAAATCGTGGAGGGGGAACCTTAATCCCGCGTCCAAGGCTAGCTTGTAAACGGCGAAGTGGTTCTTGGGAGCACTCAGAATTGTGGCCTTCTTATTTGGGATGATGAAAGAGAAGCCCGACATGGGCATGTAAGTGGACAAATAACTAGGGTCAGGTCCTATCTTCTCTAACCATTTACGATTGACCAAAATAAATGCGGGGTCAGAAAGGGGACCTAAGCGTCTCCTAATCTCAGACGAGGTAGTGGAGGGTTCGTCCGATTCATCGGCAGTGCCGGATTCACTCCCGTTATTGTCCTCATCGGCTTCCTCCATATTGACGTCCCTGCCAGAAGGACTGGCCTCAGGGTTTATTTGAGGATCTTCAAAATTGCAGTCAGGGGAAGGGGGCCCGCCCAGAGGTTGAGCACTTTGGGCCTCCCTCGTCTCATCTGGAACTCGTCCAGTAGATTCCTCCATGTCGGAACTATTTGTTGGGAGTATTACCCTTCGTCTTAGACGGGTCGTTTGCTTGACGCGCGCCAGATTACCCTGCACAGGTAAAGACTGGGTCGTCTGACTTTTTCGGCCAAAACCATAAAAAAATATATACTCGGCCAGAAGAGGCCCAACTCTAGAATGTGCCGAAGAAGAAGTACTCTCGGTTCTAGGGTCAAGACAAGTTCTTGGTCGGCTAGGATTATTTGACGAAGAAGAAGATTCCATTTTATTGATTTTCTAAGAAAAAATAAAGAATAAAGGAAAGTAAAAAAGAAGAAAGAAAAGATACCTGACGAAACGCTTGGACGATTCGGTGAAGAAGACTGAGATTGAACGATCACTCTCTCTCTCTCTAGAAAAAATGCAGAGCTTCTCTCTCTAAAAAAAATTCTCTCAAGGTGTGAAATGATTAAATGAAGGCACACCAAGCATATATATAGGAGGGTAAGAAACCCGCTGAGCCGGTTAAGAATGACCGAAAAAGCTTAAAACGGTCGACTATGACCGGTAAAGCCCAGAAAAGGGCGCGTCTTTGCCTCTTTTTAAAATTTGAATTAACCACCTCGGGTAAAAGGGTCTTAACCGTCAGATAGACCAACAGTAAAAACCCTTTTAGGGGTAAATGTTGTAGCCTAAAATATCTACGGCTCCTTTAAAGACACTTGGGTCCATCAGGGGCGTACACGTGTCCTCTCATTATAAATAAAGGAAAAAAGATTTAACCTTAGGTTGTACCCAGTTGGGAGAAAAGACTCACTTTTCTGGCCCAAAGGTTAGTCAGGGCCCAAATCCTTAAAGGTGGCTGCAGGTGATTGGTTGATAAACCCTCACAAATCCTAGCCTGCCAAGTGTCATGGTTTGATTGCCTAGCCAATCAGGTGCCACTATTCTAGGGCAACTTTCAAGGATAGCTGTCATACTACAATCACTATAAATACCCCTGAAATTAGAAGAAAGATCATTCAATGTAAACAGTGCAAACTTACTCTGTAAAAACACTCTCTCACTTTCTCTTTCTAACTCTACTTTTTCCTTCCAACTCCTGATACCTGACTTAAGCTTCCGAGGGGAAACCACCACCCAAACCTCCAGGGTGGGTCCCTTTTTGCAGGTTTGGGAACGAAGCTCAGGTTTGGACAAGGCAGATTCAGACATTGTTGCACAAGTCTCCAAGTGAAGAACATCTAAGGGAAATTGGTTTACTTGCCGGACAAGGAGGCTAGACGCATAGCTTACTTGCTGGACAAGCGGACTAAACACTTAACATTATTCTTTTATCGTTCATCAAGTTTAATTTTAAAAACCTAAATGAAAGAAGAAGTAAAAAAAAATAATAAAAGAAGAGTTAAATAATAGAGACTTAACCTATGAAATTTAGCCAACAAAATATCTAATGTTTAAATTTTCACCCCTGTTTATGCCCAAAAAGGCTAGAATTTATGTTTGAAAAAATAAAAATAAAAATCAGGCACGCATCTTGGCATAATTTGCTAGTATAAATATGATACGGTGGAGTTATGGTGAAAGGAGAAAGAGATGTAATCTAACCAAATAACAATTTTAATAAATAGGGATTAGTTTTTTATTCCGCTTGTTTCTCTTTCTTAAACCCTTTCTCTTTCTCTTTCCCTTTCCCTTTCCCTTTTCCTTTCCCCTTCATAAACCAAACTCCCCCTTAGAGTTTTGACTTAATCTAAACACTAAGAGCACGTTTGGTTCATGATTTTTGGGCTCCAAGAAAGAGAATCAATCACCGATTCCCTTTCTTTTTGTTTGTTTCAACCCCTCATCAATCTATTACCATTACTTGGTAGTAATGGACTCCCCCAATTTATTACCTTTCCCTCCCCCTCAAGTAACAAAATACATTATTTGGTAGTAATGGTTACCATTCCATTTTCATTCCATGGCTTGAACCAAACACTTAATAAAGGTAACTATTTTTGTTACCATTCCTCTCCTCTATTTGTTTCCATTCCCTTTCCATTCCATACCTTGAACCAAACGACCCCTAAAAGCTACTTCAAACGCTATTATCAAATACGTCCTTAGCAACAACTTTACTATATTACTCTTTTAGAGTTATGCCTTATCAATGGTTAATCGTGAAAGTAGTTTACCATGAAGTTTTAGGATAAAGATATTTTAAGAGTTGCCCTTTTAAGATGTATCGTTCATGGTTTTTTTTTTCTTTTGTTGAATTACAAATCTAACAACTATTTTTACTTAAAATACTATTCATAAAACTATACTCTAAGATATGATGCGCTACTTGAAACTACTTTTATAACATCTAATATAAACTTGAATGCATCGGGTTCACAATAATTATTGTGCACCGAAAACCATATGATATAATCAGTTTTCATTTGATATAGTCAGTTTTCGTTTGATATAGTCAGTTTTTATATAATGTAATCACGTTTTACATAATTAGTTTTTGTATGATAGTCAATTTTCTGATATAGTCAATTTTCGTATATATGATATAGTCGTTTTTTTTAATATAGACAGTTTTATGTGATAAAGTTGATTTGGGTGAACAATAAATTATTGTGAACTCGGTCCACCCAAAATGTTTTGCCTCTAATAAGTACTTTGCTGATCATACTAGTTTTTCTTTCTTATAATTAGATCCTTGTTGTTTCTAGATAACCTCAGTCTAGGTATACCAGTTATTTTTTTTTTTAAGTTGGTAAGATGAAGGACCCTACTGAACTGGTAACTCGCACAGGTATAATCAGTCAAATTTGCAGGTCAGACTCCTTGGAGGGAGGGGAGATGGTAAGGGGAACCTCACCCTCAAAGAGCCCCTGGTGGGGTTTGATCCCATAACCTTGAAGTCATAAGGCCAAACCTTTACCACTAAGCCAAGCTTTTACGCAGGGGCCATACTAATTTTCTCTGTATTGTTCCAATTTTATCAGATGTCTCCGAAGAGACGGTATACCAGTTATTATACATTGCAGGGATCAAATACATTTCCTCTCTGTACTCATAACCCACGGAATTCGTGTAGCCGACTTACATTTTCAAAGTGAAATATATGAAATATCAGCATGGTGTAGGCATGGACAAAAGCTCCTTTTATTTGTGGATCTTACTAAAAAAAGGAAAAAAGACCAAATATATTGAAATATATGTAAATAAAGAGAAAAATAGGACAAAACTAACCCAACTGACATCATGGCTAAGGCAAGCAACTTGTTGAAGTTGGGACTTTTAACTTCAAAGTTGAAATTTATTTTAGTGGGTCCTCCCTTTTATGTGAATGATTTCAAGTGAAGGACCAAATTGTTGCAAGATTTTGAAGAAGCATGACATGATTATACGCAACTACACATTATGATTTATGCATATAAACTAGTTGTTGGCTCGGGCGATGCCCCTAATCATTTATCAATGTAAATTTGAAGTCTTAAATCAAACACTTGAGAAAAGTGAAAAAAAAGAGTTATAGGCATTGTATTGTACTTAGGAAAATTAAATGATCTTCGAGTTCTTTTTAAATTTTCTACATAGTAAATTATAATATGAATTATTCATCAATATAACATCGGTTTCAAGAGAGTACATATATATAAATATATAATTACTTATAAAAAATATAATACAATCTTTTTTTTAATGTAGGTTGATGTGTAAGAATACAACTGATGCAATGAAATGATGTAGTAGTGTTAATTACGGAGGTTATAAAAAATTGAAGAGCTTTTTTTATTATAAGATTACTGAAAGGGGTAGGACATGTATTAACATTAACTTAATGAGTATTAATATATACATTTGTATTTAGTTGTCTTAAAAATAGAAAATTATCTTGTCTTTAAATATTTTTTTTCCCATAAAGGCCAACATGAGATTGTAGAGTAGTTGGTTAGTGCACTTATATCTCAAATGAGAGGTCATGAGTTCGATGCATATAACACACATTTTTATTGTTTAATACGTCATTTGATTGCGTGGGGGGAGGGGCGAGTACATGTGGCAGCATGACATGTTTTTACTTTGGGTTTTAGATATATATATAAATTAATTTAGTAATCTAAAAGAACAATTGTTTCAATCAAATGAACATTAATTTCGAACATAACACTGTTTTAAATTGAACACTAGTTGTTGCCCCGGGCGAAGCCCCGGATCATTGCGTATAATTCGTTTATTATTTTTAATGAAATTAATTGAATTACATACCCCCATATCAGCGCATTTAGATTACACGCGACGACCTCCAATACTTCATAACTTTCAATTAATATTGAGTACCGGGTTCATAATAAATTAATTGTTATATCATTCACTTTTCGCAAAATGGGTCACTCTTTTAAGTCAAAATGAGTCTTTTTTTAATCAAAGAATAATTGCTTACCTTAAATGAGTCACTTGTATATATTTAGGGCAAAAGGTTACTCAGGTCTAAAGGGTAACTTTTTGTATTAAATAAATCACTCCTATATAAGTTTATAAGTGTCTATATATTTAAGACAAATAGTTATCCACTGCATAAACTCGTATCATACAATGTATCGGTCCTTCAAATAGTTGATTCGACACGACAAAGTTTGTAATATCATTTTTCAAGTTATAAAGACACGTTCCATTTCCATTCCTGCCTATAATTGATTGAAATTAACTACAACATATTTTTCTCAAATTTCTCCTTCAGATAGGTAATACTGTGTTTTTTATTTTGTAAAAGGCTAAGCATAAATTAAGGTTTGGTAGGCCCATTAGAAATTTTTATAATGCAGCAAAGTTGATTTGATATTTTATTATCACTATTATGGTAAACGGAAACTTAATAGGTAATATAACTTGTAACACGATAATATATTAATATATTAGTCATTTACTTGATAGGTCAATTAATGTAGGAGTCCAATTTGTGTGTCAACTTAAGAAGCATAATTACTTCTACTTACAATAAAAAAATCAATATGAGCTTGTAGATTAGTTGGTTAGTGTATTTATATCCCAAAGGAGAGGTTGTGGGTTCGAGTTTTAACACACACATTTTTACTATTTAATTTGTCCCAATTGCTTGAGAGGGGGGGAGAACATGTGGCAGTATGACATTTGTTTGCTTTGGGTTTTAGATATATATATAGATATATACTGTAATAAAACCTACACAATATGGTATCATATGTGAGGGTCCAAATGTTCAATCAATCATGGAATATGGATATTCTGTGCAGGTATGATGCACATTTGCAATTTTGCATCATAAAGGTGTAAAAATGGATGCATATTTGAAGCTTCAAAAATAAGAAAGAATTTTTTTATCATATTCTATGAAATTGTTATTCCATATGGAATATAACAAACAAGGATCTAATTATTATTCCATACCCAATCTAACGGCTTTGAGTAACAATGTTTGTTATATTTAATAGAACAATTAAATTCATACAAGATGAATATATAAATGCGGAAACTTAAAGAATCATGAAATACTTCCAGCCATTGCACAAATAGGAAATGTATTGAGAAGATGAAGAAACCGTGAACGCTTGCTGCAAACCGACGCTCACCAAATGTAAGTAACTGTATGAAAAATTCAGAATACTTGATGGATCCTTCTTCCTCTATCTAGATGGTGTAGAGATTTTAGAATGAAGTGGATGCAGTGACCTTTTTCTGAATGAGATGAATAACGTTATATATAGGGGTTGTGGTTGTGCCATCAACAACTAAATCCCTCCTTTTGTGTAAACCAACTAACGTTATGGAAGATTTAGTGGAGTAAGTGGTGGGAAGTAGTTTTGGTTGACTGAGTAATCCAAGGTGAGATAAATGTGGCCGGGCCAAATTATTTAATTAATTAATCAATAATTAATTAATTAATTACTAAAATTCCAACATTCTCCCACTTGGTCCACTTTATCTACAAGGTCTTCATATACGGATCAAAGAGACGAATTCTCTTTAAATGAGAACTAATCTTCCATGTATCACAATATATTCAGCCTTTCACCACTTACACTATTTAATGAGTAAACCCTATGCTTACTCTAGGTCAAACATAATGACATTTCTCAAATAACAAAAACAACATGTATGACATAAACTCAAAAGAGAAATATCCGACTGAATGAAAAGTTACAATATAACATAAAATAATGTTCTAAATGATAGAACCAAGTCCCATGCTCTCTACATGACCCTTGAAAACTTTAATTTGCATGCCTTTTGTCAAGGGGTCAGCAATCATTAATCCAGTACTAATGTGTTCCATGATCACTTTCTTTTCTTGAACACGTTCTTTTATGGCTCGAAACTTAATGTCGATGTGCTTACTTCGACTTCCACTCTTATTATTCTTAGCCATAAAAACAGCAGCTGAATTATCACAAAACATTATTATCGGCCGACAGATAGAATCAACGACTCTAAGTCCAGATATGAAACTTTTCAGCCATACACCATGCGAGGTAGCCTCAAAACAAGAAATGAACTCAGCCTCCATAGTTTTAGTAGCAGTTAAGGTCTGTTTTGCACTCCTCCAAGAAACGGCACCATGGGCTAGCATACACACATATCCAGAGGTGGATTTTCTTGAGTCAATGCAGCCACCGTAGTCGGAGTCAGAATAACCAACTACTTGGAGATTATCAGTCCGTCTATACATAAGCATGTAATCTTTAGTACCCTGAAGATATCTCAACACTTTCTTTGCAGCCTTCCAGTGATCAGGACCTGGATTACTCTGATATCTTCCCAATACTCCAACAAAGATATGCAATGTCGGGTCTAGTGCAAACCCGAGCATACATAATGCTTCCAACAGCTGAAGCATAAGGAACATTTTTCATTTGTTCCCTCTCAATATCATTCCTGGGGCACTGGTCCAAACTGAACCGGTCACCTTTTACAATGGGTGCTACACTCGGTGAACAATTTTTCATATGAAATCTATCAAGTACCTTATTGATATAGGTCTCTTGAGATAAACCCAAAATGCCTCGGGATCTATCTCTATGGATCTTAATGCCAATGACATAAGATGCCTCACCCATATATTTCATATCAAAGTTACTTGAAAGAAATTATTTCACTTCATATAACAACCCTTTATCATTGGTTGCTAGCAAAATGTCGTCCACATACAACACAAGGAAACAAATCTTACTCCCACTGACCTTATGGTATATACATTGATCCATGATGTTTTCTTAAAAATCGAATGAAGTTATCACTTGATGGAACTTCATATACCATTGGCGAGAAGCTTGTTTCAATCCGTATATGGATTTATTTAGCTTACAAACCAATTGCTCACCTTTTCCAGAGGAGAATCCTTCAGGTTGTTTCATGTAAACCTCTTCCTCTAAATCACCATTCAGAAAGGTCGTTTTCACATCTATTTGATGTAACTCATAATCAAAATGAGCTACTAATGCCATAATGACTCGAAGAGAATCTTTCTTTGATACAGGAGAGAAAGTCTCCGTGTGATCGATTCCTTCTCTTTGAGTGAATCCTTTAGCAACGAGTCTTGCCTTATGTCTCTCGATGTTGCCTAATGAGTCTTTCTTTGTCTTATAGACCCATCTACATCCAATGGCTTTTACACCATCGGGCAACTCGACGAGATCCCAAACTCGATTAGATGCCGTTGAAATCCATCTCATCTTTCATGGCACAACTCGACGTAATTGGATCATTGTCAGCTTCATCATTACAATCCGATTCTTGCAAATACACATGATAGATGATCTCCTCATTCTAACAGATCTTCTTAAAGGAACTTGATCAATGTGCTGATCATTCATATGCTCCTCATTTTCTTCATGATCTATTAAATTGTTATCAGCATTTTGTGGATCTTCTGTTGCTGCGTGCCTAACACCCATTTGCGCTTGAGGGGTGTGAATGACAATCAGTCTATCACTTGAATTAGAGGGTGGAACATTATTGTGATCCTCTTCAGAAACAATGTCACGAATTGGATCACTCCCACTAACTAAGTCATTCTCAAGAAATTTAGCGTTTCTTGATTCCACAATTCCGGTGCTGTGAGAAGGACAATGGAATCTGTAACCCTTAGATTTCTCGGGATATCCGATGAAATACCCACTAATAGTCCTCGGGATAAACTTCTTTTCTTGTGGGTTGTATACTCTTACTTCTGACGGGCATCCCCAAATACGCATATGGCGCAAACTCGGTTTCCATCCTTTGAATAACTCAAAAGGCGTCTTAGGGACAACCTTGGATGGAACCCGGTTTAATATATACGCTGCCGTCTTAAGAGCTTCAATCCACAAAAATGGTGGAAGTTTAGCATTACTTTGCATATTTCTTACTATGTCCATTAAGGTCTATTTCTTCTTTCTGCTACACCATTCTACTCCGGAGAACCAGACATAGTGTATTGGGCAACAATCCTATTCTCTTGAAGAAATTTTGCAAATGGACTACATGCTTGTCCATTCTCGGTGTATCTACCATAATACTCGCCACCTCTATCTGATCTCACGATCTTGATGTGCTTATCACATTGTTTCTCTACTTCAGCTTTAAACAATTTAAAAGCATCTAAAGCTTCATCTTTAGAACGAAGTAAGTAAAGATACATATATCGTGAATAATAATCATCAATGAAGGTGATGAAGTATTTTGGATCTTTAGCGTTCATGTCCGGACAACAAATATCCGTATGTATGATTTTTAATAGGTTAGAACTCCTTTTAGCACCCTTTTTAGATTTGTTAGTTTGCTTGCCCTTAATGCAACTAACACAAGTCTCAAAATCAGCAAAATCCAGAGTATTAAGTACCCCTTCCTTTACTAATCTCTTGACTCTCTCAATTGAGATATGTCCCAATCTCATGTGCCACAACATAGAGGATTCTTCATTCACAATACATGGCGGGCGCGGATGTGTCGTTGTGCACCGCACCCGACCAAAGATAAAATTTCTCCTACTCTCTTTTACACTAAGCTAGTATAATGGAAGTAGGGGTCGTATCCACAGGGAAACAGGGACGAGTTTAATACTTAGCGGGATTCAAAACCTAGATTAAGCTAAGGGCCGAGAAACCTAATAATAAGGGGGGTTTCAAGTAGATTATAAACAAACTAAAATTAACTAGCATAACTAAATAAAATGAGAAATCAATATGGAAAGATCTTGAATCCGATTAACATCCACTTCAATTCATTATCGATCCTTGAACCTCCACTCTAATTATTTCCATGATTATCTATTGTTGAGAATTAATCTCGTGTTCTCCTTATTCTTAGTTGAATAGCACGATCAGCGTGACTATAAAACCCTAACCAAAGGATAACCTAGTCCGATAGCGTCTAAGTTCAATCCAATAGCAGCAATAAACACAGAGAACCAACAGACCTGCTAACGTCATACAAGCGATAAACATTCAACACTTAATTCAATTTCCCCAAGAAATAACCAAGACGATCTGCATCTAAGTTACTCCCTAGTTTGCTACCAATTGATAAAAGAATAAAACAATCCGATTCTATTCTTAAATCTAGCATTAGATTAATTACACAATCAAACTAGTAACGTTCCTAGCATAATCATGCAAAAATCATAGAAAGCAAGCATATAAATTAAACCATAATCAAAGAAACTAAATAGAGAGGAAAGATCTCACAATAATGCTTGAAGCTCCATATTAATCTCGTTCAAGAACGGTTCAAGCTACAATCGGCATAGCATAAGCCAATCCCATAATTGAAATCTACAAAAACTAAACTAGAAAATAAAAACTAAAAAGAGAAGACAACAAGAGAGGAGTGGAGTTTTGGAAACTCCCTCTCCTTGTGGCTGCTGCCCCCTAGGTCCAAAAAGAGAGTTTAGTATTTATACTAAAGCTCATAAATCAGCCGACAATTACACCGACCTAGGGGTCGCGAGGTGCGAGTCTGGTCGCACCGTGCGAAGAGTACTCTGTCTTCCGCACACTTGGCTGGGCAAAGGAGGTCGCGAGGTGTGAAGGACCTCGCGAGTCGCGAGCAAGCAGGTCGCGAGTCGCGAGCAAGCAGGTCACGAGGTGCGACCTAGCTCGCGAGGTGCGAGCTGCAAGCTGTTGGGCTTGCTTGGCTGCTGAGCATGCGCGAGAGCTGGGCGACGAGCTGCTGGGCGTTGAGCTGCTGCCGAGCTTGCGGTGCTGCCGAGCTTGCTTAGGCTTGCGGTGGAAGTTGGTTGTTGTTGGTGAGATGCAATGGTACAATGTTGTTGAGCCTCTCGAACACTTCCAAATATATCGCTCAAACCCATTTTACCATAAAAGCTCGGAACATAAGACGTTAACACCAATTATCTCGCAAAACTCCGAACTTCCGCTAAGGGTTAAATAAAACACGAACGTTAACAATTACAATCAAACCCTTAGCAAAGTGCACCCAAAATATAATATGAACACCGTATAACTTGAGCGTATCAAATACCCCCACACTTGAACTTTACTCGACCTCGAGTAAACTCAAAATGAGGATCACCCAATAAATCTTCACCCAAATTATCGACACCAACCTACACTCTCCATCAACTACATCATCATCATCACATCTTAACAACATCCGCTCAAAACCTAAACGTAAGGGATGATGATTCCCCCACACTTAGATTCAAGCTCACCTGAAATATATAAAGACGTAACAACAACAATAACCAGCAACGCCAACAAACATCAAAATGTCAGCTCATGACACACTAAACTATCAGCTCTCCCAAACCTCCAAAAGATGATCTAAAACTACTACTACTACTACTAACTTAGAATAGCAAGCCATGGAACAAAGACAAAAAGGGATAAATTCCATGCTTACTCCCAAAAACAAACAATTAACCAAAAGAATGTGAAAGCCAAAATAAATCTTCACATAATCAAGGATGAATTCACCAACCTTACCCGAAAACGCTTTCCACCTTATGACACCAACTCCGGCAAATGAGTTTTCAAAATACAAAATTCTCTCTTTCATCTCTCATTTTGCCTAGGAGCCTTTTCGGGTTTTCATCCTAGCTTCTCACATTTTTTTTTCATCTCTCTTCTTTTTCCGGCTCACAAAACTCACCCGCTCAACTAGCTCTTTTTTTTTTGCATAGGCCGCCCTTTCGGGTTTTCGACCTATCCGAGCCCCCAATTTTGCCCGAGTCGCCCGCCCTTGCGGGTTTTCAACTCAGCGGGATTCTTTTCATCACTTTTTTTTTTTAATATTCTTTTTTTCATTTTTTTTTCATTTTTTTCAAATTGAAAGTAATAAATACAACATAGATACATGAGAATGAGAATACCCTCCCCCCTCCTTAAACTACACATTGTCCTCAATGTGTCGACAATTAAAAGAAAAAGTAAACTGAAAATGGGGGGGGGGGGAAATCGACAATCGGGTAAATCGAAGATCGAATGCTCAAAACTCATGAAAAGTAATCCGTCAAACTCAAATTTCTTAACAACACCAACTCAAATCTCATAACTCCGAGCTTGAGCTGCTGCCGAGCTTGCGGTGCTGCCGAGCTTGCTTAGGCTTGCGGTGGAAGTTGGTTGTTGTTGGTGAGATGCAATGGTACAATGTTGTTGAGCCTCTCGAACACTTCCAAATATATCGCTCAAACCCATTTTACCATAAAAGCTCGGAACATAAGACATTAACACCAATTATCTCGCAAAACTCCGAACTTCCGCTAAGGGTTAAATAAAACACGAACGTTAACAATTACAATCAAACCCTTAGCAAAGTGCACCCAAAATATAATATGAACACCGTATAACTTGAGCGTATCAATACAACGCTTTAAACTAGCATTACCATGTAGGGAACTATGAGCAATATCATTTTGCAATTCAAGACGATATAAACCATCGGACAAAATACCATAATCAAAAATTTCAGAATTTTTTAATAAACTGAAACCAGAATCTGAAAAGTTAAAGGAAAATCCAAAAGGTATAAGTCTCGAAACTGAAATCAAATTTCTAGAGAAATTTGGAACATAAAATGTTCTTTCTAAATGCAAAACAAAACCACTACTTAAAGTTAAGCTGCATGTCCCAACGGCTTCCACATGTGAACCCATCTGGTTGCCAGAATAAATGTGATGTTCACTGCCCACTGGTTTCCTTAGGTTTGTCATACCACGAATACTAGCATTGATCTTGGTCTTTATGAACATAACAGAGAGGCGGTTAGACCTCTCCCAAATTTCATAAAGATCAATTTGTTCTGGAGTACTAGTCTCAGTAATGCCAGGTGGTTCGTCTTTCCTAATAGCATAGTCAATGTCCATCCATCCCAACTGCAGTAGTACTCTCTCTTTCCACACCTTATAGTTATCACCCTTTAATTCAGGAATGTCACATTTGATATCAGAAATATTCCCAGGTAAAACTACTGCCAAAAATAAAATAGAGATATAAATAATCATGCTTACTATCAAATTTTGAGACTTTCAACATTAATCATGCTTTACCAATGTAAATCATGCGAAATATGAATCTAGTGACATAAAACCACAACAACATCAGTAGTATAACATGCGTCATCAAATACATGGCTGAGGAAAACATGGCTCTAATACCAAATAATAGAACAATTAAATTCATACAAGATGAATATATAAATGCGGAAACTTAAAGAACCATGAAATACCTCCAGCCATTGCACAAATAGGAAATGTATTGAGAAGATGAAGAAGCCGTGAATGCTTGCCGCAAATCGATGCTCACCAAATGTAAGTAACTGTATGAAAAAATCAGAATAGTTGATGGATCCTTCTTCCTCTATCTAGATGGTGTAGAGATTTTAGAATGAAGTGGATGCAGTGACCTTTTTCTGAATGAGATGAATAACGTTATATATAGGGGTTGTAGTTGTGCCATCAACAACTAAATTCCTCCTTTTGCGTAAACCAACTAACGTTATGGAAGATTTAGTGGAGTAAGTGGTGGGAAGTAGTTTTGGTTGACTGAGTAATCCAAGGTGAGATAAATGTGGGCCAAATTAATTAATTAATTAATCAACAATTACTTAATTAATTACTAAAATTCCAACAATATTTCCTTCCACAGCATTGCAGCAACCTCTCTGATCCCTGAAGCATCCGCCTTTACGGTGTGATATTTTTAAATTTTATCATATTCTATGAAATTATTATTTGGACTCTGTAATCATCAGCTTAAACTTTTGATTGAGTTGGTACTTTAACAGATTATGACCATTAAATGATAGCAATAAAGGATCTACAAAGTTCTGAATCTTAATTATCACATTAGTATTTCGATTAGAAAGGGAAAAAACTCTCACATTAGTATTACTATTATGATGAATTAGCTACACAATAATGACTTAAAATTTGATTCTTTTTATTGTTAAAGACCTAAAATTTCAAAAAAAAAAATTGAAACACCTCAAATTAATATCAATTATATATTGTGTTAAACTTTATTTACGCCCTCAATTTTCTCCTCTTCATCTTTTCTATAATAGACCAAAAACCTCAAAGTAAATATTGATATAAAAAAGTTTTGAGCATTGCATTGCAAAGAATTTGATAGGCGTGTCGCACACCTAACAAAAATAAATAACCTAACTAACCTCCTAACTATATAGTAGGGTAAGTCAGGGTCGATCCCACAGAGAGAAAGTTGTTATATGATTAGCCTTTAAAGTATGGTAAAACTAAAGAAGGTTAATATCGATGATGGTCGAATCAACTATACTAATCAATATATAAATAAAAGTGTTGGAACACAAGGTGACACTCAAGAAGGGGGGGTTGAATTGAGTGGCTAAAACTAATCGATTTTCGCAAAAACACTCTTATGGCACAGTGTCGTGCACTGTGTTATTCACTCGTAAAATCTCCGATTGATGTTTTTGCTCAAACGAAACTTAATCAAACACTAAAACAATTATATCAAATAATAAAACAATGAAATCAAATAATAAGACACATGAATTTAACGTGGTTCAATCTCACCTCTGAGATCTACGTCCACACAAACTACTCTTTTATTATTTGAATCGTAAAATACCAAACTCTTGATACAATTTGATTCCCCCACTACTAACCCTAGTAGTACTCCCCAACACTTAACTCTAAGTGTTGCTACTCTCTATAATATCAGAAATTACAGAAAGAATAATCCCTCAACAAACGTGCTTCTTAGTCAAGTAAATTAGAGGACAATTACAAACGTTGTTTAGTTTCCTAATCTGACTAGAACTCTGTGATATACTCTGTGCCATAGAAAACTGTTTTCAGCTTTTAATCTTTCTGATTTTTTCTCTCTGAAAACGTGAGTTATAAAACTGAATTGTAATCCCTTATATATCTTGGTGAACTGAATAAAAATCCTTCTCCAAGATATATTATCTTTTGAATAATTTTTATTCCTAAAATAAAGGGATAAAATTTTTTTCCTATTCAAAAACCAATTTGATCTTTTATAAAAACTGATTTTCCTTTTCCTTATAAAATAAGGATTTCTCCATATCTTATATTAACTAGATCAATTCTTTAAATCAGATTTCTTATCATACAAACTTGATCACATCAGTTTTTATGATATATTTCGAAAATTCTTTTCCTCAAAACTGTTTCCGAAAATCTGATTTTTATTACAAACTTGTTTTTACTCAAAAACACGTTTTAATAAAATCTTTTCATAAACGGTTTTCTCAAAACTTTATCATTTTCTTTAATAAACTTGATTTTCGAATTTCTATTTCCTTTTATATAAATATATAAAATTAACATAATTATTTATTCCCTTAACTCTAAGAAAATAATAATTATCCTAATTTTATATTTCTATATTTGGCACATAATATATCATCTAGTTCTAGCATATTACATTTTGCATATAGTAACTAAACTTGGACTTCAATCTTGATTATTCACTTCTTCAAAGTCTTCATTTACTTATTCCTTTCTCAACCATCTGTAACAAACTTTCAGACTATAACATATTATATTATCTTTCATCATCAAAACTTAACATGCACAACAAATTCCCCCTTTTTGATGATGACAAACATTCAATATAATATTATTCAGTAATCACTTTTCCCCCTCAAAATATGCACCATTAATCACATTAGGGAAAAATAACTCAACATCATTCACAAGTAACATGGTAACCAAGATAACCAATTATTCATTAGTCTAAGTATTAGTCTAAGTATTATACCCATCTTCCCCCTTTTGACATTATCAAAAAGGAGAGCATCAACATGTTTTGCGAGTCAAAGTGATATATAGTCAGCAAAATAATGCAAGTAGCTCAAGCAATAAATACTAAGGATGCTGGTTCTATGTCATAATCCAATTCACAATCCGAAGTCATTAAGCAAAAAAATAATCCAACTCACAATCCGAAATTATGAAGCAAGAAATAATCATGAAGGATCATGGGTGATAGCTAAGAAAGTAAGATAAAGAAAGGTAATGCAAGCTTGAAGATTTGAAATGGCAATTGGATCAACAAGTGCTTAAACCTTTCTTTAAAGATTTTCAACTTTCGCAAATAAGCATCATAGAACTTTCTTCACTGTGGCACTGTGTGTGTTTCTGTGCCAGTGAACAATCTATTCCCTTCCAAATATAACTAATCTTCGGAATACTGGAATCCAAAATAATGATCTTCAAAACTTTGATAATTTTCTTCACATTTGAATTGAACTCTAGGACTTATCTAAAATAAGTGTCTTACTTTTCTTTTCTTTTCTTTTCTTTTCCTTTCCTTTTTTTTTTATGAAGGAAAAGCAGACCATACAATATTACTAGAGTCAATCAATAAGAGATCAAAGATAATAAGTTAATTCGGACCTCATTTTCTTTTTTATGCATCTCCTGGCACTGTGCCTTACACAGTGTGAATCAGTACCTTTCATTCTTTCACGTATTTGTGTTTCATTCCAACCTTATCATGTTCCCCCTTAATTGATGCGTCTTTTTCTTCCATCATCTTATCAAGATGTTCTTGCCCCATAAATTATCATTAATCAAGATTTTAAGCACTTGTTGAACTTTGGATCAATGGGTGAAGAAAAGATAATAATAGGGAAATGACTATAAGGTGAGACATATGAAAGAAAGAAATAATGAGGCACGAATGTCAAACTCATAAATAGAAAATCAGAATATCGGGATAAAGATCAAGCTTGCCATAGGAGAAAGAATTAGTATTTCATAGCTCAATAATTCGGCAACTTAGGATCATATAGCTCATTAGTTCGGCAACTTAGGATCATGACATTAGGACAGCATCATTAGACCATTACGAGTCCTTTTTATATCAAGTAGACTTTTTCTCACAGTGTTTCACAAAGACATGCACTACTACTCCAATTAACATATTTAAAGGAGGACAATAATCATAATACTCAACTAATTTCCAGAAATTAATCCCAAAGCCACAAATTGTATTGTAAAATATTCATGCATGAAATTCAACATAACTACCTTGATCACACAATTTGGATATGCTTAACAAATTTTTCAAACCACTTACCAACATCACATTCTCTATGGAGTGTGTTAGGGATTTGCCGACGTTTGTCAATACCAAATATTTCTCCCTTTTTGTTGTCGCCAAATGTAACACACCCTCCATGGTAGGCTACTAATGAGAGGCATTGAGATTTATCACTAATCATATGTCTTGAGCAGCCATTGTCGAGATACCATAGGCTGCGTCCTCTCACGTTTGCCTGCACAAAGATCACTTGTTAGTTTTAGGAACCCAGATCTGATTGGGTCCCTTTGCCATTTCAGTTACATACTTTACATTTTTCGCAGCACTCTTTGTCTTGACATTACAATTATCCATAAGATGTCCATTCTTTCCACAGAAGTTGTAAATCAAATATTCAGGTAGATCCACATATTTTCTTTTACGAAAGTCTCTTTCAAATTTTTTGGCACTGTGCCTTACACTGTGCCTCTGGTCTGTATATCCTAAACCAATTCTATTTCGATTGCTAGTTGTACTAGATAAATAATCGAGAGCTTTTAGACCATACGACCACTTTTCATACATTTTTCGAGCAATAGTCACTAGAGGAAAAAAGCCCAAGAGCTGCGGTCAAAAGGGGCCCAAGGGCTGCGTTTTTTGACCGCAGCCATTAGACTAGCAGCCCTTAGCATTTAGGAAGGGCTGCGGTTAAAAACCGCAGCCCTTGGCGCGTTAAGGGCTGCGGTTTTTGCCCGGACCGCAGCCCTTGTGACCCAAAAAAAATTTTTTTTTTTTCTTTTTTGCATTTTCTAGCCCAAAATGATCCCCAAACAATTATATATATAGAAAAGTATCATTTTACATTGCAAATTATATTTTTTATACAAATATATAAGAAGTTACAAAAACATGGTACTCCAGCCTTGCATTCAATTTGACAGCTTCATATTTTCTCTTCTTGAGGAGCAGCATCCTCTTGTAAAGTCCCGCTTGGCATGCATCCATATGACAAAGATGCATTGCCTACACAATATGGCAAGCTCTAGAGCGTCATATAGACTGATCAGACTAAGGCATCCATAATAAGCACCAAAGTATGAAATCTCACCTATGCAGCTTTCAGTTTGACATCCTTCAAAGAAGCTCTTGGCTACAACCAAAAATCCAGTCACTACAGATAATCAGTTCAAAAGAAACCAACATCCTATATAAAGAACAATCTCAAACAAACTTACGCCATTCATATAGCAAATCATCTTCTAAAGCAGAATACAAGTTTGAGAAAAAGATGTGCATATGATCGGAAACACAAAGTTGATTGACATATTAATGCATAGCAATGCACCTTTAGGAAGTTTGGTATAAGATTTGACCCGTCATAAAGGTTCTTTATCCACTATTCTTCAACATAAACTATCCTGCATCACCAGATCAATGCATGGCCAGGTTAGCTATATCTACCTTCCTCGAGTTATACATACTAAAGTACAGAGCTGTACTTGATTCCACCACAGCACCACTTCTTTCAATGTGGTGCCTTCAACGAGCTTTTCTGCCTGTGTTGCAGAATTTTGAGGATGGCAAGGTGGTTGTGTGTGTGTACGTGTTTGTGTGTGCCGGGAGGGGGGTAGAGATGAAGCCTTATCTTTTTAATTGCATATAGATTAATCCAATCCTATTACTGTGTTTTACAGCTAGCACCAGAAGAAAAATGGAGAGATTTTCTAATCAAATCCAAAATATAATATGGAACATCCTCAATAACATGTGATTTAAATCTTGGCTCATTTTGTATGCATAATTAACATACGACTAGCGAGATACCAAAAATCCAGGGAAAGCAAAACAAGTTGTGTTGATCACATGTGCTAACTACCGAAGAAGAAATACTATGACAAAGAGGACTATGGCTATATTTTGACTTCACAAAATCAATTTCAGATAGATAGAGTTATGGCTTTATTTGACAGAAACGGACGGTTTGAACACAACTTTCAAATGCTGCAATAACAACCAGGAACATATAGTATATCTGTATATATATATACCGTATAAGGGAGTTATGAACTTACTATCTCCAAAATTGCTAATGAAGATCAGTCTATCTACCTTGACAAGACGAACCTGCAGAAGAAAATAACATGAACAACAAAGTTAACAGAGTATATAAAGCTAGATTTCTTTATAAACAGAAGCAGCAGAGTCTGCGTGACGTCCAATGCACGAAAAAATTCCAAGTGTTTTGAGGAAAATGAAAAGATGATACCTTTGTCCTAACTGAAAGTGGATTGGCAACAATGAACTTGAAAAGCTGAGGCAGATATTTGCGATCAGCATCACCATCATTGTACAAAGCACTACATACCAACCTAAAGATGATAGGGAAAGAAAGCATTAACAATATGACGGACAAAATTCAGTAAGCATTACCAATAGTCTAGTCCAGCTTACGTGTGTTAATTCAAGTTAACACTCTAATCCAAGTTTACAATATCCAACATTCATAAATCATACTTCATATTACAAAAATCACCTATCATTTCATTCATTCCTTCATTCATTCATTCATTCATTTACCAATCACCAAACAACAACAAAACAGCAACACTCTCATAATCAACGAACCTCGAAAGTGGAACTCTTATTAATACTAGGGCGGGGGTGTGTGCATGGCAGGGGGTGTGTGTGCGGGGGTGTGTGTGCATGGTGGGGGCGTGGAGCAAGGGGGGTTGTGCATGGGAGGGGGTGTGTGCGGGGGTCTTTGGGGGGTGTGCGGGGGGTGTGCGAGCAGGGGGGTCCGCATAGGGGTGGTGTCTTTGTGTAGGAGACGGGGGCTACGGCGGTAGGTGGGGGGTTGGAGCGAGAGGGGTGTGTGCATGGCGAGGGGGTGTGTGCATGGCGGGGTGTGTGGAGCAAGGGGGTTGTGCATGGGAGGGGTGTGTGCGGGGTTCTTTGGGGTGTGTGTGCGGGGGGTGTGCGGCAGGGGGGGTCCGCATAGGGGTGGTGTCTTTGTGTAGGAGACGGGGGCTACATCGGTAGGTGGGGGGTTGGAGCGAGAGGGGTCTATTCATGGCGGGGGGTGTGTGCATGGCGGGGGTGCATGGCGGGGGGGTGTGCATGGCGGGGGGGTGTGGGGGTGTGAGTGCGGGGCTGTGGGAGGAGGAGGAGTCATGGGAAGGGGGGTGTGCGGGGGGTGTTTGATTTTGCTATTGGCCTTCTCATTATATGAAGGATTGTTTTGGCCAAAAACATGTGATATCCCATTATCCCATACTATTATGCATATATATGTTGTTTCATGTTAGAGAATAGGATGGGAAATACTTAGCTCATTAGTACTGAAAAACTATTTATCATTTGACCAAATCTTATGATTTATTTTGGTATCCATATATATGTGACATACAGTTTTCTATGCATATCGCATATGCTGATATATATGAGTGCCATAAAAACCTCATCATGTGGTTGGATGATCAGTTTTGCGAAATAAAAAAAAATCAAATCAAACAATTGTTCGTAGTTTAATAATTTTTAGAAAATCAGTACCGTATTAGCATTAACAAGTGCAAAAGTCAAATTATTTAGAGAATGGCTTGGTATTGTTTGATTTACAGTTTAGCCATAATCTTCATGTTCATATGATTTAGATAGATGATCAAGCAAATAAAGTCTAAAAAACAATCACTTAACCATGGATCAAACAATTAAAGCCCTAAAACAATCACTTAGATGCATATTAGGCCAAGAAATCCCACAAATATCAATAACTAACTAACTTCACCAAATTTTAAGCATGAAGCAAGCAATAACGGCCAAAAACAATTGAACAAAACCAACACCATGATCCCAAAGGGGGCTACAATGCCCATACTAATTCCTCGAACAATCATCTTCAACTAAGGGGAAAAGGGGATAAATAAGGTTCATCCTCGAACAATCAACTTCGGATAGAAGGGTTCTAATTTCTAAAATATAACTCAAGAAAAACAAAAAAGAGTGAGAATAAGACATACCTTTTCTCATTCTCCATATATACATTACAAGTTAATATGTAACGCCAAACAATGCAAGCACCGTATCCAGCCCCAATATTCAATCATTATGCATCTCACAACAAGATCCAAACAGCTTCTAACCATAGGAAGAATTGAACTTCTACCTCAAATTTGGCAGAAAAAACATTTAGTACTAGTGAAACAGAATCCACTTACATTTGGCAAATATTTAGCAGAAAAGGGCACAATTCAAGAGACTACCTCAATCATATGCACTCACACATCAATAGTTGAATCCAGCAAAATGTGTTATAATGAAGATTTATGGTACATAACTCTAAAACAATGGTATTTCCCAAGACAGATTCCTAAACCTAGAAAGATATTCACTTTTCACTTCAATTGATCAAGATTGCAGTGCATACCATCACATTATATCATGCAACAAAAGAAGCTCTGCACACGAAATTTTGCCAGAAATTCATTATTATATCACTTATTATCTTTTATTATAAAAGAAGAAAAGAAAAGAAAACTTCGTCAACAATAATATGTAAAAGGGAAACACACCTTAGGTTATCCCATTTCAAATTGCAGTATATGATCTACTGCTCTGAAATCACTACCATTTGTTCGCACAGTTGACACAATCATAGAGTTTCAATTAACCAACATGTTCCCCCTTATGGATTTCAGACCCTAATCAATAACATGGAAAAAATTATTGTCACCATGCATGTGCCATATCCCGCAAGTGCAAGTAAACATCAAGAAGAAACTTATAATCACCAAATGCAGAATGATAAGCTCGTGTATCATATTGTGGTGACCAAGTATGAGCATTCTCAGACTCATTATGAACAAACTTTTGATTGCTCGCAGACAAAAAGAACCACCGAAACAGTGAAGATGAACTACAAACTATACTCATAAGCAACCTACAAGACCTCAATCATCTATATGTGCACTAGTGCAAGGCGCCAAAGTTTCGCGAGACAGGATCATCAACATGAAGCCTTAACCTCTAGCAAGCAAATCTATACAACAAAGAAGGTGAATGCGGGCGGCGGGTTAGGGGGATTCAATCACAGCGAGGTGAGGGGTACCTTGTGGTGGATGTTCTTGGGGGAGAGGGTGGAAATCGAACTCGCTTAATAATTCGTAATTAGTCCTACATTGTGATGACCATTTTTAGGTTTTACACGCTTCAAATCTAATCCAATTTCAATATTGCTATACCAACTATCAATATCATAATTCAACCATAAAAAACAACCCATCACATGAAAGATCAATCACCACAAAATAGAAAAGAAAAGGGCAAACCTTATCATTTCAAACAAACCATTCAAAATACAAACAGATCCAAAACTCCAATTCTCCAAAAAAATACATCAACCCACAAAAAAAACCACATATTACATTAAACAATAACTGAAAATTAAATCATCAACAAAAAAAAAAAAAAAGATGACATTACCTGCTTGGCCTTGTAACCAGGACGACGAGCTTTATCAGGGCGAGTTGGGTGAGAAATGCGAACAATGGAAGGAAGCTGACGATACAACCACTGCAGCACCGGTGGTCGAGCGACGAAATCGAAAGGAGGAGATGAGTGAGGGAAGCAGGCGCGACTGAGGAGAGAGAAGATTGAGGGAAGCAGGCGCGACTGAGGAGAGAGAAGAGTGAGGGAAGGAGGCGCAGCGACGAGGTGGCGACCACAGTCGATGTCGGAGAGAGCAGCCGAGGTCAGAGAGAGGGGCAGGGGCGTGACCGCTTGAGTGTGAGAGAGAGAGAGAGGCAGGGGAGTGAGTTAGAGAGAGAGAGGCGGGGATTCACTGATTCAGTAGCTAGGGTGTGGTTTGAGTGGTGGGATTCACTTCGGTAGCGAGGGAAGTTTTAAGGGGGAAATGAAAAGGTCAAGGGTCGCGTTTGTATAAAAACCGCAGACCCTTCATTATGAAGGGTCAGGTTTTGGGTTAACCGCAGACCCTTTGTACTAAAGGGTTGCGGCTTTTGGGCTAACCGCACCCTTTGTACTTAAGGATCACGGTTGTTTAAAAACCGCAGCCCTTCTAACAGACCCTTGACATTTTTTCCTCTAGCGAGTCAATTGTGATTCCAAGAATTCAACAGAAGTATTTAGATCACTATTTCTTTTTCTCGAAATTTCTAATTCTCTCTTAACTTTATCAAGTTCTTCACTTATCTTAGCATCACTAGGCAAAGATTAGTGGAACAATTCTTGATTTCTCGTCTTGAATTCTTTAGTTCAACTAACTCATGATTTAGCGATTCAATTTGCTTTTCAAGACTCGATTTTTCAGCTTCTAACACAGTGTATGGCACCGTGTCATTTACGATTTCGTTAGCAAGAGACTTTTCGTATCTTAGAGCGTTTATCTCAAGTATCTTTCTCTTCAATAATTTTTTCAAGTTCATCACTCTTCTTCATCGCTTCTTTACGAGTCCTTTAATAAATCCTTATATTCCAATTCCAACCCAATCTTTTGCTTAGTTAAATTTTTTACTTCCTTTTTCATGATTGAAAAATCATCATTCATTTCTTGACAATCATCAATGATATTTCCAAGCAAAGTAACAAGTTGGTTTTTTGAAAGAAGATGTATTGAAGGTTTCAGAGAAAGAAGACTTACCTCACTGTCTTCAGTTTCATCTTGGTAGTTTGAACTTTTCGCCATTAGACACAAGTGAGAGTCGTCCCGGCACCGTGTGCCCTTCTCTCGTGATGTCCGTACGGCATTCGGACATAATTTTTCTTCATGGCACTGTGCCTCGACCGTTCTTCATCGAATCCGAATCTCCCCAAATGGCGAAGCAATCATTGCTTTCTTGAACTCCTTCTTCGTTTGATCCCTTTTTTCTTTAGGCTTCTCATCATTCCATAAGGGACATTCCTTTATCCCGTGATTTAACTCTCCACACTTGAAACAACCCGAATTAGTAGCACTTTTCTTAAAGTTAGATGTTGTGCTCTTACCTTTGAAATTTTCATCTTTTCTAGGATTGTTGTTTTTGTTCTTTTTGAGAAAATTTTTAAATCTTCGAGTAAGAAAATCAATATCATCATCACTATCACTATTTTCAATTTCTAATTCAGTTCTCAAGGCTATACCTTTACTTTTTGGTTCATTATTTTTAGAATCTAAGACAAGTTCATGAGTCATTAATGATCCAATAAGTTGTTCTAGTGAAAGTTTAGTCAAATCTTTAGCTTCTTGAATAGCGGTTATTTTTGGGAGCCATCGATTTGTTAAACTTCTTAACACCTTTCTCACTAAATCTTCGAAGTATATGTTTTGCCTAGAGAACGTAATTCATTAGTGATTAGTGTAAATCTAGTGAACATCTCTTTAATAGATTCGTCCTTATTCATAGTAAACAATTCATATTGTTGGACAAGCAAATCTATTCTAGATTGTTTTACCTCATTCGTACCTTCGTGGGCCAACTCCAGCGTGTCCCATATTTCTTTTGCTGTAGTACAAGCCGAGATCCTTGAGTATTCATCAGGTCCAATTCCATATTGGAGAATACTCATAGCTTTGAAGTTTTTTTTGGCTTTTGCATAGTCGACTGAATTGTAGTCATCTTCATCTTTGTCAACCATATTTCCTTCAACATCTTTGATTTGGATAAGGATTGGTCCTTTTCTTATGACTTTCCAGCATTCATAATCCGATCCTTGGATGTAGATCCTCATCCTAGCCTTCCACCATCCATAGTCTTTTCCGTTAAAAATTGGGCACTTTGTGTGTCTATCTCGAGAGTCATCTTGCATGTTCATGACTTCTATTCTCTAGGGATGAGGCTTTCGAGAATAGCTTCGCTTCCGATACCACTTGTTGGAACACAAGGTGACACTCAAGAAGGGGGGTTGAATTGAGTGGCTAAAACTAATCGATTTTCGCAAAAACACTCTTATGGCACAGGTCGCAGTACACCTTGTGTTATTCACTCGTAAAATCTCCGATTGATGTTTTTGCTCAAACGAAACTTAATCAAACACTAAAACAATTATATCAAATAATAAAACAATGAAATCAAATAATAAAACACATGAATTTAACGTGGTTCAATCTCACCTCTGAGATCTACGTCCACACAAACTACTCTTTTATTATTTGAATCGTAAAATACCAAACTCTTGATACAATTCGATTCTCCCACTACTAACCCTAGTAGTGCTCCCCAACACTTAACTCTAAGTGTTGCTACTCTCTATAATATCAGAAATTACAGAAAGAATAATCCCTCAACAAACGTGCTTCTTAGTCAAGCAAATTAGAGGACAATTACAAACGTTGTTTAGTTTCCTAATCTGACTAGAACTCTGTGATATACTCTGTGCCTTAGAAAACTGTTTTCAGCTCTTAATCTTTCTGATTTTTTCTCTCTGAAAACGTGAGTTATAAAACTGGATTGTAATCCCTTATATATCTTGGTGAACTGAATAAAAATCCTTCTCCAAGATATCATATCTTTTGAACAATTTTTATTCCTAAAATAAAGGGATAAAATTCTTTTCCTATTCAAAAACCAATTTGATCTTTTATAAAAACTGATTTTCCTTTTCCTTATAAAATAAGGATTTCTCCATATCTTATATTAACTAGATCAATTCTTTAAATCAGATTTCTTATCATACAAACTTGATCACATCAGTTTTTATGATATATTTCGAAAATTCTTTTCCTCAAAATCAGTTTCCGAAAATCGATTTTTATCACAAACTTGTTTTACTCAAAAACACGTTTTAATAAAATCTTTTCATAAACGGTTTTCTCAAAACTTTATCATTTTCTTTAATAAACTTGATTTTCGAATTTCTATTTCCTTTTATATAAATATATAAAATTAACATAATTATTAATTCCCTTAACTCTAAGAAAATAATAATTATCCTAATTTTATATTTCTATATTTGGCACATAATATATCATCTAGTTCTAGCATATTACATTTTGCATATAGTAACTAAACTTGGAGTTCAATATAAACTTGGACTTCAATCTTGATTCTTCACTTCTTCAAAGTCTTCATTTACTTATTCCTTTCTCAACCATCTGTAACAAACTTTCAGAATATAACATATTATATTATCTTTCATCATCAAAACTTAACATGCACAACAAAAAGACTCTATAGTTAAGTATCCCCACTTGCATGAATTAATACAATAATAATTCCTACCCCAAACTAGTCAATTAAATGTTCACAAGGAAAAGTACACCCTATAAAATACCATAAACCTCTCCCGAGTATCTATGGCTTTCCTAATATGCACTCAAGCCTACTCCCGTGGAATCATGCAAATTAAAGACATTAAACGCATCACTCAAACTTCCTAACAATCTATTCTACCTACTCCCATGGAGAACTTCATGTCCTTAATTGAATATTCAAATCCGTCAAAACCCAACTCCTGTTGTGGTCAATACAATGGAATCATAACAATACTAGTTATCCCTAATCTATTATTGAAATATGCACAATCAATTAAGCAAGAACAATTCAGCAATTAATTTGGGAGTTTAAAGAAATAATCATGAATTAATTCATACTAGGGTTCAACTTAACAATAGATAGAAGAACTACTCAAGCATAATTGAAAATAAATAAAGAAACTATAGAACAATAGTTAAAATTCATAATAATAAACAAAGAGAAGAAGAAGAAGAAAATAAATACTTGAATTAATGGAAGAAAGGTACAGTCTTGGAGAACAATGAAGATCTACAAGTTTCTCTCTCTAACTTCTCTCTAGAAACCCTTAAAAGTGTATACAATCAATCTCCCTTTTCGTCATTAAACGAATAAAAGGTATTTATAACTTCATAAAATAACAAAACCGACAAAATAGAACGCGCTACGGAGTAGACCAACACGGACGTGTCAATAATAACACGGACATGTTGACGTGCTACTACATAAATATCCTACGACAGAAAAGCGACTACCTCGAAGAAATCAGAGTGACACGGACGTGTTGTCCTGTAATCGTCAGATTCTCCAGCTCAACTTCGAACAGCTATAACTTTTGATCCAGAGCTTTGTTTGGTGCATGTAATATATCGTTGGAAAGCTCTTCAAGTCTAATTTCCAACCCAGTTGGAATCACCTAATTATAATTTTTTTGTCAAAAGTTATGAGTAAAATGGTGCAGAGGTGTCATATTTCACATAAGTACACAAAGTCCTTTGTATCTTCTTCAATTCCAATCCGTTTTGGGCACTTGATATATCGTTTTGAATTAAGGGCATACAAGTGCCTTAATCATCATGTCCTTAAAAAGGAGTCCAAAGTACCTGATATTACATCAAAAGACCAAACAACTCGTGAAAGCACCGTAGCTTATAAAAAGGGACCTAAATATGCATAAATGCAATGTAAATGCTCTAATACTACATGAAAATGCACCCTAATATGCAACTAAATGATGTTAGAATATGCACTTATCAGAATTTTAAGTAAAACATCAATAGTTGTAATGGAAATATTGTACCAAAAGTGGAATAATACATATCCTTGAAATTCGTAATATGAAAAGATTGTAGTATGATATTGTCCGTTTTGGGTCAAACCCGTACGAATTTGTTTTTGGGCTACTTTCCAAAAAGCCTCATACTAGCGTAGTTGGTGAACTCTTATAAACTATGTAACTCATTCTTATCTCTCCGATGTGGAACTTGAGATGTATGCCCAACAAAGACATCCAAATTATAGGATTTATGATGACAGTTTTTCCTAATGAATAAAATGTAGACATTTTATATTGTGATCAAATTAGGCAAAAGTGACATGTGTAGAGGACAAATGAGTCGGCATTGGAATGACAACACTGGTGAAATGGTGATGCGTCGAGAGTGATTACTTGTGAAAAAGATGGAATAGCAACGTTACCAACAGCATACATAAGTAGTACCCTCATCTTACTTAGTCCTCCACACATGGCTCGATGTGGTTCACTAACACCAAAAATCATCTACTCCTTGTAAAACTGAAAGCATATTTACGTGTCCTTCATAATCTTCCTGAATTATTAAAAATTAAAACGATTATACGATGACATAATTCCAACTCAACATCCAGTCTTTTTCATGTCACTAAAGTGAACCCACTAGAATGCCCAAGTTGACAAGGATATTTATTTTAATAATTTTTAGACCTTTTATCTTCTAGTACTACGACATTCTAAGAAATGAGCTCTAAATAGTTATACTACTACATTCTATACTCTATAGTGAAAGTGGGTCATGCATTATTTGGCTTATTGGTTAGTGCCGACATGTATATATAGATATAGGCCAAGCTTATCTTATGATCAGCTTAACTATGTCCTTTTCACTTAAGCCTTCATTCTTCCTGTTGAAGGAATATCGTGTAGAAGACGTACGTTTGATTGTCAGTACTTCCATCGATTTTCTTGTTTTTGATCTCTTTTATTCTGTTTTCGAGAAGTTGAGAATTTATACATACTTCATGTTTTAAGTTACTATATAAGATGCTGGGTATATATTAAGAGATTCATTTGCCAACTAACAAAGAGATATACAAAAATAAGGTGATGAGAAGACAAATATATATTAGATGTCATAAAAGGAATATTGCTAGCTATTGGTAATCTCAAAGCATCAAAAATAGAAATATACCCCTTTTATTTCATTTTAATTTACTCACTTCAAAAAGAAAAGTATATATATTTAAAAGAAACGGACGGAGTATTTTTACAAGTAATGTAACGGAAGAGGAAGTATGTTTGATGAAACATTTTGGGATTTCATCAATATATGTCATTAAACATCTTTATAGGCCATAAGCCCATAATATATGCAATTCAAAAAGCTATCTATCTCAATTATCCGCACACATACATTGTAAATAGTCGAAGACTAAAACAGCAACAATGGGTACTCAACTACCTCCCATGGATACCAATATAATACTTCACTCTTTAAAAAATTTGATACTGCTATCGTTTTTTAGTAGTTGCATCATATTTTATTTAGAGTGTTTAGAATGAGTTACCATTTTCCTTTTAGGACATATTTTCTCCTCACATGTGATTTATTGTCATATTCAATGATGTATGATTCTATGTATTAATGTAGCTTTCCTAAAAAAGTCTCCAAATATAATTATTTATTTACATTTTTTAATAGCATTACAGATGATAGCTCCTACGTGCGAAAGTTGACTACCTAATGACCGAGCCATCAAAATTATAGCATCCGGGAGGCAAAGGATGCCATTCAACACAAATTATTGAGGGTTGCAAGAAGAAAAGGAGGAACTTGTTATAGGAAAATCCATCATTGTATGAGCAGTCCAATCCTCGTGCAGGCTTACGAGCTTTGTAGTAGATGCGATCAATGTTAATCGAACTTTTATCTCCTTCGCAGTACAACTACCTTCCTCATATGCGCCAGAAAAGCAATGCAATTTCTCTATTTGGATGGGAGCGAACACGATATTGACTTACTATAGTCTATAGTATCCAACTCCAGGGCAAAAGGTAAACAAGAAGGCCGTGGTCCGTGGATATACCCCCATGCTAATATGCTATAAACACAATGACAATATGATTTGGATAAATATTATTTCAATCCCTATTGAGAAAGGGATTATTAAAACAATAAATCTACAATCTACATGTACCATATGAATATTTATAGTAGTAACAATAACTTTTTCTGAACTTCTAAACGTCGCCCAGAAATTACTTAAAATCGCCCCAAGAAAAGTTGAAATTACATTTCTATCATTTTCTTTCTTTTTCCCTAAACCACCACCCACCACCATCCATCTCCTGCCACTCACTCCACAACCATCTATCTCCTGCCACTTCACTCCACCACCATCCACCACCCACACCACCCCGGAGAGATTTTTTTTTTTAAATTGGGCGATGGAAGGATAACGTCTGGCCAGGACGTTCCTTCCATGGCCCTAACGTCTGGGCCGGACGTTAGGGCCATGGGAGGAACGTCCTGGTCAGACGTTATCCTTCCATCGCCCAATTAAAAAAAAACCTCACTCTACCACCATCCACCTCCTGCCACCACCACCCCCATTGATTCTTCAACCTCTTGAACGTCGAAGGAAGAAAATCGCATCAATTGCGAGAGGAAATCGAAGGAGGGAAATCAAATCAATTGGAGGATTCTTGCTTTGGGCTTGACCGCGGAATTTTTTTTTAATTGGGCGATGGAAGGGGAACGTCCGGCCAGGACGTTCATCCCATGGCCCTAAAGTCCGGCTTTGGACGTTAGGGCCATGGGAGGAACGTCCGGCCGAAGTTCCTCCCATGGCCCTAACGTCCAGAGACGTTAGGGCCATGGAAGGAACGTCTGGCCGGACGTTATCCTTCCATCACCAAAAAAAAAATTCGCGGCAAGCCGGGTGGATGAGGTGGTTGGCGGTGGGAGGTAGAGGTGATGGGTGGTGGCCGGTGGTGCAAGTGGTGGCGGTGGTGGCTGGTGGTGCAAGTGGTGGCAGGTGGTGCATGGGGTGGGGGTGGTGGAAAGAAGAGAAGGGTAAAAGTAGTCTATTAAAAGTGGACTTGGGGCGATTTTAAGTAATTTTGGGGCGACGTTTAACAATCCCCTGTTGATGAAATGATGAATAATGCCAAATGTGATATATATATATATATATATATATATATATATATATATATATATATATATATATATATATATATATATATATATATATATATATATATATATATATTCATCATCAGGTTATATCTCGTTAGATTTCTTTCAAAAATATATATTTTTATAACTTTAGTCGGTCTATAAAAGGACTTTCTTAATTTGCTATGTGAGTTTAAAAGGTCACTTGAAATATAATGTAAATAAAAATTGATTCGTTTTTTATAATTAATAAAAACAGTTTCAAGATGAAACCATCTCATTGGAGAATTTGCCTTTGTAAATTGTAAGTAATAAAGATATAATCTTTTTGTATCTTTTTAATTTATGCATTGTGTTATTGTGGATTTTGGCATTATTCACATAGTTCACTTTGGTCATCATTTACAATTAATACATAAGGAAATACATAGCGTAATTTCGCGTGAGATCTTGTTAGATTCAATCCCAATATAAATTTTCGAAATATTAACTTTTTGTAAACTTTACTTAATGATAATTAAATTATAACAGTCAAAATTCTGCATCGACAAACTTATAAATTAAGCTATATAGATTTTAAACAAACACGGGTAAAACTTAACATGGGAACATGGCTTAAAAAATTCGATTACGGGTAATTCTACTTTTAGAGTGTACCTTTACTTTCATCCTTTAGAATTATTCTCGCATAATTCGGAAAGTTACGCACACCTTACCTTAAGGCTTAAGCTAAAGAAATACATTGATATATCATTGTCAACAAACAGTAATTTGGCTAAAAAATGGAAAGTGATATGTAACGAAATTAACTAGCACAAAAATGACAAACCAAATACATAAAGCTAAGCTACTTGCTATAAACCAAAAAAGAATCAGACTTAGCCAAAAAAAAATGGAAGGATAAGTACGCCATCATATTCCTTCTCGATCAAACAATTGAAAAGAGGGGCCCAATGATGGTGTAAAAATGAAAAGGCCCATTTAACGGCCCACAAAACACATAAGTACCACTTTTAATCCCGATTAATTCGCTGCCCAAGGCGGCTGACCTAAGTTCCCGGGTTCCACGAATCAAGACACACTTAGCTTTACCACTGCCCTATCATCACTTGCCACGTACCCTCTCACGCATCCCGCGAGTCAGCCGCCGTAGACCCCACCATTATAAGGAAGTGAGTTCACATTTCCAAGAAAAGATTATTACTTCGAAATTACTCACAATTTGTCATTTAGGCCTGTTCTATTCGGTATAAAACAACTGAACTGAACTGAAAATAAGTTGGGGGAGAACAGGCCCTTAGGCCATGTTTAGATTAGTATTAACCTTTAATCATTAAGGTTCAGTTCTTTTACTAAACAGAATTGAATTAGAGTGAGTTAATTTTGTCAAAAAAGAATCAACAGAAATGAACTGAACTTGAAACGTTAAAAAACTGAAAATTAAGCTCAAAAGAACATTTGTCGTACGTGATGAGGAGAGCAATTTGTATATCACTATTAGCCAAAATCTTGTTGTTTGCACGTTACTTTTGGGCTCCTTCCCCTTTTTTCGCCCCCCCCCCCCAACCCCCCTAAACGATAATCATTACTATAGGGGTATAATTAAAATAATTTAATTAGTTTATAATTTAATTCGATTCGGTTGGTTTTCAAACAAGTGCAACAAATTCTTTTACCAATTATATTGAACAAAATGGTACCAAATACAATGTGATTCCAAAAAAAAACTAATTGAAGTTGAATTTTGAATATTAAAGAAAATATATCTGAACATTATTAACTATTTCTTTATTTTAAGAGGTAAGGGATACTATTGTCGACATGATCATAAAAAGATAGAAAAGCAATTTGATATTTTCCATAACCCCAAGTATATACAAGCATCATGTAAACAACAAGTACATTTTCCATCCTTTTCAAGACACAGCAACATAAATATATACATTTCTTTCTTTCTTCACCACATAGGCCCAAAAACAAAAAAACCAAAAATAAGCACATAATATATGCAATATTATTATAGTTTACATTTCTTCCCAACCTTATTACCATTGAGGCTATATATCCTTTCACACAAGTTCTTGACACTTTTTTTTTCTTTTCTTATTTGCATATCTACCCATATACTTTCAACTTTCTATTGCATATTTGCATCATTGCTATATACACATATGAAGACTGACTTTTAAGATCATCTAAAGCTGGCTTTTATGTTGGGGGCCAAAAAGCACAAGCGTTAGGAATGTGGACCACTATGCCAAAAACTAATTCTATATAAGAAGAGGAGGGGCTATTAAAGCCATTATCTTAGACACTAAGGACTTAAAGAGTTATCATTAATATTCTATGATCAGTCCACCAAACGGGGCTCTATGTGGAATTCCCTTTCTTCTCTTGGCTGTCCTGTAATTAGCAGCAGTTGGAGGGGGTGTTGAGGGAGTAAAACTTTGCACCCCTTTGTTGTTGTAGTTGCTCTCCATTATCTCATTTCTACCATGGTGGTGGTGGTGGTGGTGGTGGTGGTGGCGAACATGGCCGCGGCTTGTGGTGGTAGTGCTGCTTGTGCTACACGAGTCCTCGGAATCCGATCCCATCGACCGTCGTAGTTCCTTCTTTTTCTGAAAATTCTTTGAAGTCCCAACAATCTAGAAAACCATAAAAGAAAATTCAATGATCAAAACCAATTCCCATCTTTTCTTCATTAATTAAGGAATAAAATCAGGACCCAATATCAAGTTTATGGCATTTTCCATATCAACACTAAAATCCCCATTTTTTAAAACATAGTAGAATGTTATTCTTGCCAATCAATCAAAAATTGAATAAATCAAACCCAATTCAAACTGACTAAAATACTCCATCCAAATTGATTCAGTCCATCTATGATATTTACTCCCATTTAAAATTAGGTAGATTTCCTACCCAATTGAATCAATCAAATCAACAATGTCCCATAATAAATTCCTTCAACTAATTAGCACATGATAAAACTAATCAAATACTAACCAACAATAATAATTCAGTTATGACTTATGACATTGCAAATTGCAATATAAAATGTGACCCATCAATCAATCAAGATATAATTATATTTATAACACCCAAAAGAAATCAATAAATAAAAACTGATATATTCCATCCACATTAAATAAAACTTAAAAAGCAACAATAATTGAATTGAGTAAATTGTGATTAGTAGTACCTTACAACCAAGAGAGCAAAAACGGAAGGAATCAAGAAGGCTGCGCTCACAAACATCACAAGTGTTAGTGACACCTTTACCAGGCCTAGGTTGTGGCCTTTCATTAAGGAACACAACTCTAGCACTGTTAATAATGTACGTCTGAACTCCACTTATATCAAGCACCTTCTGAATTTCAGAAACCCTAATCACATCATGGTATGATGACCTACGAATCTGTCAAAATTTTAAATAAAAATTAAAATTAAAAGTTAGATACCAAAATTGTGGAGGAGAGAGAAAATATATTAGCAGCCAATCACAGTCAATGAAGATATGTACTACAAGTCAACAATATTTGTTGAGGGTAGCAGGAAATTGAGTAAAATATGGCAGAGTAAATGCTTGGTGAGCAAGAAAAAGATAATAGAGTACGGAGTACCCACAAATAAATTTTTCAATACATTGAAGTGAGGAAATTTTTCAATACATTGAAGTGAGTAAATGCTTGGTGAGCAAGAATTTTTTTTTTTTTTAGTACATTGAAGTGAGGAAATTTTGATAGAAATATAAGTGAGAAAATTTTACTAGAAATACAAATAAGTACCTTTTTGGAGAAAGATTGACTAACAAATTGTGAAGAAAATTGAATTAGAGACATCTAATTAATGTGATGACCTAGAATGTTATAGATGTTGAAAGTTTGAAACTAGTACAAGAAATGCAAAAGGCATTGAATGAAATATGAGATTATTGATAATCCCAATTGTGGAAAATATGAACTAAATTGAGGAAAAGTGAATCCTCATTTGGCAGAAATTAACAGAGACCCATTAATGTAGATCAAAAACCCAGAAAAGTAAAACAGAAAAGAAAAGATTTTTGCTTTATTTGAACATAAAACTGATAAACCCAGAAAAATATAAGTTCAAAATGTAATACCCAATAAATTACCATTAAAATTTGGTAAACCCAATTGAGGAAAAAAATAAAGCTCAATGAATAAAATTAAATTTCCACATTATTGATTTTCTAAAAAAAAAATGTAACACCAGATATAAAAAAAAATTAACAGAAGCAAATTGTAATACCTGAATGGCACGGTGATCTTTGTGATGAGCAAGACAAAGTGAACAAAGAGCACCATTCATACAGTCCAAACAGTACATATTACATTCACTCTTATGGGAATCAGCATGAAATTGGCAGTGAACAAAGAATTTTTCACGAAGCAGAGGTTTCAACCATGGCGGCCACCGATTAAAGTCTTCATCATCTGGACCACCTGCACCCTATTTCAATCAACCCAAAAAACAATAATTAGAGCATACAATAAAACATAAACCCACATTATAAATGACAATAAAATTACTATGTCATTATGAAAATTTGAATAAAAGAGTGAAAATTTAAAATGGGGAAAAAAATGTACCATGATTCTACGATTCTTGGGTTTAATTTCGCGAATAATAGATTCTTGATTAACGATCGCCAGCTTGAAAAACAGAGGGAAAAAACAGGGTGAGTGTTGTTTTTTTTTTAGAGAGAGAAAGTGAAGAGGTATATATTAGAGAGAGTTTGGGTGAGAAATGAGAGGAAAATGAAGGAGAGAGAAAAAGAAAAGAGGGGTTTAATTATAATGAAAGGAGGAGAAGGTGGTAGATGGCGTAGGATTAAGTTTTTATATAAAAGAAAGAAGAGTCGTGCTTATCCTTTCTTTCTTTCATTTCAATAAAATGCTAAAACCCTCAGCTTCGGAACCAAACCTAAAAATAAAATTTAATTTATAAGATATATTTCTATATAGTAAGATATTAGATATACTATATTATAAAAGGAATTAAATTAAAGAGAAAAAAAGAAAAGAAGATACGTTTTGTGCAAGGAAGTCATGAAATGAACCGACCTTCCTCTGTTTTTTCTGCTTTTCTTTATACCACTATTTTCGTTTCATTTCATTTTCATGTCCTTTGATCTTATCCCCCCTAATTTTAATAATGACTAGTTAATTTTTTTATGTATGATAAGAAAAGGGATTAAATTTGTTTGAAGGGAATAAGTTTGAGTTCAATTATTGAGATTTGGCTTAAATTTTAGTAGTTGTTGTACTTTAATTAAATTTGTGGGTTATGAAGGCAAGAAATCAACCAAAATGATAAAGTGGGCTGCATTATTTTTTGTCTAATTGATGAAGTCTCTAGGAGAAAATATACTAAAAGAGGAATACTTGTATGTTGTATCATTAGGCTGTGTATTTCATAGCTGGTCTATTGTGTTCTGTTGCTGATTTTGTAGTATTTATTTGTTATTTTATTATATTGAGTTTATATAATTGAGTCAATACATATGAGCCATTCATTTAGGTAGAGTTTGGTTTTCATAATGGAATCTAGCATTTTATCTAAATGATATTAGGTTACTTTCACATGATTTTGTGGATATGGCCTTTGATGTATTCTGTATCATTCAAAATATTAGAATTTTCGCTCCCCACCATTTAACATCTTTGTTGATTGTTTTACTTAGTTTATGTAACTTGTATGTACACTCGTAATAGTTGTTGGGCTTGGCCATGCCTCAAGTTTCAGTCTTGAATTTCTATATTCAAGTCAACTATTATTTATTTTCATTATATGATTTGTGTATACTCCTGTTGTACCTCATCTTTCTATTGATTGTTGGCTGACGAAAGACAAATTCAATAAATTGGCTCGCTACCTTTATATGCTGGACTTAGGATTATATAATTTGGTTCACATAAACTAGTAGAAAAAAGATTAAAGAATCCGGTTAAAATGGGCTTAACTAATCCGTAAATCCACCGGAGCGGAGTGGTTGAGAAAAGTTAATTGAGCTGGTTTTGGAGGGAAAACCAGATCAACTGTTTTTGCATTTTTTTGTTCTTAATTGATACAAAAACAATTGTTTATATCAATTACTCATTTTATTATGCTTAATTGAGACAATAATAACAATAAAAAAAATCACTTGCAAACAATTCAGAATCTGTTAACAGGTTTGTTTATACTTTTCCCTTTTGACTTCCATTTAGAGACTCCAGCAGCAGACTTGGATCATGAATATAAAAATGAGACCTATCATCAGGATGCTTGTGAATACGGTTATGGCTGAATTTTACAGGATGTCATTGACGCTACAAATGAATGACGTTGACACAGGCAACCTTGTCGTGACGTATGGACTCGGTCAGAGGGTAACAAGCCGCCGAAAATTAAGGGAGACTAAGTCCCAGTTAGTCCAGCCAGTTCAATTGATCTATTAAGCAGTCAAGGATCGTGTCAAAGGAGCGAAGATTTGGTGCCAAGATTCTAGCTAACTGCTTCCTATATTTTTGGGCGCACGTTGAGATCAAAGAGGTGGCAATATAAAGACGGCAAAGCTGAAGCAGGAAAGAACAACACATTCCACCTTACTTACACAAGCTCAAGCAATCACAGTTTACTCTATTTTATTCATCAAACACTTTACATTTGGAGTTATTATTTTCTTTACATCACAACTGAGTTATTGTACTTAGAATAATCATCCTAGGGTGTATTGACTGTCGTTCACCCTGAACGTCAGTTGCATATAGTGGATTGGTGGACTCATATCCACCCGCGGTTATTTACCCATCTTCATTGGGGTTTTTCCGCGTCACCATTTCCTTGCGTCATCTCCCTTTGATTCCCCATTGCATTTGCATTCATTCAATCATCTTAATTTGGTTGGTGTCGTCCCAATTTGATAATTGTCGCTAAGGCAAAAATCTACATAAACAATTTGGCGCCCACCGTGGGGCCTATAGCCAGATCTCTCATTAATTCCTATTCTTAATCAAGCATCATCATTCTCCTTCCCAATGGATCCCAAAGAAATGGAAGCTGCCTTTCAAAAATTGAAAGCTGAAATGGAGCAGATGAAAAAGGATAACGATCGTCTGACTTCTGAATTCACTTCGTCAAAATAACAAGTCCAAAAGCTGCAAGAAGAATTAGCCTCGACCAAGGTGTCCAAGCAGCGACGTGCTAAAAACATTGGAGAAATCTCTACTATGCAACAATTCAGCGATGGGGAGAGTTCTGAGTCCGAAGAAGCCGAGGACGATGAAGCATGGGAAGACGAAGACATCCCCAACGATGATCAGTCCAAGGAAGGTGACGTTATGGCCAAAAGGATGGTTATGATTGAAAAGCATAATCGCTAGATGATGCGTCTCCTCTCTCAACTTCCTGGAGCCCCAACTCCAAGCATCGTCGAGCATCGCGACGGTTATGCAGCGTCCCCGTTCGTGGAAGAAATCGCTAAGGAATCATTGCCGAAGAAGCTCAACCTTCCCATCCTGACCGCGACTTATGATGGATCTACTGACCCAGCGGAGCACGTCGCCCAGTACAAGCAGAGGATGTGGCAAGCGTCCATTCCATGGTACCTGGTTGAAGCATGCATGTGCAAATCCATCGGAGCGACGCTGACCGGGCCTGCCCTCAAATGGCTCGGATCCCTCAAGCCAGGAAGCATTGGCAACTTTTCAACCTTGGTGAACAAGTTCTACAACAAATTTGAAGGCAGTCGCAGTCTCGAGAAGCAGACTAGTGACCTTTATGGTGTCGTTCAGAAGCCAGGAGAATCGATTTGGGATTATTATAATTGTTTTAATAAAGAAATGATTGGGATTAAAGATCTAGATACTAAAATTGCTATTGAATGTTTCAGAAAGGACTCATCCTAGATCCAAGCTGTACAACCGTCTCACCAAGTATCCTTGTGCGACGTTCGAAGAGGTGAAGTCAAGAGCTTTGGCGCAGATGCGATTGGAAGAAGACGACGTGATCCTCAATACAATATCAACGCGTCACGTATCATAAGGCTCAAGTGATCGCAAAACGTTCACACCCAAGAAGCATAACTGGAGGCCTCATCCATATAGCAGGCCCAATCAGGTACATAATGTTAATGACGCGTCGGAATGTGCAGGTACTGAAGTCAAAGCTGATTCCAACACTTACCCCGATATCGAATCGTACGGTTTCTCCGTCGACGTTGGAGGTGTTGTCAACGCGCTAACCAAGATTGGCGCGCCCGTCCGTTTTTTCGAGGAAGAGCGACCGTCCAGACGCTTAAAAAGATCAAACCAAATGGTGTCCATTCCATCACGACCATGGCCATAAGACTGAAGAATGCATCGCACTCAGGAGAGAGGTCGCGTTCATGCTGAACAAAGGACATTTGCAGGATCTTGTCAGCGACAAAGGGAAAGCATCTTTCGACAAAAATCCCTCCAAGTCAAATCCACCAGCATCCCCTACTCATGTAAAGGTAATTAATGTTATTTCTGGTGGGTCTGACGTTTGCGGACTAACGTATTCAGCAGCCAAGCGGCTAGCAAGAGAGTGCTCCTCCTCGTCCAAAGTTCCTAAGCCTTGCAGGTCAGATGACGAAAGAAAATTGGAAGCGATGACCAATTCTTTTGATGACGATGACGTATGCGACGAGGAGCACCACAACGGATTGGTCATATCTCTGACCGTCAGCAACTGCCTGCTGCGACGCGTGCTGGTCGACGGTTGAAGTTCAGCTAACATCCTGTTCAAAAACGCTCTCGAAGGTATGGGTCTTAGTGACAAGGACATAACGAAGAAATCAACGGTCTTGGTCGGTTTCTGCGGAGAAGCGCAACAAACCGTCGGAGAGATCACCTCGCCAACCTTCGCCAAAGGCGTCAACTTGCAGACCAGATTCAACGTCGTAGATTGCCCATCAGCGTACAACGTCATCCGTGGCAAGCCATGGATCCATAAGATGAAAGCAGTTTCGTCAACCTATCATCAGACGCTCAAGTTCCCAACAAAGTGGGGCGTCCAAGAGATCAAAGGCGAGCAAAAGGCAGCCAGAGAATGCTATAGTTCGTCACTCAAGCCTGCCAAGGCGTCAATCTAGCAATTAAGAGGTGGATTCGCAGCCGATGAGCACGATTAGCAACAAGTAGATGAAGTGGCGTTTAATCCAGCCTTTCCTGATCGTGTCGTTCGTATTCGAGCGACGCTGTTATTTGAATTGCGGAACCAGGTAATTGATTTCTTAAAAGCTAACCAAGATTGCTTTGCTTGGTCGCATGAAGATATGACAGGTATAAGTCCGGACGTCATCACCCACAAGCTGAACGTCGATCCAGATCACAAACCAGTCTAACAAAAACAACGCAAGTTCGCTCCTGAACGCAATCAAATCATAAACGACGAGGTTCAGAAACTGATCGACACAGGTAAAGTACGCAAAGCCAAATATCCTGATTGGTTATCTAACGTTGTTGTTGTCAGCAAGAAAAACGGCAAGTGGAGTGTCTGCATAGACTTCACGGATCTTAACAAAGCTTGTCCCAAGGATCCATTCCCACTTCCCCACATAGACGCAATGGTCTACGCGACAGTAGGGCACGAACTCTTGACGTTTATGGACGCATACTCCGGCTACAATCAGATCCTCATGCATCCCGACGATCAAGAGAAAACAACGTTCGTGACCGACAAAGGTATTTATTGTTATAAGGTTATGCCCTTTGGACTAAAGAATGCAGGTGCCACATATCAGCGTTTGGTTAACCAAATGTTCAAGGACCAACTTGGTGACACGATGGAGGTCTACATCGACGACATGTTGGTCAAATCAAAAAGAGCAAGCGACCATATACAACACTTATTAGAAGCGTTTGACGTCCTCCGGAAGTACGATATGAAACTTAATCCCACTAAGTGTACATTCAGAGTTGCTGCAAGTAAATTTTTAGGATACGTCGTGATGTAACGGGGAATCGAGGCAAGTCCTGACCAGATCAAGGCGTTGATTAATATTCAATCTCCCAGAATCGTCAAAGAAGTGCAAAAGTTAACTGGACGTGTCGCTGCGTTAAATCGCTTCATATCCAGATCGTCCGAAAAATGCCACTTGTTCTATGACGTGCTACGCAAAAACTAAGGCTTCGACTGGTCGCAGGAGCATGAAGACGCTCTGCAAGCGCTCAAGCAGTACTTGGCCTCCCCACATCTGCTATCCAAACCAAGCGACGGCGAAACACTTCAACTTTATCTGGCCGTAAGCAATACGTCCGTCAGCGCTGTTTTGACGAGAGAAACTGAAAATCAACAACTTCCCATTTACTACGTCAATAAGTCTCTGTTAGACGCAGAGACCAGGTATTCTTCCCTGGAGAAACTCGTGTTAGCTTTAGTTACTGCTGTCAAGAAGCTACGACATTACTTTGAAACTCATACTGTCGTTGTCATGACTAATTATCCCATTAAAAGTGTTTTGTGTAGGCCTGAATTGACAGGTCGCATGGAAAAATGGGCCATCGCGCTTAGTGGATACGACATCAAGTACCTCCCTAGGACAGCAATCAAGTCGCAAGCCCTGGCCGATTTTATGGCGGACTTCAGTCCAGAACTAGAGAAGATCGCAGACGACAAAGTCGCTAGGATTAACAATGTCAGCGACGACGCTTGAATTTTATTTGTTGACGGCTCTTCTAATTTTCGTGGTGCAGGTCTTGGCTTTGTCCTGAAGTCACCACAAGGGGACAAGATAGTACAAGCCATATGTTGCGACTTCAAAGCGACTAACAACGAAGCTGAATACGAAGCGTTAATAGCAGGAATGACCCTGGCAAGCGCCTTGGGGGCAAAAGCGTTAAAAGTCTACAGCGACTCCCTGCTGATAGTTAGCCAACTTAAGGGAGAATTTGCTGCTAAGGATTCCAAGATGGCGTTGTATTTAGACGTCGCGCAAGGTAAGAGTAAGATGTTTAACCCTTTTGACATAATGCCGGTACCAAGGGACCAGAACACACAAGCAGATGCGCTGGCAAATCTATGATCATCCTTGAGAGACGTCACGTTCACCTCTGTCCCTATCATTCATCTTCTGACTCCAGCTACAAGTAAGTGCAAAGACGTTACAGACGTCGTCGCCGCGATTGACAACGATGATGATGATCGAGCAAGCGACGACGTTGATCCAGTAAACGACAACGTCGACCAAACCAACGACGACATCCCTGTAAACGTCGAGGTAAGTGTTAGTTGGACGAAACCTATTTACGACTATTTAATCAATGATGTACTCCCAGAAGACAGAGCGGAGGCGCGACAAGTACGTTTCAAAGCGTCTAGATACGTCATCATTCAAGGAGTGCTATTCAAAAAGTCCGTCGCTGGGCCATATCTCCGTTGTTTATAGAAGCACCAATAGGAGCAAGTTTTGCAAGATCTACATGAAGGGACGTGTGGAAACCATTCTGGTGGTCGCAGCCTATCCAACAGAGCATTGAGAATGGGCTATTATTGGCCGACAATAAAGCAAGACGCAATCAGGTACGTCACCAAATGTGATAGTTGTCAACGACACGCAGGTATGACGCATAAACCTTGTGAAGTTTTGCATCCAACTTTAACCCTTGGCCTTTCATGAAATGGGGAATGGATATAGCTGGTAAACTACCTCCAGCCCCAGGACAAAAGGTATTTATGTTAGCACTAACCGATTACTTTTCTAAATGGATAGAAGCAGATTCATTCCAACAGGTACGCGACAAAGAGGTCATTTCTTTTATACATGCTAACATTATTTGTAGGTTTGGTGTGCCGTCAGAAATTGTATGCGATAATGGGTCGCAATTTATCAGTGATAAAATAAAGCATTTCTACGACGAATGGAACATCACATTGTTGACGTCAACGCCCAGATATCCTCAGGTCAATGGACAGGCTGAGTCCAGCAACAAGACTGTCATAGACACATTGAAGAAGTGTCTCACTGCTAAGAAAGGTAAATGGGCAGCAGCGCTGCTAGCTATCTTATGGGCAAATCGCACGACGCCACGCACTGCGACCGGACAGACACCCTTCTCACTGGTTTACGGCTGCGAGGCAGTGCTACCAGCTGAGGTAAGTATTCCAACTGCCAGGTATGGTTTGATGACGGAGCAGCAAAATCGTGACGAATTGATCAGCGACTTAGATACCATAGAAGAATTGCGAGATGCAGCGATGGTACGAATGGCGGCAAAACAGCAAATTGTCGCAAGGAGTTTTAACAAAAACGTACAAGCCAAGTCATTCATTGAAGGTGACTGGGTGTTAAGGAAAGTCTTCCAAAACACACAGGAGCCCAACGCAGGTAAGCTAGGTCCAAAGTGGGAAGGTCCCTATCAAATCAGTAAGGTCGTTGGCAATAGCGCGTATCAGTTGATCCGACGCGACGAAACTATGGTCCCACGTAGTTGGAACGTTGTCCATCACAAATGATATTTCTTCTAGCTAAGTACTGAGTGACATTTTGTTCTTTTTTTATGCACTCAATAAGTGATGAACATGTCATCGCAGAGTCGATTAAATATCAACGACGGAACATTACTGTGTGTTTCTTTTACAGGATTTTTCATAATTTTCAATAAGATCACAACGTTCAGGCGGAGCGACCAACAATTAGTTTTTGCTTAATGTAGGCGTGTTTTTTTTATTTCGCCTACGCGGTGTGGGCACGAATTTGATTTGACTACCCCATTGTTAAGGTTTTATTGAAAATTGTTTTAAAAGAAGTCGCCAACAATTCTTTTTAGGAAGAATTATAAACCTAATTAGATATGGGAAACCGTAGGGATAAATTGTGGGACTTATCCAATGTAGATTTCCCCGTCCTGACTTCATAGATGGTCAAAATGAACCAAAGATTGAGTTCGGGGGTGAGGGTACGAATATGGTCATAATAAACCACATTCGCCCAAAGTTGGCCTCTACTAAATATCGATTCATTACAAATTTTATGCCAAAGAATAATCATATAATATTTTAAACACCCTAAAAAATATTTTAGTCTAAGTTGGTTCAGGAAACACATAAAAACACTAATTTTTTAATAACAAGTTATTATGCAATCAATATTACAGGAACCTAACAGGTTGTCCGAATTAATCTGATTAATGTTAGAACAATTCTTTAGGTCTTGATTAGCAAAAATAACATGTGGGTGATAAAAGCATTAAAATAGGACAATCATATAATATGCATATAATGATCAGGCAAGCATATAATATACAAAGGCATGAATAATAATAATATGAATATAAAAGAAAGTATAGAAAAGAGGTTAGAATATACAGTAGAACGATTATTACTTAAAGATCTACATCATGAAATAGATAGTTAGTAACTTCAAGGCAATAAATATAATTGATTATTCAAGGATCCTCAGGAATTATACCTATGCGGCTTAGATTGAAGAGCGCAACGATCTTTAGGCGGAGCAATCGTGGAACTGATGAGAGACATTTATGTCACTCATAGGGTAGTAATTCGTGCGTAATTAGAGTCGTTTTAGTTTAATTTTCGTAATTATTCTTCTAATTTCATTTCCTTTTTAGTTATTATTGTTTTCTTTATTTATTTTCATTTTATTATTTTATATGTATAGTTTCTCCCCTTGTGTTTGGTTTTCTATGTAGGTAAGCTTTTTGGAGCTACGCGTTCGAGTTTCAAAGTTAGAGGGGTGGCTTGATTTAGTGCTATAATATAGAGCTTATCCTACACCACACTTCCCACCTATCCATACCACAAACCAAGCATAGAGTGGAGCAATTTTGCCAAAATAAGAGCTTTTGGAAGGATTTGTGCACAAGGGTCATATTATAACGGTCATAACTTTCACCACAAACAATATTTTTCAGTGATTCAAGTTAGAGATGAAAGCTTAGCTCAATAGCTTTCCAACGAGTGGTTACAATCCTGATTCCGATAAAAACTGAAAGAGATATTGCTCTTTGAAGTCAGGCGCGTCTGCTGGCCCGCCCGGGCTGCTGTTATTCGCACGTTTTTCTTCGGCCCATTTTGTTTACGACGATGTAATTGAGGGGGAGTATAAATACCCCCCTTAGCCCATTTTGAGGAGCCGAGTTTTATTTTATTCACCTCTTTTAGTTTTAGAAATAGTTAGGGTTTTAGGGAGGATTAGCCTCCATAGCTTAGTTTAGGGGAAAAGTGAGAAAACTCAAAGAGATATTGAAGTTTGGAGATTCAATGGTGACAACTTGGATTTAAAGATTCAACAATTTATCAATGAGCATTTCTTACTCTCTCTCCTCTTTTATTGCTTTATTTTAATGTTTAATAGTTAATCTAGATTAAAGTTTCCATCTTTTACTAGTTTCTTCTTGTTTGCTCTCTAGATTTTGTTTTGCTTTTGCTTTAAAAGACATGATTTTTGGTTTTTCCTATTTTTGATATTTGTTGTTAGTTTTTTCCATGTTTAGGATGTTTGGTAGTATAATGGGTAGTGAGTAGTTCATTAACTAGGATTGGGAGTAGCCCAATCATAGTTTGCATCCTATTTTCAGGAGTACAGTTTATTGGGTTGGTTATGTTTGGGATTTATGCAATTTCAATCTTTGATGTCGATTGGTGACTTAGTTGATGTGAGCTCCATCATATTTTGATCCTTTGTTGCCCATTTAATGGTTTACTTTTATGTGGTTGACCTTCATGATTGATTGATTAGTTGTTACACATCACTTGTTGGTTGGTATTAACTTGGGTTTGATTTCAATTCTTAACTTGGCCTAGTTAGGTGATAACGCCTCGAAATATAGGTTTTGTTGCCATAATTAGGACTCTAAACTCCCTAACAACGATTTTAGAGGTGTTTAGGTTTGTTTATTCCCTTTGCATATCACCAATGCTTGTCAACCCCCTTATCTCTACTTGGTTGTTGGATGTGAACTATGATTGTGGTGATTTCTCATTCCTAGTGCTTTTTCTAATTTGATTTCAATAGTTTATACCCTTAGTTTAACCAAAACTTGACGATTTCTTCGGCCTAGCTTATTGTTAAATTAACACATATTGGTGCTCCTTAGTCCTTGTGGAAGAATGACCCTTGCTTGTCACTTTACTTAGTTTAGTGGTCTAGGTAGGTTTTGTTTGACTTTAGGAGACTAGTAACGACCTAGTTTTCCCTATGTCAGGAACCAGGAACGTAGTATGATTAGGAATTGAAATTGACTTGAAAGGATTAAAGTGTTGTGAGATTCATAATATTATTCATAAGTGATCATGAGGATTTTGTGTTCGTAATAATAATAACGAAAAGTCGTGTTTGATTCGGGAAATCAACCCGTATTTATAGGCAAAAAGAGACTACGCTGCACGCAAGCCCTGTGCCAGACGCAGGCCTACGTGGAAGGCGCAATGCCACGCGTCAGGCGCACATTGGTGTGCCTGACGCGGCCAGCCCAATCAGATTTAGACATGTGTAAACGCGTTTTTGAAAAGATACAAAAGAAAGTTGCGTCTCACACAGAACTTGCGTCAGACGCCGGACTCTGTGTAAGTCACAAGTCCACGTGTCAGGCGCTCATTGGCTCGCTTGACGCGTTCTGGCCAATGCGCTGGATGCACTTGGCGCGCTGAGCGCAACCACCGCGTCCGGCGCATATTCCAGCATATTCGGTTTTTGATTCTACGCGTCTTTTGAAGATAATTTTCTATCCCTAAAATCCGGAGATTGGACTTAAAATATTTTATGGGCTTAAAATACAATTAATCATCATGAATAATTAATTGGGCTTTAGAATATCATTTCAAAACACAATTTTGGATTGGTTCTTTAGATTGCTTTTCCGTTGGGTCGCGCCAACTAATATCGCGGTATGTTTCATCATTGGATCCTTAAATGGGGAGACACGATTATGTGTCTACAGAAACCCCCACTTTGACTGAGGTTCAGGAAACCGATAGTCAAAATATACGGTGTCGGGACGGAGAACGATTCTAAACGCTCTGCAGTTTAGAACTGATCTATATACGTCGGTCTCTGCAAAACAAAGTTAGTATGTAGGACAATAAGTACAAGCAATCTGATTACCTGCAGAAGAAGATGTTAGCAGATAGGTACAAACAACTTAGATAAAGCACATAATGATGCAAAGATGCAAACTTAGACTCTCTAAGGATGCATGAGACGCTATGCAAGGATTAAGGTTATGCAAAGCTAAGGGATGACACGTCATGCAAGGTCAGGGTTATGCAAGACTAGGATGTATGTAATGCAAGGTCAGGGTTTTGCAAGGCTGCAATGCAAGGTCAGGATTTTGCAAGGCTAGAAGATGTGGATATGTAGACTGATAGAATGATTAGAAATGCATAGAATGATTTTCGAAAATCATTTTTTAGTAAATGATTGGGGCCCGTAAACGAGGTCCGCGGATTACAACTTTTTGGGAGTTTGCTGTGAATCGGAGGAACCACCACACATAGGAAGCCCCCACTTTGGGTGAACTTGCCTAGAATTAGGCTTGAGCCTTAATTGAAATGTACTTGATTTAGTTGATCTGTCTTGAACTTTGAAAGTTGTCGCTGGGGATTCTTCTTTGGGAAGTTGATATAGGCAAAGCCAAATATCGCCAGAAACCATGGAATTATCGGAGAGTCCTTCAGGGAAAGTGAGAGCTTGGATTAAAAAATAAAAAAGGTTTAAATTTGTGACTTAAATAAATATAGGTGGGAAAAAGGCTTTGACGAGGCTAGGTTCAAACTCGAGTCTATGTCGGGATCTGGAAAGAACATGCTCCTGAACTCTAGAAAATCATATCTTTAGACCTTGACTAATTTATTTTATTGAAGCGGTCGGACCTCGAGATGAGGATTCCTACGTATCCTTGCGGAATCAGACCATTCGTAGTTCCGAATCTGATTTTTTTTTTTTTGTGCCCTAACTTTTGCCTAGGTCGCCCTTTCGGGTTTTCAACCTAGCGGGCTTGGACATACCTTGAAAAAGGAGTTAGGGTTGAATATGAAAGGTTGAAAGGTTTAAGGCTTGAGGTTTTAGATTTGATAAAGGTTCAATTGATTGGGTTAAGGTAAGGATCATGGATTTGGATTATATGGTTAAAGTTTGGATGGATTGAAGGGATTTGAATGAGGGGTAGAACTTGTGTGCAAGCCCCCTAGATTGACTTTTTATTTTCTTTGCCTTTGACTTTTTCTTTTTTAATTTTACTCTTTTCTTTTTGTTTGTGCGTTTTTTTGCTTTTGTCTTTTTTTTCGCACTTTGAACTTTTTCACTATTTTATTTTTGCCTGGCATTGATTTTTTTATTTTTTATGTAGTAAGGCTTGCACACAAGTTATTGGTTATGGGTAGTGGAAGGCTTGAAGTACATTTGCGGAGCTTTGATGTTGAGGGGATATTTGGCTAATAAAGATGATGGTTTATGGATGATGGAGGGGGAGGGGAATAACTCCTGATCCAAAGTATGTCCTTTTTTTATTTTTCTCTTTTTTTTATTTCATATCTCTTTTTTTTATTATTATTAGTCAAGTTCATTAGGTGATTTAAGTTTCATCATTGAATTAGAAGCATAAATGATGAAAGACCAATGAAAATAAAAAGAAAAATAAAATGAAATGAAAATGGAAAGGCTATAATAGATAAAGTCCTAAAGTGACATAGACTCGATGGGAAAGGACATAAATGGCTCAGGGTAAGGACTCTCTAACTCATCCTAGGAAACCAGAAATAAAAGACTAAGCCTTTAAATTATTGATGCACTGCGCAAAAGGGTTGCTGGTGATGCTGATTCTCGTTGAAGCAAGTATTAGAAGTATATTGTCATCGATCATGTTTAGCAGCTCATTGATGGTATTGGACACTAGATGTCAGGTGGAATTATTTCGTTGGAATTTGCGGTAGAAGTGTAGGTTGCACCTTTTGAATTTTCTCTTAGGTGCAGGGTTCGGAGTAGACCCTATGGAAGTGATCGCGCCTCTAATGTGAAGGAGGTCAAAAGTAATCTTCATGACTCTAAATGAAGACGGGGTGGTGATAGTGCGCTTGATGAGCTTTAGAGTAGGCTCACTTTTTGTTCCTCCTTTTGGCATTCCTAATGTTGTATTCTCTCGACAGGTCATGAACAGAATCGAGTGGACCTCGTAAATATTAAGAAATGATGCTCTCGAAATGAGAAATGCAAATGAGGGATGGAGAAATAGAAATGGAGATGAGAGATGAGAAATGAAAATGAAAGTGGAAATGGAAATGGGAAATGAGTAGAAATGGCTATGATTATGCTTATGATGGCGACATGGGCCTAACTATATGCATATGCAGATATGGACTGGACTGGACTGGACTATGCAAGCAGACTAGACTAGACTTTGCAAACAGACGAGACTCAAAAGGATTGCCTATGCTAGCTTTGCTAGACTTAGAAAGGAATTGGCTTCGCCAGACGTGATGATTTGGGGTTTGATGAATCTAAGATCGACTAGCTTCGCTAGATTTAAAGGTTTTGGGGCCATTATGGACTTAGGGTAAACTAGCTTCGCTAGACTCGAGGATTTGGACTGCAATAGATGTAAGGTAGGAGTAGCTTCGCTAAACTCGGAGGGTGCCTTTATGGTCTTAGGGGTGACTAGCTTGGCTAGGTATAAAGGGCGTCATTATGGTCTTAAAGGGTGACTAGCTTCGCTAGGTCAAAGGGTGTCGTTATGGTCTTTAGGATGACTAGCTTCGCTAGGTCAAAGGGTGTGTTATGGTCTTAAGGATGACTAGCTTTGCTAGGTCAAGTGGTGCCGTTATGGTCTTAAGGATGACTAGCTTCGCTAGGTCAAGGGGTGTCGTTATGGTCTTAAGGATGACTAGCTTCGCTAGGTCAAAGGGTGTCGTTATGGTCTTAAAGATGACTAGCTTCGCTAAGTCAAAGGGTGCCGTTATGGACTTAAGGGTGACTAGCTTCTCTAGGTCAATGGGTGCCTTTATGGTCTTAAGGATGACTAGCTTCGCTAGATCAATGGGTGCCGTTATGGTCTTAAGGATGACAAGCTTTGCTAGGTCAAAAGGTGTCGTTATGGTCTTAAGGATGACTAGCTTCGCTAGGTCAAAGGGTGTCGTTATGGTCGTAAGGATGACTAGCTTCGCTAGGTCAAAGGGTGCCGTTATGGTCTTAAGGATGACTAGCTTCGCTAGGTCAAAGGGTGCCGTTATGGTCTTAAGGATGACTAGTGTCGCTAGGTCAAAGGGTGTCGTTATGATCTTAAGGATGACTAGCTTCGCTAGGTCAAAGGATGTCGTTATGGACTTAAGGGGATGCTAGCTTCGCTAGACTTAATGGTTTGGACTTCGTCCTATACGGGTTTGGAAATAGACTGGATTAGACTTAGGAAATGAGTTGTGCCTTATATGGACCTGATTTTGGTCTAGTCCTATAGTGGTTTGAAGTTAGACTTGGAAATGCACATGGGCTTGACATTGGAAATGGACTAGAATAGACTTAGATTAGACTTGGACTGGGCTTGACATAAACTAGGGTTCACATAAAGATGCAAATGGGCCTAGATTGGACTTGAACTAGACTTATATGGGCCCACGATGGACTTTTATGCTAGCGGGCCTAATATGAATGCGTGGACTCAAATTTAGAAGGACCTAACATGAATGCAAAGTGGACCCTAATGCATATGGGCCTAGAATGAATGCAAGTGAACTGAATTGATTGGATTGAAGGTGTTTGGAATGGGTTTAGAATTTTTTGAAATTCATTTTCCAAAAGAACCCCTTGTTTTTATCTTTTATTAGGAAAATATAATGGATTAATTTTGAAAGATTTTTTTTTTTTTTTGAAATGTCGTGGCATGATGATGATTAGTAAATGCTTCTTGAAAAAGGTAGAATAGACATGGGTGTAAGATTGATTTTCAAAAATAAAAGTTTTTGAAATTGATTGAATATGGTAAGGTAAGATTAATAGGGAAGATTAGGTGAACAACATGGAGAATATGGGAAGAGGTAGACATGCATGACAACTCTAACTCTACAATGACCACTTTAGATGCACTTCTTTTTAGGACAGCCACGACCTTGTGTGAAAAGACTGATTTTATTATTATTTTGAATTAGGTGATATCTTTGATTAGACCATGTACTACGCGAATGCAGACAGACAAACATAGGGCTGAATATAGGATCGACCATTATGATGACTAATTAGTCGAAAAGCGTGCGATGCCCAGACTGCATGCCGCAGCATTTGGCGCGGGAGTGGTGCGCCAGGCGCAACTTAATGCGCTTGGCGCACTACTCCCCGACACGTTTTTCAGGGATTTAGGCGACATATTGGCCGATTGACGATTTTGTTTAGACGCGGTTTTTTAGGAACGACGCATAGTAATGACGACTTGACAAGATAATAACTGGCAAAGATTGCAATCACCGGCAAATGTCATATAACATGGATGCAAAAGTTCCAACCTAAAGTCCAGTTCTATGTTTGAAGCTATTGGTCAGGTTTAGGTTCAGTCTGAAAGGGATCCATGACTAAGAGATTGATCCCACACTTCGTACCCCTGCTTAAAGAGTAGGCCACGTGTAAGACGCACTCCAGTTCTCAAGTCAGGAACAAGATAACAATGCCATGGTTGGGTAGGTTTGCTTATGACTAAGATCCAACACTCACGCTCAGGAAGCTTTTTGGAGGGACAAAGCGCAAACCCCCCGGGGTTGACCTCACACATAGAACATGTGCTAATGAGGCAAGGTAGATTGTCCTTATGGTGGCTGAACAATAGCCATGCATATGCAAATCTGTAATGTCATTCTAAAGCATAAAAAGAGTATGAATCGTATTTTTCGAGTTTCACCCACTCATTTAAAAATTTTTTTTTTAAAAAATTCCTCCCCAGTGAAGTCGCCAAATTGTAGGCGTGTTTTTTATTTCGCCTACGCGGTGTGAGCGCATATTTGATTTGACTACCCCATTGGTAAGGTTTTATTGAAAATTCTTTTGAAAGAAGTCGCCAACAATTCTCTTTAGGAAGAATCATAAACCTAATTGGATATGGGAAACCGTAGGGACAAATTGTGGGTGATAAAAGCATTAAAACAGGACAATCATATAATATGCATATAATGATCAGGCAAGCATATAATATACAAAGGCAAGAATAATAATAATATGAATATAAAAGAAAGTATTGAAAAGGGGTTAGAATATACAATAGAACGATTATTACTTAATGATCTACATCATGAAATAGATGGTTAGTAACTTCAAGGCAATAAATATAATTGATTCTTCAAGGATCCTCAGGAATTATACCTACGCGGCTTAGATTGAAGAGCGCAACGATCTTAGGCGGAGCAATCGTGGAACCAGGAACATAGTATGATTAGGAATATTTGAAATTGACTTGAAAGGATTGAAGTGTTGTGAGATTCGTAATAGTATTCGTAAGTGTTCATGAGGATTTTGTGTTCGTAATAATAATAATGAAAAGTCGTGTTTGATTCGGGAAATCAGCCCGTATTTATAGGCAAAAAGAGACGTGCGCTGCACGCAAGCCCTGCGTCAGGCGCAGGTAGGGGTGTTCACCGGTCCAGGATCGGACCGGAACCGGCTAGACCGGAATCTGGAAAAAAATTAGACCTGGACCGGAATTTTTCCGGTCCGATCCGGTCTTGGACCTGTTGGACCGGAATTTTTCCGGTCCGGTCCGGTCTTGGACCTGTTGGACCGGAATCTTTCTTTTTTAATGAAAAAATCTTTTTTATTTTATTTAAAAATATTTATAAGTTAGATATATTAAAATTTAATAATTTTAATAACAATAATCCTAAAGTTAATAAATAGTAGGTTCTTAAATTTCTAACTTTTTACTACCTATTAAACTTTTTTAACATATAAACTTTTTTTTTACTAAAAAATCAGAAATTCCGGTTTACCGGTCTGGACCGGAATTTTTCGGGTTTGAACGGGACCGGACCGAAAACCCGGAATCGGGTTTTTCTTTGGACCGAGGACCGGACCGGAATCTTCGATCCGGTCCAGATTCCAGTCCGACCCTGGTGTTTGAACAGCCCTAGGTGCAGGCCTACATGGCAGGCGCAATGCCACGCGTCAGGCGCACATTGGTGTGCCTGACGCGGCCAGCCCAATCAGATTTAGACATGTGTAAACACGTTTTTGAAAAGATATAAAAGAAAGTTGCGTCTCACACAGGACTTGCGTCAGACGCCGGACTCTGTGTGAGTCACAAGTCCACGTGTCAGGCGCTCATTGGCTCGCCTGACGCATTCTTGCCAATGCGCTGGACGCACGTGGCGCGCTGAGCGCAACCGCCGCGTCTGGCGCATATTCCAGCATATTCGGTTTTTGATTCTACGCGTCTTTTGAAGATAATTTTCTATCCCTAAAATCTGGAGATTGAATTTTACGGATATAAAACCTGATTTATATTTAAAATATTTATCAAAGATAATAAAAATATTTATAAAAAATATTTATTAAAATAATAAATATTTAATTGGGCTCTTAAGTGAACTTAAAACATCTTATGGGCTTAAAATATAATTAATCATCATGAACAATTAATTGGGCTTTAGAATATCATTTCAAAACACAATTTTAGATTGGTTCTTTAGATTGCTCTTTCGTTGGGTCGCGCCAACTAATACCGCGGTATGTTTCATAATTGGATCCTTAAATGGAGAGACACGATTATGTGTCTACACTTAATAAGTCAACTAGAATGACAAAGCGTTGAAAACAACGCCTATAAAGTTACTTCAGCATCATGCACTGTTACAAACGTCACAAGATCTCAACGTCATTCGCAAAAGATCAATAGCGTCGTAAACACTCAACCTGCTCAAGACAGGTAAGTAAATGTGTTTTATGCATACTCGATTTTCATTCTAATGACACCTAACTCATACGACAGAGAAAGGCTTTCAGAACACGTACCTGATCATTGTACTTAAACGCTAGAAAAACGACACGGCATACGTTCCGAAAGATTATTTGCATAAAGTAAACTTAGAAAGTCATACCATTCCCAAGAATGGTAAAAAACAAACACAACGTTGTGGCCACTCCCATGAGTGACCGAAAATTAAAACTACATATGTTTGGTTGTTCTTACAAATAACCCAAAAGATCCATTGTTTCTAAGCAAAGCAAATCTAAAAACGAAAGGCTTAAGTGGCTAAATGCCAGGAGCGTCAGTTACGTTGTCGTCAGCAGACTTCTCGGACGCTTGAACTTCAGGCACAACTTCTTTCTCCAAGTCGTCGTCTTGAGGAAGATCAGATGTCATCAGTGTTGCGCTAGTAACGAAGACGTCATCATCCTGCGGACCGACGCTTAGAGACGATTCCGCCGTTGCTTTGATTAGATCACCTGGTCCTGCCAAACCCTTCATTGAGCCTATCCATTTGATGTACAGGTCTATCTCTTTTTGAGGTTCCCATGACACTGTGCGCCCATCATGTAATCATACATGAGCTTAGCCCTAATTGTCGTAGACTCGTAGTCACCTCAGCCTCCATCCCATCCATTTCGTTCTTCTGTGCAGCGACTTGTGCCTGCAGTGCTTCGATCTCAATCCTTGAAGTCTCCTCAACGTCAGCAGCCTTCATTTTCAGATCTTCCAACTCTCCTCTATTTTTCTTCAGATCCTCAGTCATTTTTGTCCACTTCTCTATTTTTCTTCTCTTTCATTGCCGCTTCGTTCTTCTCCACTTTTGCTTTCATCACTTGGTGGCTCCGGTAGATAGCCGATATTTCCTTCTTGACCATCAGAAAATGTTGTGACGCCTAATGAACAAAGACCATAGTTAAACGACCACCATGAGCATAAGTCAACGACAGGGATATAAGTCATTTTCATACCTGGAAGATCATCTCTAAGCCATCTGACAGCCGCCCTGGCATAGGACGGTCTCGCAGACGATCCTCAGCCCCAGGAAAATGGAATTTCTCCGCTTCAGGCCAGATTGACTTGTTCAACGACATAAAATTGTTAGGAACTGTCACGGAGTACGATGATCCCTCTTTGTCAGGAGGGGCAGAAAATTCAGACTTACGAACTTTTGGTTGTTGGACGGTAGCATCATCGTCCTCGACATGGACAACGTCGTGTATCTGCTTGTCAGACAGTGTGGTGGACGACTTGGCGGAATGTCCAACTCCCCTTTTTCTTTTATTAAGGGCCTCAGCTATGACATGACTGTCCATAGATCCCCTCTGTCGTGATTGTGTAGAATCTGTCGCACAGAAAGACAAGCGTATTTAAAATTAATTGCGACAATGAATATCCAGCGACTTGCAAAAGGGACTACTTACCTGACGCCATTGAGGAGCAACTGCCTTGTTCAGCAACGACGATCTTCTTGAACGACCGTTCTTCTTCACCAAATTCAAGAATTCCCTGCACTTTTGTTCCGATATCTCACGGTGTTCCAGCAGTTTTGGGTTCAATTCTGGAAAGAAAACAATGTAAGAATGGTGTCAATGACACGACCTTAAGGAAAATCGCATGAAAATTTACGAACCTTCCATATTCCAGCCTCCAATTAGGGATTTCCCTAATTCGCCAAGAGATGCTTTTTTCACAAAAATATAACGATTCTTCCAGCCTCTGTCATTCGACGGTACCCCTTCAACTAGTGTGTTTCTTTTCGCCCTGACGTGTAGAGCTAATCTGTTTTTGCCCTTTACCCTAATTTAAAAGCAGTACAGAAGGTCTTATAGGGTGAAAGGTTCATCCCTGGTCGACGTTAACCTATCAACGACGCTAAGGACTCTCCAGACTTGAGGTATTATCTGCCCCAAACTAATTTGAAAAATGTGCAGTAGATCTCTGACTAAAGGTGGGAAAGGTAGCCTAAGGCCTATCTTAACGGATACTCATAAAGAACAACCCAACCGGCGGGGGCAATCTTCAATAAGTTCTTCAGGGTAAGCGTTTCTTAGTATGGTGTCGGTGGGTAAGTTCCCTAAGTCTAAAAACCTCATCAAATCCTCGTCAGACATGGTGGATTGTTCGTCGTCTATTTTAGTGTTTTCTTCTACAAATTTTTCTTTCGCCTTTGTCTTAGTTTTCTCTTGATTCTTGACATATTTCTAATGCTACGCCTATTTGGAGCCATGAATTCGAAGATAAAGCAAGAAATTTGCGTAAATTGGAGTTACAAGCGGCGGAAATTACCTGGTAATTCACGGCGGTTCAGTCGGAGTTCTCCGGAAAATTCTAGAGAAACAGGCGAAGATTCAAGAGTTTTTGGAATAGAGAGAATGTTGCGCGTAGTGTTCGCTCAGCTGGCACGGCTTTTTATACTGCTGTCTTGATCATTTACGGATAGTTTTTAATCGCCAAGGGAAATTTATTTATCTTTAAAATTGTTTATGTTTTACATATGACTCTTGGGTTATCTTTTGCAAAAAGTTATCTTGTTACAAATTAGTTCACCGCATCATTGTCCTAGTTAACACATGATTCTAAGTGACAATTGTTTTATGACTCTAACGTAATCCTCATTACAACAATTGGGGCCAAACTGTTATGGCTGAATTTTACAGGATGTCATTGACGCTGCAAATGAATGACGTTGACACAGGCAACCTTGTCGTGACGTATGGACTCGGTCAGAGAGTAACAAGCCGCCAAAAATTAAGGGAGACTAAGTCCCAGTTAGTCCAGCCAGTTCAGTTGATCTATTAAGCGGTCAAGGATCGTGTCAAAGGAGCGAAGATTTGGTACCAAGATTCTAGCTAATTGCTTCCTATATTTTTGGGCGCACGTTGAGATCAAAGAGGTGGCTATATAAAGATGGCAAAGCTGTAGCAGGAAAGAACAACACATTCCAGCTTACTTACACAAGCTCAAGCAATCATAGTTTACTCTATTTTAGTCATCAAACACTTTACATTTGAAGTTATTTTTTTCTTTACATCACAACTGAGTTATTGTACTTAGAATAATCATCCTAGAATGTATTGACTGTCGTTCACCCTGAACGTCAATTGCATATAGTGGATTGGTGGACTCATATCCACCCGCGGTTTTTTACCCATCTTCATTGGAATTTTTTCGCGTCACCATGTCCTTGCGTCATCTCCCTTTGATTCCCCATTGCATTTGCATTCATTCAATCATCTTAATCTGGTTGTTGGCGTGTTGACGTCCCAATGTGATAATTGTCGCTAAGGCAAAAATCTGCATAAACAAATACATAACAAAAAGTCCCCAAGTTACATAAGCTTGATTACGCATGTCGACAATTTGTTAAAAGAACAAGATTCTGCATGGAGGTAAAAAAAATAAAGTATAGATAGCATCAGATCTCATCAAAAACAGAATCCACATTTGATCGAGTATGTGTTAAGAACAAAATATAATTACAAACCTCTTTCAAGATAACACATAGGATCAATATCAGTCTCATAATAACTCATTAGTGATATAGATGCTAGGTTTATATACGCCATCGAATGACAAAGTGAACATTTATTCAGAATGACAAGGTAAAAGCAAAATCTGGGAGAGAATTTACTCATAACTTCTCTTCACAGACAGAAATTAATCATAGCACCCAAAGCAATGCCCTCGTGTTCATAGTCTAGTATTTTTTTTTATCTCTGGCCATATTAAAGTCTTGCAAATCAAATTTCCTGGCTTCATTTATATGAACACTAGTCGCAAACCAAAAGTTGCTAAATAGAGAAAAGAAGTCAACTTCAGACATAAATTAGTCTTTTTACACAAAACCACAAAAAATAAAACATCAAACTCGAAAGCTTCTCTCATATATGAAAACTGGTAAAGCCTAGGACGAATGAGAAACTAATTAACTTCATGACAAATGCACATGTATGAATACTTACACAAATCAATTGTGTCAATAAGCCGAACTAGAAACAGATTAATAATATTTACTAATAAAAGAAGAAAAATTCGACCTATGTGGCAGGTTGGCAGCCCCATATTCTTCAAAGCCTCTCATTGCTCCAAGGTTTTTCGAACCCTCTCATTTACATGCCACATGTCATTGATTGGAGTGACAAAATAGCAAACCGTGTATTGATTGAATTAAAAGGCATGAATTTTATAGCATTGTTATTACCTTCTTTGTTTATTTAGTAGAATCTTACAATCTGCGATATGATGTATCCCGCATATTGATCTAAGGTAGGATCTCGATCCTGACAATAATCGGAATTTATAATTGAACCTGGTTAGAACAAATAACGCCTTATTGTAACTTATTAAAGCTAATTCATTTGAAATTATTATTCCTTATATATAAGACTGCATTTCCATGTACAGTTTTGTTTTATATCTTATTAATTTGGCAAGTTTACTTCCTACTTTATCCTCCAATACCTCCCACAAATGAATCCCATTTTTATGCTTTCCACTTCAATGTAACTAAAAGACCCATGGGGTCACCACTTGTCCTATTTTCCTTGATCATTGGATCTATAGTATGTGGGTGTAACTTAGGAAAATGGAGGGAGAAAATATTAGTTACATATAATAATCATAATTATAAATTAGTTTCTAGATATTATCGACAAATCCATACTTAGAAAAAATCACTTGCTAGTAGTTACTCCCTCCGTCCCTAAATAGAGTGCCCATTTTTCCATTTATGTTTGTCCCAAATAAATTTCCCATTTCCTTATTTGGTATGGGTCCACCAATTAATTTTTATAATATCACCCACTTTCCCATATAGTCCACATTCTCTCTCCTTAATAAACAATTCATAAAAAGTGTAACAACTTTTCTATTTAATTATGATTTAATACAACTAAGGTCCTACACATGATTTCTTCTTAATACTTATGTCCAAAAGAAATGGGCACTCTATTTAGGGACGGAGGGAGTATAACTTATTATTTATCAAATTAATCATATCTTACTACTTAAGTATTAGGATCATGCAACAAAAATATACTACCTCTCTATTTTATGTTTACAGTGTACAACATAATGTTGCAAATTTTCTTTAGGGATGTTCTTTAAATTGGGATAATTGGTCCATCTTCCTTAAATGATGGTGGCCCACCTTAACAGTAAGTAAAAAAACAAAATTATTTGGGCCAACTTTATACTCTCTTCGTACAAAATTATTTGGGCCAACTTTATACTTTCTTCGTTTCCTACATACACTAATAGAATAATTGCTTATTGCTGCGGTCATTACGTGGCCTATTGCGGCGGTTTTCACCGCACAGCAATAAAGGGTGCAGCAATAGGTAATTACCTATTGTTGCGTTGCGGTTTTTAACCGCAGCAATAGGGCAACCTATTGCTGCGGTTCCTACCCAAAACCGCAGCAATAGGTAGGGTTAATAATAATAAAAAAAATTAAAAAGCAACATATTGCTGTTGTTGTTGGTAAAAACAGCAGCAATATGTGAGTCTATTGCTGCTGTTTTTACCAAACAACATCAGCAATAGGTTGTTTTTTTCTAAAAAAAAATTCATACATTTCTAATGTCATATACTTCATTACTTCACCCAAGCAATATTTTCACAAAGAAAACTATACAACCAGATTTTTTTGAATTCATTCAAACAACAAATGAATTAATAAAACCCATAACTACAACATTTACATTTGATATTATAAGAAATGGAACTATGAAACACACCAAATCTGAAAAATGTAACCAATACCAAAAACTAAAATATCATATTCATTACAAAATTAAAATGGAAATTAAACTAAAATAGAATCTCTAAAATAATTCATTCAAAAAAAGTAAAAACAAAAAAATAGAAATCCTAAACATCAGATCTAAACTGAAAATAAAAAAAATGAAGAAAATACAAAAAAATACAAAAAAATGACACGAACTCGCCGGGATTCAACGAAGGACACGAACTCGCCGGAAGACGAAGAAAATACAAAAAAATGAAGGACGAACGAAGGAGACGAAGTCGCCGGTGTTCAACGATGCCCGAACTCGCCGCGAACTCGCCGGAAGACGAAGAAGAGGAGAGAAAATTGAAAGCTTCACCGGTGAGTGCGGTTTTTCAGATCTGGTGAGTGCCGAAAAAACGAGTGTATAAAACGAGTGTAAAAATTGACCCACCGTCACTCGTTTTTGTTCTTCAACGACGGCGATAATAAGAGGCGAGAGAGAGAAAGGAGTGGCGACTTGTTTGGGCGAGAGGATTTCGACGGTGATGAACGACTGACGAAGAAGAACAGCCGACGAACGCCACTGATTGAACGACCGACGAATCTCGAGGAGGAGAGAGAAAGGAGTGGCGAGGACGACGAAGATGTTGAGAGGAGTTTCCCGGCGAGTTGAGAGGAGAGTTAGAGGAGAGAGGAAAGAGGAGAGAGGAGAGTTAGAGTAGAGAGGAGAGAAAACGACTACATTAAAAAAAATGGGGAACAAGAACCCTAACTGCACGCGTGTCTTATATTAAAAAAAATGGGGATATTGCTGCGGTTTTTTGTAAAACCGCAGCAATATATTAAAATATTATTTTTTTAATATTATTTTAATATATTGCTGCGGTTTTTACAAAAAACCGCAGCAATATATCTGGTCAAAAAGTCAACTTTTTTTCAAAAAATTTCCCGTTGAAACCATATTGCTGCGGTTTTTTGCCGAAACCGCAGCAATATCTTTATTTTATATTTTACCTTTTCTTTTTACGTGATATATTCTTTGCGTATGGGTAAAACCGCAAAGAATATCACCGCAAAGAATAAGCAATTATTCTACTAGTGATACCTTCCTATTTACTTGTAGCAACAATAACTAAGGTAAAGAGGAGAGAATGTGTGGAAAAAGGGTCCTTTTTGTTTATTTAGATAAGAGAGAAACTATGGTTGTGAGAAAGTATTAAATTAGGTGCGTCCAACAAGTGGGATATGGTAGTGTAAAAAAGGATCAAAAGTTTACCAAATAAGAAATAGAGTAAAAGTAATACGATCTTTTGGAAACGAATTTAAACATAAAAGAGTAAAATCTTCAAAGAACGGATGGAGTATATATATTTCTTACTTTATTCTTTTTCTCCCTCATTTTTACTCGTTTTCTTTCCAATTTTCTTATTTTTCCGTCTAATTGAACAGGCAATTGTCTCATTGCAAGGAGTTTATATTAATTAAGAATTATGAATATTTAATTATTAGTTATTAGCCTCCTGATTTTTTTTAAGCTAATGAAGTTTCTTATATTAGGGGATAATGAGGATATTTTAAAAGGGCTAAGAATCAGACCTAATAAAAAAATTGGGAGGAAGACCTTTAACCACGATCCACTAGATCAATCTGAATTCTCATTAGACCACCCTTAATGATGATTGAGAAAAAAAGATCAAGTACTTGATCTTAAAAAAAAACCCTTAACAATGAATGAAATAAAGATTGAGGGGTGATTGGCATGGAAATTTTGGTTGGGACGATTGAAACGATGATCAGGCGTGGGAGTGGGATCCACCGCCTGATCTGACGAAAATTAATTTTTTTTTGCTTTTCTTCCAGTCAAAACGTAGCGTTTTGGCTGGAAGAAAAGCAAAAAAAAATTAAGTTAGCCAGATTTTCTGACGCGTGTGTCAGATTTTCTGACGCGCGCGTTAGAATTTGACACTTGTCAAATTCTGACAGGAGAGCGAAATACTACAATTACAAATATTAAAAATGCAATATCTTAAAAAATAAAAAGCCAAAAAAAAATAAAAAAATACCAATGGCTCTATTTTTCCAAGATCTACAAATAGAGACCCATTTTGTAATATTTCGGACAATTTTTTTTCTAGCTATTTACTAATTTCCTATAATTTTGCTTATTTTATATGAAATATCTTCCACTTTGACACTCTAAAAAAAATAAACAATATTTTTGTGCATTTAATTTAGTTAATGTTAAAAACGCTAATTATGTATTTATTTAATTAATTTTTTATCAATTAGTAATGAATATTTCATATTATTAAAAAGTAAATAATAAAAATATTATATAATGGTGGTGGGGTGATGAGAGAGAAAAAATAGTTGGGTGGGGTAAAAAAGTAGTTGGGTAGGCAAAAGTAGTTGGGATGATCTTTTTTTGTTCATGGTTAAGATAAGCGGGAAAAGATTGTGGGATGTTATTTTTTAGAAAGAGAAAGTTAGAAAGAGAGTGGAATGATCTTATTTCTCAATCATCAATAATGGTGCTCTTACCACGCCCAGCTTAAGTTTAGTGAAAAGGTTGCAGCTCGCATTTGGACTTTGTCTACAATTCACAAATGCTCTAAAATTTACTCAAGGCATTAATTGTATGTAGTGTGATAGTTCGAGGAGAATAAATCTGAAAAGTCATAACTACTATGTTTATTTTGTTTGTTTATTTGTACTAGATATTTTCGATCTAAATGCAATATAAATTTGACAAACCCCATTGGTCCCGCCCAAGAAAATTCTAGTACTCCTACCATACATTAAAGCTCTGGTGATGCTTTTTGTGAAGGACGAATGACCTGTTCTGTTCATTTTATTGTTAGTCCGTATCAAAAAAATAATTTCAGATAAGTTTAGTTAATTTCAGATTAGATCAGACTAAAAAAGATCTAATAAGTTCAGATAAGTTTATATTAGTTATGTTCAACAAAAATAAACAATAATAAAATCTGACACTCTCACAAGATAAGGTCTAATAAGTTCAGATTAGGTCTAATAAGTAATAATAAGGTCTAATAAGTTCATACTAGTTCAAATAAGTTGAATAAAACAGGTCTGAAGTCGGCAAACTACACAAAAGTCATGAAATGAAATGTACTACTATTTCCTTATTGTTAGTTTTTGTACAAATTAACTACAAATGCAAGAAAATTGAAGAATCGCATAAAATTTAAATTCTCTATCCATTTTGTTTTCGTTGATCTCCAAGTATAACGCAATTGCAAAATTAATCTTTTCTATTAAGGATATACGAGATTTATGAAAATATATATCTTCTATCAGCGAGGGGTAGGATAGTGGTTATCCAAACTATACAAATAAGATACAAAGTTAATCAATGTTGTACGATATAATTTCTATTTGAATTTTTTAAGCAAAAGACACCTGTAAAATTAGGTTGAAGGCTCAAGAACGGTCTAATCTAGTACCAAATCCACCCGACGTCCAAACCAAACTACTTTCCGAAATTAGGAGGCTAATAACTAATAATTCTTAAAACGCTATTTTACGAACATTATTCTAACTGCTAAAAGGATCAACAGTGGTGCTCTCCAAGTAGCTCTCTAAGGAGAGAGAAGATGGAGAGCCAACTCTACCCCAATATTGGTGCTCTCCAGGTGCTATCCCGCTCTCGATGGAGAGAATTTGGAGAAATGCTCTCCCCCAAGAGCATTGAGAGAGCATGCTCTTGGCATAGTATGATGACACATGTCATTGAAAATATTAAAAAAAAAATAGGAATAAAAGATAATAATAAATTACAGAGCTTATTGGAGAGTCATACCATTGTTAGCAATTTTTGAAGGGGTGATCTTGAGGAGAGAGAAAGTTAAAAATGGGTTGGAGAGCTATATTGATGTTGGTGCTAATAGCAATGTTATTCTAATTGCTAATTTTACGAACATTTAATCTAACTACTAATAGCAACGTTAAAACGTTATTTTACCAATTATGACAAGTTTTTACTTTTAGTAGTGTTTTGATAATGTTCAAACCTATAAATGTTGTTAACTCAAAAGGAACACTACAAGAGTGGAGGTGAATTATAGTGTAGAACTTATTGTCAAAATAATGAGGAATACAAAACATAAGCAATGAGGAACTTGAATTGCAAGAGAAATTTTTATGTGTAAACTTCATAGGTCCAACAAGGAGAAAAACCACGACCCACTCGAGATTCAAACTCAACTCTCTCCACAACAATAGGGCAATAGTACAACTCAGTTACAACAGTTGTTCCCTCAGATAACTGCACCTATAACTTCAACTCTGGAGCTTTCTCTCTCAACTCTTTCAAAGGTTAACTCAACCCTTCACCCTTAATTAGACATCACTCGAAGGCTCTGTTTGGCAACACATTTAAGTCACTTTAAATGAGTAGGTGCTAAAAGTTTAAGTCACCTAAAATAAATAGTCGTGTTTGGGGTAAAACTCTTAATCAAGTCCCTATTACAAGAGTTCGCTCAAACTCGATACTAATCAAGTCCCTATTACAAGAGTTATCGCTCAAACTCTTTAACCCCAAACTCATATATAAAAACTTGATGTATACTTGGTTTTACTTTTGCATGTAGAAACTGAAGAACAATATAGGAACTTAAAACTCGTAGGAACTTGGAACTCGTAGAAACTTGGAACTCGTAGAAACTTGGAACTCGTATGAACTAACTCAAAACATGGAATAGAAAAATAGAATTTTGATGTAATATTATTTTTAGGGACTTGGAACTCGGTGGAACTGACTGAAAACGTGGAATAGAAAAATAGAATCCTGCTGTAATATTATTTCTTGAGCCAGACATTATGGAAAGTCAGACACTTAGAAATGAAGACATAAGCCTCTGTTTATAGCATGCACGAAACTTAACCAAAACTACCACTTATTACTCAACTAGCAATAAGTTTTCTAATTTTTATACACTTACCCATGATGAGTTGGTTGGGAGAAGCATGGGGAGAAAGTAGTCAAAGTTTTAGCACTACTTATATCATGTTTACTGTAAAACAGTTAGAGTAAAAATTAAAAACAAAAAGAGAATAAATCCTTGGAGAAAAAGTAATGTTTTATCAAAATATAACCAAGATATATTTTTCCAAAACTCACTTTTATTTATTTATTTTCTTATGCAAAAAAAATTAACTAAAAACTTTTTCATAGAACATAAATCCAGTTGGTACACGAACACGTGTTTGAAAACTCAAGTTCCAGTGCTCACAAAAACTCATTATACGTAGAATAAATTAGGCAATTTTCCAAAAACAAATCAATATAAAAACGAAATTATAATAAATAAAATAAATAAAGATATTAAATAATAGAATTCTAAGTCAAAACCTAATTTATTTAAAGCTTATATTTTATTTAAAACTAAATCTTATTCTAAAATAACTAATAAATATTATTAAAAACAATTAACCAAGTAGAGATTTAATATGAAACAAACTCTAAATAAATTCCTATATATTGGGAGAATAATATGCAATAGACGCTCTCACTCTAAGATGTTTTTGACTCTAAGTTCCACTATGTTCCTTTTAGTACCTTGTTACATTGTCTTTCAAGTTTCTACATACTTCCATGAATCCTAGAATAAACTCATATTTGTTGTGTTCATGCTCCATGCTGCTCCAACTCAAGAACTGCATGTTGATTGCTCCACCTCTGGAAGTTCGCTATGCTAATTCCTTTCCAAAAAGTGCGCACTCATGGTTGCTACTCAGGAACTTCTTTGTAGTTGTTTCAGCTCTGAAACTTCATGTTGGTGTTTCCACTTAGGAACTAACCTGTAGTGGTTCCTACTCTGGAACTTCATATTCAATGTTCCTCTTAGGATCTTCCTAGGAACTACTCTATTTTTGTTTCTTCTAAGAACTCTTCTAGGAACCCTGTTGCTGCTTGTTTCTTCATCATTTGTCTTGAACTCTTTAGGTTTGGGTCCAACTTAATTAGGAACTTACATAAAGTCTAGTAGCACATCTTTATAATCAAACTTCTTCTCCCTTTGGAGTTCCCACTCAGGAACTTCACTTGTTAGAAGTCATTCATGATGTGATAGATATTCAACTATCAACGAGTTGTTCTATCTTAATATAATATGCACATCTCAAACACTCATGTTAGTTAGATAATCATCAAAGCACTACATGACACAATAAATAATTGTTATAAACACGCCTCAACATACTTTATGTGATGAAAGAAAATAATGGATTTCTGGTCTTAGGGTTGGAATTTTTATAAATATTTAGGACCCTCCATCTTTAAAGACCTTCTAGTTTATTATAAACACCATATTAATTAGGGACTTTAGCCGTCATGGCAAAAGTGCAAAAATCAGACCTCTTTTGCTGTAACTAACAAGATTTTCTAGGCTCCAACCCAAAGCATGCTTCTCGCTCTAATTTTTTTCTTCTTTATTTGCTTTCATCGTACCAGAATATTGCTGGTAATGTTAGTATCCCGAACAATGATCACGAAAAAAAAAACTACTACAAAATGTAAAGGAAATATAAGAATTTCCGCAGTACTCAACTGCCAGAATTTTTATTTGCAAATAATTTGTTGAACAGGTTAATCTTATACTTCAAAAGCAATTCAGTCATTTTCTATTGGTGGTTCTTTGGGCGGGTGTGAGGTGGATGGTTTTCCGGTTGAAAATGATATATAAATGATACACATTTGGGCCTTTGGGGTTGAAAATGATATGTAACAACATGTAAATGACACACATCTAGTGAAAAATAATACACATTTTGTGATAAATGATATACATTTGCTAAAAAAATGACATAAAAGTGAATAATAATGATATTAGTTTGTGTAATAATAATAAAGTATATAAAGAGTTGAAAATATGATACAAGTTTGTTGAAAAATGACATAAAAGTGAGTAATAATGACATAATTTCTCTTATAAATAGTATAATATTCTTTGTTTCTCTCTTCATTTTCGGATTCCTATCGAATGATCCAGTAGGTAATCCTTTACGCGAAGAATAAAAAAGAGTTCTTTAGCTTTATTTTTCGTCTATTTTCTTTTTTTAAAATATAACTAAATATAATTACAAATCTAGAATATCATTCTAATTAGTTCGAATTAGAAACTATGTTTCGTCTTTGTGTAATAATAATAAGTTATATAAAGAGTTAACAAATAATAATGAAATAGAGGAAATGATACAAATTTTGCTAAAACAATGACACAAAAGTTCTTTTTGGTGTAAATGAGCAACTAAATGCAGTGATGTAGACGGGATTCGATCCCATGTCTTAGGTACCACCCCCACAAGACTTTACCAACTAAGCTACATGACATCCACAATGACATGAAACAAAATATACTAATAACGACATGGAGACTTTTATAAATGACATGAAACATATCTAAAAATGACATGAAACAGCTAAAAAATGATATAAAACACACCAATAATGACATCAAAGACTTTTATAATGACATGAAGTAGTTATACTTGTCCTCCCATGTGAGATAATTTTACACAATAAATTATGGTGCAATATGTTACACTCAAGACGCACTTTGTCAATTTTGTCAAGCAAAAGAGTTTGCCAAGGTACGAACTACCAAGGACTCTCAAGTCTCAAATACAAATTTCTTAAAATTTCTCAAATACTTTCTCGACTTTAATTGAAATAATACGAAACACCATTATCATTCACCGTGTCCTCCGGGCTAGGAGTATGCTATGTTCTGATCACTAGATAAAAAACAAATCTAATAAAATGGATAAGACTGATGTTGTATAATTAACTTTAAAAGATCCGAAGAATACTTGTAGATTTATAATGGAGTATTTGTCACCTTTTGGAGAATGGTAAAGTTAATTGTTAAATTTTAGAGAGAAATAGGAGAAAACGGCTCTCTTTTCATATCATCAAGTTGCTGAATATATACAACGTAGACTTAGCCCTAAAACTCCTAAGAAGGAAAATATACAAAACCCAAAAGATAATACATCCAAAAATACAATAGATGAATAATATCAACAAGATATTATTCCATCTAACAAACTAGGTAGAAAACCGAATAAGGAAAGAGTCCTAATACTCCCCCTCAAGTTGGCGCATGTAAGTCACGAATGCCCAACTTGCGCAGAAGAAAACTAAACTGTTGTCGACCAAGGGCCTTGGTAAGAATATCAGCAAGTTGATGACCAGTAGGAACGTAAGCAGTAGACAAGTTACCAGCTAACAGTTCGTCACGAACAAAATGACAGTCTGTTACGATCATGAAAAACTGGGTTTTTTGCAATATGAAGAGCAGACTGGCTATCACAAAACAAACGCATAGCAGAAGAGTGATTAACACCAAGGGAAGCTAACAAAGACTTCAACCATTTCAATTCACAAGTAGTAACTGCCATAGAACGATATTCGACCTCTGCCGAAGAACGGGAAACAGTAGGTTGTTTCTTTGTTTTCCAAGACACAAGAGAACAACCAAGAAAAACCAAGTAACCAGACAAAGAGCGCCGAGTCGTGGGACATGCAGCCCAATCACTATCACAATAAGCCGTGAGAGACAATTTATTATGAGAACGTAACAAGATACCTTGCCCGGGACTGCCTTTGAGATAACGAAGCACACGAATTGCAGCTTCCCAATGTGGAACTTGTGGAGCACTGAGAAACTGGGCCAAAATATGAACTGCATAGCTAAGCTCTGGGCGAGTAACAGAAAGATAAACAAGGCGACCCACAAGACGACGATAGGTGTCTGGGTCATCCATAGGTTGACCATCAACAAGAGCAAGCTTATGATTTTGTTCCATGGGAGTATCAATGGGCTTACAACCCAACATGCCAGCTTCAGTCAACACATCCAAAGTATATTTGCGCTGAGAAAGAAAAATACCAGCTGGACTTCTTGCTACCTCGATACCCAAAAAATACTTTAAAAGACCCAAGTCTTTCATATGAAAACAAGAGTTCAAATAACTTTTGAACTTAGAAATAGCAGCAGAAGAAGACACAGCAATAATTAAATCATCAACATAAACCAAAACGTGAAGAGAAACATCTCCCCGAATAAAACTGAACAAAGAATAGTCAGCATAAGATTGAGAAAAACCATAAGCCTTCAAGGCAGACGACAATTTAGCAAACCATTGCCGAGGAGCTTGTTTTAAGCCATATAGAGATTTACGCAACCAGCAAACCTTCCCAGGCATAGAACAAGAATAGCCAGGAGGGAGCTTCATATAGACCTCTTCAGTCAATTCACCATGAAGAAAAGCATTGTGAACATCCATTTGATGAAGTTCCCAATTTTTAATAGCAGAAACAGCAAGAAGAGTACGAACAGTACCCATTTTCGCAACAGGAGCGAAAGTTTCATTATAATCAATTCCGGCTACTTGCCGATTACCATGAACCACAAGACGGCCTTTAAAACGTTCAACCTCACCTGTAGAAGTATATTTTATTTTATACACCCAACCACTACTAATGGCACGCTTACCAGGAGGCAAATCTTCTAATGTCCACGTGCCATTAAGCTCTAAAGCATATATCTCATCTTTCATCGCCTGACGCCATTTAGGATGAGTAATAGCTTCGCGAAAAGACTGAGGCTCTTGGCCTTGAGTAATAGCTGCTAAAAAATACCGATGGTTGACAGAAAAATTATTATAATCAACACAACAAGCTATATCAAAAGGCTTACCTGAAGAACGAGTTGAAGACGGAAGAGTAGTCTTTGGAGAAGGGTCTATGTTTTTCAGAAGAATAGTGTTGGTGATCATGAAGCTTGGTAGAAGGAACCTTAACCCGTCGACCACGACCAAGTAATTCCGTATCACCAGTATCATTACCATGACCGGAAAGTCGAGAAGAACTCCCTCCTAACTGAAGAGGGGACGTTGTATCACAAAGCACATCCCCCACGCGAACAGACGTAGGGGTACAGGGAGGAACATGAGCAGGTTCACGCTGCTGCCCAGCAGCCGTGGATGAAGCAACAGCCCGTGAAGCAGGCGTGGCTGGCTGATGTTATGGTTTTATATAGAGTTTTTTCCCTTATATTTGAGCTAAAATGTGTATCAATGGTGCTCTTAGGAGCCATTTCACGCTAACTTTCTCCATCTAGTTGTGGTTTTCTGTTCTGTGTCAGATTGCAGGTTTTAGGGAGTTATCTCCCTATTTTCTACTATTATTTGACCATTATATTGGACTGGAGAGGTTTTATGCGGAGTTTCAAAGTCCCGAGGACACTTTCCGGGACCCTTGAGCAAAGAAGAATTGATGTCTTGGCGTTTAGAGCCAAGAAGGAAGAAATGCACCTTAGCCCGATTCCATCGGGCTCCACTCGCCCGATCGGGCGCTCATACGGGAGTTAAGCCGTGTTGTTGCGGGCCCGATCGGGCGACGTCGCCCGTTCGTTAATTCGTTGTCAAGCCCGATCGGGTGTTTCGGCCCGATTTCATCGGGCGTGATTTGGTGATGGTTTGGGCGCATGCTGAGAACTAGCAGTTCGGTCCCGATTGCGTCGGGCATGTCGGCCCGATTGCATCGGGCGTGGCCTAGTTTTGGATCTCTGCTGCTGCTTTGAGCCCGATTTGATCGGGCTGACTTGGCCCGATCGGGCGATTCACTCCGCGCGCTCATTTAATGAGTGTCGGGCTATTTAGTATAAATAGAAAATTCAGAACTTGGATTAAGGATCTTTTTTCATCTTTGTTTTAGTCCTTAATTCTCATAGTTTCTCTCAAGAACCCTAGTTACAACTTTTCATTATGGATTCAAGATCAAACCTTTGGGATTGCTTGCAAGTTCAATATAGTTCTTTTTATTTGGTAATCTTCTTCATTGTTTTCTCCATTATTGATTGCTTTCTCTATTATTGATTGGTTTGATTTCTTAATTATTTGCAATAGTTCAAAGTATGAATTTTTACATTGATTTTGTTATTGTTTTCTCAAGCATGAGTGAGTAGTTTTATTTCTAGGATTATGGGGATCTATGTATGCAATGAGGGATTGATAGATTAGTATAATTACCCTTTATTTCAATTGTTTCCTGTGATTGAATCGTTCATGCTAGATTTATGAATTAGGCCTGATTTGTATTTCTACTTTCGCAATATTGAATCTGCTTCGAGAGGAGAGATTTCGTATAGGCTTTCAATCATTAGGCATAGTGATCCTTGACCATGCGAGAGCGGCTAGGTGATCTTTGAGGGAGGTAATGTTCGAGAGAAATTACATGTGCCCTAGATAAATTGACTTATTAGGTGATTATTATTCGTCTCTGATTTCCTGAATTGTATGCATAGTGATCCATAGTCCTAGTTCTTTATTAATTGATTCTTACCTTCATACTTAGTTCTGTCATTTGCCTATTAGTTTAGTCACACACCCATTTTCAACTGATTTAGTTAGTATAATATTAGAATTCAGATACGATAGTATAACTTTCTCCCTGTGGATTCGATCCTGACTTCCCTAACTACTTATTAGTGGACCTTAGGTTATTTTTGATAAGGTGATACGACTTTAGCCTGTCAAATTTTGGTGCCGTTGCCGGGGAGACGGTTTGTTTTTATTTTGTCTGAATTATAGTATTACACTAACCTCTACTCTGAAGAACACCTGTTCTTTGGAGCTTCTCACGTTTATTTTAGTGTTTTATGTGTATGAGTAGGAAATTGAAATCCCCAGATCTCATTCCATTTGACCCGGAGATTGAAAAGACTGCTCGTAGACTCAAAAAGACAACTAAGCAAACCAAGTTGTCTGCAGGGACACCTTCCCAAAAGGCACCTTCTCCACCATCTTCACCACAACAAGGCTTCCCTGCCTCACCTATTACTGGCTAGAATGGGTGACGAAGCTAACCCAACTTTAGAGACTATGCACAACCATCTCCTGATAATGTGCCCACCGGGGTCCGGTTGCCTACTATTGCTTCTTGCGAACTTTGAAATCAAGTCTCATGTTCCGAATATGGTTCGAATAATCGGTTCTTTGGGTTACCATCTGAAGACCCAAATCAGCACCTGCAGAGGTTTTTACAATGTTGTGCTACTCAGAAGCAAGCTGGTGTTACTGCTGATGAGATGAAACTCATCTTATTTGGTTTTTCTCTGCGCGACAAAGCTCTATTTTGGTATAATAAGTTTGCCTTCCACCATCACCACCAGGCGAGCTCTCAAAGATTTTTCTCATTAAGTGGTACCCTTTCCAAAAGATCGAGATATGCGTCATGCCATAGTAACTTTCACCCAAGATCCTGGAGAGTCACTATATGAAGCTTGGGAAAGATTCAAAGATCTGCAGCGTCTTTGTCCCCATCATGGTTTTGACAAGTGGTATCTGTGTCATATTTTCTACACTAGAGTTGATGCGGATACGAGACGGGTAATTGATGGAGCTGCTGGTGGGTTCTTCATGGATAAAGCCATAGACGAAGGGTATGAACTTCTGGAGAAACTCGCTTCTAACCAAGCGTCTACTATTCGTTCTTCTATGACAAAGGGAGGCAAACAGGATGTTGAAGCCATTTCTTTACTGACCGGACAACTAGCTGCTCTCCACCAGAAGATTGATTCTTTGAAGCTGGGTAACAATTCCTCCCCTCACATGAGTGTCAATGCTATGGCTAGTGTTTCTGGTTACAATGCTTTCATCTGTGACGCTTGTGGGATAGCTGGACATAACTCTCAAGAGTGCCCCGCTCTTTCACATTCTAGTGAGCCAGTGCACGCATTACAATCCCAACATAAGCCCCAGTTCGATCCTTACTCCAATACATATAATCCTGGGATGAGAGATCATCCAAATATCTCGTATAGGAGTAATAATGTGATGAATCTGCAACAACAACATTATCCACAGCATCAACAACAACAACAATATCAACCACAAGCTCCTCCTGGATATCAGAGAACTCAGTTTCAACAGCATCATTCTACACCTCCTTCAGACCCAGCTATTGCTGAACTCAAAAGTCTAATGTTGCAGATGCAGAAAGGTATTATTTCCTTTCAAGCAGATACCAGGTCTCAATTTGAGAGCCTGCATGCTCAGAATAAGCTACAAGGGACACACAATAAGATGTTGGAGTCACAAATAGCTCAGCTGTCTAGTTCATCTGCTAGTAGGCCATCTGGGTCACTGCCTTCGCAACCAATGCAACCCAGGGACACCGCCAGTGCTATCACCCTTCGCAGTGGAGTGCAGTACGATGCTCCGGTAATGCTAGAGGTGGAATCACCAAGTGCTAAGAAACCACAGGAAGTGCCTGAGGATGCTGAACCTCAGGCAGAGCAAGGAGCTGCAGACAAGACTATGGAGGTGACTAAGGAGAAAACTGTGCCTCCGGTGATCAAGCTACCATTCCCCGAGCGGATGCTCAAGAAGAAGCTCGACCACCAGTATGGTAAGTTTTTAGAGGTGGTAAAGAATCTGTAGGTAACAGTTCCTTTTACTGAATTATTAAATCAAGTGCCTGCTTATTCTAAATTTTTGAAAGAATTGTTGATGAGGAAGCGGACTCTCAATGAGGTGGAGACTGTGGCTTTTACTGCTGAATGCAGTGCTCTTTTACAAAACCAGTCTCCACCCAAATTGAAAGATCCAGGGAGTTTTTCCATCCCCTGTCACATTGGCACCATATTTATTGACAAAGCTTTATGTGATTTGGGTGCTAGTGTAAGTGTCATGCCTCTTTCTATCTGTAAGCAACTGAACATGGGTGAATTAAAATGTACTACCATTACTCTGCAAATGGTCGACCGTTACGTGAAATACCCCTAGGTATATTAGAGGACGTTCCTTGTTAGAGTAGGTAAATTCTTTATCCCCGTGGACTTTTTTATATTAGACATGGCCGAAGACACTCAAACACCCATTATCCTTGGGAGACCTTTCCTCGCATACTCTTGGGGCGGTGATAGATGTTAAGAGTGGGAAGCCCGACACCGACCGTGGGGGATGATAAGGTCATGTTTAGCCTAAACAATGCCCCTAAAAGCCTAATGCTAGAGGAATCATGTTATAGTGTTGATGTTATAGATGAACCGATCCATGACTGCATGCCTCATTCCCCCTCCCATGCTACTTCACATGATGTGCTTGTCTTAGAGTCTATTGCAGGTGATGAACATTTTCTAACGGTCTTACAGACTCATAAAAAGACCAATGGTTATAGCACTGATGACTTGACAGGAATAAGCCCTGACTTTAAGGAGCACCGCATTCATCCACATGAAGGCCACCACACTAGCATTACAGTCCGACGTGGGTTGCAAGAGGTGGTACAACATGTGGCTACTAAACTGCTCGATCCAGGCTGATGGGCGGCTAATGTCCATGTCCCTTTCCTTTCCCTTGTTGCAATGAGGCCATTGCCAAGTTCAGCTTGGGGGAGGATTTCTGTAAGTATTAGTATTGTTTTCTTTTTGTTTTTACTGCTTTTTAGGTTAGTTAAGTTAGTTTAATTGCTTTGAAAAAAATGAAAAATCACAAAAAAAAATGAAAAATCACAAAAAAACACAAAAATACGAGTTGAATATGAATAGATTGATTGCTTCCCTGTGCCCCGAACTTTGTTCTGAAAAACGATTTAACTCATTATACTGGATAGTTGGGCATTTGTGATTGGGATGTTGTGATGTGATCTCTAATTGCCTTGATCTTGAATGAATTTTGATGATAAAGTGCCTATTCTAACTGCATGCTTGAATTGGTTTGATTGTGAGGATTCATTCTAGCCCTCGGATTTATCTCTCTATCCGGTCTATTCCTGTGTGTTAGTTCCTCGTAGCATTCTTATCTTGGCTTTGGCATTGTACTCGTTGATTTCTGGTGACTTTGGACATGTGCTGTGATAGAGGCGTTCATTTGTTTAATTTTTAAGCCTCAGAGTTGTTTAATGAATCATTTTCCCCCTAGCCCCGCTGAGCCTAATGACTTCTTTTTGGATCTATATTAAGCCACATTACACACCTTGAGCCTTTGCAATGACTATTGTCCCAAGCCTAGCTTGGGGGAGCATTTGTTAAGTTAATATCATATTGTGTGGTTGATTCCGTAGGGCGGTTGGAAAATAATGATATTTTGGTACAAAGAAAAGAAAGAAAAAGGAAAAAAAATAAAGTGAAAAATGATAGTGAAAAATTTGAAAATTTTTTATGATCTTCACTCATTAACTTTCAAAGCATTGGAAATTATGTTGAAAGATGCAATTATTGGTTGGTTCGTGAAATTTCAAGAGTTGGTTATTATCTTGGTTATGTTGTTGATGCCATGGGAGTTGTTTCGATCACACCTAGTCATACTAGTGTTTTTTGCTCCCCTTTCTTGGCTTTTCCACCACATTCCCTAAATAATTTCCGTACCTTTACCCGAGCCCCATTACAACCCTGAGAAAGACCTTTTGAGCACGTGTTTGATTGTTTATTGGAATAATACTGAGTCAATATGCCAAAGTTGAAGACTAAGTTTGTTATTTGAGTCGACCTGATTAGGATGAGCGATGTTTTACCTTTCTAAACACATGAGAGTGTGAGTGGGAAGGGCTATTATGGTTGGGTTGGTGAGCGATCGGGCACATATTTTGCCTGCCACAAAATTGAGAGGAGTGATACCTCGGTGAGCACCTTTTCAAGATTTGCATGATATGTAGGGCAGCTGCATTTGATGGTTTACTTAAGTGGTTGGTAGTCAGGTGATCTAAGCAACTAAACTTGAATTTTGCTTGCTTGAACGATTTTGAGTTGGAAATAATTGAATTTAAAATTTTCTATCTGAGGGGTGAAACAATCCTATTCTTATTCATGTTGTGCTTTGCTTGGGGACAAGCAAAGGTTTAGCTTGGGGGAGTTTGATGTTATGGTTTTATATAGAGTTTTTCCCCTTGTATTTGAGCTAAAATGTGTATCAATGGTGCTCTTAGGAGCCATTTCACGCTAACTTTCTCCATCTAGTTGTGGTTTTCTGTTCTGTGTCAGATTGCAGGTTTTAGGGAGTTATCTCCCTATTTTCTACTATTATTTGACCATTATATTGGACTGGAGAGGTTTCATGCGGAGTTTCAAAGTCCCGAGGACACTTTCCGGGACCCTTGAGCAAAGAAGAATTGATGTCTTGGCGTTTAGAGCCAAGAAGGAAGAAATGCACCTTAGCCCGATTCCATCGGGCTCCACTCGCCCGATCGGGCGCTCATACGGGAGTTAAGCTGTGTTGTTGTGGGCCCGATCGGGCGACGTCGCCCGTTCGTTAATTCGTTGTCAAGCCCGATCGGGCGTTTCGGCCCGATTTCATCGGGCGTGATTTGGTGATGGTTTGGGCGCATGCTGAGAACTAGCAGTTCGGCCCGATTGCGTCGGGCGTGTCGGCCCGATTGCATCGGGCGTGGCCTAGTTTTGGATCTCTGCTGCTGCTTTGAGCCCGATCGGGCGATTCACTCCGCGCGCTCATTTAATGAGTGTCGGGCTATTTAGTATAAATAGAAAATTCAGAACTTGGATTAAGGATCTTTTTTCATCTTTGTTTTAGTCCTTAATTCTCATAGTTTCTCTCAAGAACCCTAGTTACTACTTTTCATTGTGGATTCAAGATCAAACCTTTGGGATTGCTTGCAAGTTCAATATAGTTCTTTTTATTTGGTAATCTTCTTCATTGTTTTCTCCATTATTGATTGCTTTCTCTATTATTGAATGGTTTGATTTCTTAATTATTTGCAATAGTTCAAAGTATGAATTTTTACATTGATTTTGTTATTGTTTTCTCAAGCATGAGTGAGTAGTTTTATTTCTAGGATTGTGGGGATCTATGTATGCAATGAGGGATTGATAGATTAGTGTAATTACCCTTTATTTCAATGGTTTCCTGTGATTGAATCGTTCATGCTAGATTTATGAATTAGGCCTGATTTGTATTTCTACTTTCGCAATATTGAATCTGCTTCGAGAGGAGAGATTTCGTATAGGCTTTCAATCATTAGGCATAGTGATCCTTGACCATGCGAGAGCGGCTCGGTGATCTTTGAGGGAGGTAATGTTCGAGAGAAATTACATGTGCCCTAGATAAATTGACTTATTAGGTGATTATTATTCGTCTCTGATTTCCAGAATTGTATGCATAGTGATCGATAGTCCTAGTTCTTTATTAATTGATTCTTACCTTCATACTTAGTTCTGTCATTTGCCTATTAGTTTAGTCACACACCCATTTTCAACTGATTTAGTTAGTATAATATTAGAATTCAGATACGATAGTATAACTTTCTCCCTGTGGATTCGATCCTGACTTCCCTAACTACTTGTTAGTGGACCTTAGGTTATTTTTGATAAGGTGATACGACTTTAGCCTGTCACTGGCTCGGCAGTAGGCAACCCAATAGGAGAGAGAGGCGGAGACCCAAGCTGGCCAACAGCAGTGGAAGGGACAGGAGCACCCAATTCATGCGTATAAGAATCAGCATCATCATCCCAAACATTAGATTGGGCCAAATACGCATCCCATTGTGTACGAGCATGAGCATCAAGTGAATCAAAATATGGAAAAGACTGTTCAAAAAATTGAACATCACGACTCACAAAAAAATCACGAGTCTCTAAATCAAAAACACGCCACCCCTTTTTTCCAAAAGGGTACCCCACAAAAATACAACGCCTCGACTTTGAGTCAAACTTATCCTTAAGACGAGGACGATTAGTGGCATAACAAAGACACCCAAACACACGAACACTTTCATAAGAAGGAGCAACACCATAGAGACATTCATAAGGAGTTTTGCCATGTAATAAAGGAGTAGGAGTAAGATTAATCAGATGAGCAGCAGTCATAACACATTCTCCCCAAAAAAAATTCGGCAAGCGAGCTTGAAAACGTAAAGCACGAGCCACATTAAGAAGATGACGATGTTTGCGTTCGACACGACCATTTTGTTGAGCCGTGTCAACACAACTAGTTTGATGCAGGTTACCTTTCTTAGAGAAAAAATCCTTTAAGCTTAAGAACTCTTGACCATTGTCACTACGAACCATCTTAAGCTTCTTATTAAATTGAGTTTTAACCATGGCATAAAAATTGGGAAGAAGAGAAGCAACCTCAGATTTGTGAACCATCAAATAAATCCATGTAGCTCTAGAATAATCATCAACTATTGTAAGAAAATATCGAGCATCACTAGAGGTGGGAAGTTTATTCGGACCCCATATATCACAATGGATTAAATCAAAAATACCATCAGCTTTATTACTACTTAGCGGAAAAGAGTTTCGAGGTTGTTTGCCCATAAAACAAATGGCACAATCTAAATCACAATGAGAGTTATGACTACCGGCTAATCCGGGTAACAAAGAAATAACTTTAAGAGATGGATGACCTAAACGACGATGCCACAACAAACTTGTATCATCAACTTTGGCCACTTTATTAGCTTGAAGAGAACGAGCACGAACTGGCTTGAAAACATAGACCCCATTAGACTGCACTCCCGCTCCAATCAGGTTCTTCAAAGTGAGGTCCTGTATAATACATAGCTTATTAGTGAAGAAAATAAAAAATTTATGACACTCCAAAAGTTGAGAAACCGAAAGCAAGCTATAAGAGAGAGCAGGGACATATAAGACATGATCCAAAATCAAGCCATCATTTAACACAATTTTACCCTCTTTAGTAGCAAGGGTACTTTTCCCATTTGGCAATCCAACAGTAGCATGAATATCTCGAATATTAGTGAACAAAGAAAGATTACCGGACATATGATTAGAAGCACCGGAATCAATAAGCCAATCGTCGGAAGTATACATACCACTCAATTTTTCGGTGGAGGAAGAAGACCCTTTAAGAGTAGAAAGAAGCTGCTGCCACTGCTCATCCGTAAGAGTTGGAGTGCTGCGACGATCAACGTCACCAACAGCAGACGAGCCTGAAGGCCCACGAGCAGTAGTGCTAGCGTTGGCAGCAAACGCTCCACGCGCAGGGCCACGACCACCACGTTGGTCTTTGCCGCGTCCACCACGACGATCTGGAAAACCATGAAGCTGAAAACAGCGGTCTTTAACATGTCCATGACGACCACAATGACTGCAAATACGATCATGACTAGCAGCAGTAGGTGTCTTAGACACAGCAGCAAACCCGACGGCATCGGGACGAGAAGAATCCGAGCCTTCGGAAACCAATTGTTTGCGCTCATCTGAGATAATTTTGGCATATGCCACATTCAGAGAGGGCAACGGGTCCTGCATCAACAAACCCGAAACAAGGGTGCCAAATTTTTTGGCTTCTAAACCAAGACAGAATTGATGAAGATGCTCGGTTTCCCCGCAAACGGAGATACTCCGAGGCAAACCGAACAGTACATACAGGGAGCTTACAGTAACTCATGAGTTCATCCTGTAATTGACGTAATTCACCAAAAAAACAGCCACAGAACGACCTTGTTGACGACAATCACGTATTTTATTTTTTAATTCAAGAATACGTGGACCATTACCAAGAGAATATCGGTCTCGCAAATCATCCCATAAAGATTTAACATTATCAGGAAAACGCATAGTAGATCGAACAGAAACATCTAAAGTATTAAAAATCCAAGCGACAAGCATAGAGTTTACAATACCCCATTGTGGAAGGTCCGGAGATTTGGCGTCGGGAACGGCAATAGTACCGTCAATGAAACCCAACTTGTTCTTGGCACGAAGGTTGTTGCGAATAGAGCGAGACCATGATTCGTAGTTATCCCCATTCAGCATGATAGGACTAATAACAGCCCCGGTGCCTTCACTAGGATGTAAATAATATTCCGAGAACGGCTCATACCGCGGAGGCTTCGAGGCTTGCGGATCAACCATGATGCAAAGACCACCACACAGCACCACACACAAAAAAGCAGCGGAAAAGGAAGAAACACTCAAGAGAACACGAGTGAGGATCGAAAAAAAATCAATAATTTGAAGGCTGTGATACCATGTTAAATTTTAGAGAGAAATTAGAGAAAACGGCTCTCTTTTCATATCATCAAGTTGCTGAATATATACAACGTAGACTTAGCCCTAAAACTCCTAAGAAGGAAAATATACAAAACCCAAAAGATAATACATCCAAAAATACAATAGATGAATAATATCAACAAGATATTATTCCATCTAACAAACTAGGTAGAAAACCGAATAAGGAAAGAGTCCTAATATTAATTTACTTGTAGTAGAAAAAAAAAGGTCGACATACTTTTTCACTAGGGGAGAAAGATATGCTTTCAAATCTCACGTGTAAAACAAGGGAGTAGTAATTAGTACTTCCTCTTTCTTTTTCTATTGCAACAATTAGCACTAGGGGTAGTTTCACATCTATTGCAATTTGCAACAAAACAACTTTTAGTGTAAGGGTTGGGTTCTAAATTCTAAAGAGAACCTTCTTATGGGGAGATCCGTGAATAAGCAAAAACATCATAAAATAAGAAGAAAAAAACATAAAATGAGCAAAAATGTAAAATGAGCAAAACGTAAAATGAGTGTAAAAAAGGTTAAATAAGCAAACGTAAAAATGAGCAAAAACGTTGCGAAATGAGCATAAATATGTTAAATGAGCAAGAACATAAAATGAGCAAAACGTTGTGAAATAAGCAAAATCTTCGTAATATGAACAAAAATGAAGAGTTCTCACCATAAGGGTGGTTCTCACATGTACTCAATTCTTTGGTGTTAAAAAAACTTTAGTTGACATATTACCCTTACTTTATTTGCTAAAATCATCATTAATTAATTATTCACCAACTTACCATTTATTGTTAAAGGGAAACTTTTACTTTATCCAGTGTTTATGTCTTTCTCCTACTCTAAATTACCGGGCCCTACATTTTTTACTTCCCTAAAAACCATGCCCAGACATATTGTTAATACACTACTGGAGGACTGGTAAGTTGCAAATTGCAAAGGAGTTTCTAAAAATAGTGTCATACATGCAAGATACATGGTACCACTTGTTTTGACACCAGTCCACTATGTAGTCCCAAGTATTGACACTTAAAAAACCATTTTTAATTTTATGTCTTCCCCTTTTTATAATGAAATGAGATGATATATGAGTTATGTAAAAGATGGGAGGCCAATTCAAGGACCCGGTGCTATGAACTTGCACAACGCACGACACAGAGCATATATATGAAGAAATCAAGTATGGTCGTAATTAGTATGGGGTATATGTTCAATAAAGGGATGTCTTAATTATCTTCACAATTCCATGTAATTGCGGATAAGGGGAGGATATGGTGCTCCATATAAGTAGATTAAAGTTAGATTCCAAACTCTTTCTCTCTCTAGATAATGCTTGAAGATGACGATGGATCATGGATGGTGTCATTATGCCAATTTGACATGTGTAAAAGAGGTGAACATATACTGTACATATCGTAAAAGAGGTAAACTAGCTAGTATGATTTATGAACTATGCTTTAGCTGTAAGAATATGCCTTGAATATGTGAGAATCGGGCTATCTACAATACAGCGACTCGCGGTAATGCATCTCAACTCGCGCCCAAATGCCGAGAGCTGACCGCGACTCGCGCCTGGCGCGGGGCTGGCGACACGCGTAGGCGATTCCGAATTTAAGTTTAGCCGAGTTAAATGCCTATTTAACCTAATTTCGTTAATTCGACGGGATTAGTTCATAACACATCTGTAATCTGTTTTCTTCTAAGATCAATAAAATCAGTTCTCTCTCTGTCCGTGGACGTAGCCAACAATCCGTTGGTGAACCACGTTAAATCTGTTGTGTGATTTCTCTTTAATTTGCATTCAATTATTTGTTCTTTCTCACGTCTGTCATAACAAACTGGTATCAAGAGCTTTGTGTTCGATCCGGGTGAGAAAGATGTCTGGGATGAATGTGAAAATTGATAAATTCACTGGGAGAAACTAGGTTTCGATGCAGTGGCAGATCAAGATGCGGGCTTTACTGAAGCAACAAGGGTTGTGGGCACCGTTGGCAAAAAGGACATCGGATTCAGAAACCGCTGAGATGGCCGTTCTGGAGGAGAAGGCACATTCAACGATTATGTTGTGTCTTTCTGACGACATAATTACAGAGGTTGCGGAGCAGGAAACCGCCGTCGGTCTGTGGTTGAAGTTGGAGAGTTTGTATATGACAAAATCTCTAACCAACAAGTTGCTTTTGAAGCAACGTCTGTTCAGCCTGCGTATGCAGGAAGGTATGTCTCTAAGGGACCATCTAGATAAATTGAATACTATCTTGCTAGATCTTCGTAATATTGATGTTAAAGTAGACGATGAGGATGCTGTTTTAATTCTGTTAGTATCTTTGCCTTTATCGAATGAGAATTTTGTGGATTCTTTTATTGTTGGGAAAGATAGTCTGTCATTAGAAGAAGTGAGATATGCTCTTCATACTAGAGAAGTCCGTCATCAGGCATCTGGTTCTAGTACAGAAAATCAGACATCTGGATTAGTTGTCACTGGGGGTTAGGGACAGGGAAAATCTGGTAAAAAGAAATCGAACCATAAAAATTCGAATTCTAAGGGTCCTAAACCTAATGATGTCTGTAATTACTGTAAAGAAAAGGGGCATTGGAAAAATGAGTGTCCTAAGAAAAAGAAGCAGAGGACAAGAATGAAGGTTACTGGCTCCGGCGAAACCGATGGTAATTCCCGAGGAAGATATGGCCCTAGTTGTTAATAACCGGTCGCATTATAGGGATGTGTGGGTTCTTGATTACAGGGGCATCGTATCATATTAGTTCTGCGGGAGTGGTTTTCAACTTATGAGCGAGATAGATGGGGGCAAGTGTTTCTATGGCCAACGAGTCTTTGCTCGCAAAGTAGTTGGAATAGGCTCCATTAGATTGAGGACTCATGATGGTACATTCTGTACCTTGAACGAAGTAAGGCATGTTCCACTGATGACAAAGAATCTGATATCTTTGAGTCTTCTTGACAGTAGAGGTTTCAATTTTCAAGGTGAAGGTGGAGTTATGAATGTCTACAAGGGTTCGAAGGTAGTTCTGAAAGGTATTAAAAAGGGTACCTTATATTTTCTTCAAGGTTCTACTGTGACAGGTTCTGCTGTTGTTGCATCATCTGAGGTTCCCAAGGAGGATATGACCAAGTTATGGCATAGGAGACTTGGACATATGGGTGAAAGGGGGATGCAAATTCTGTCAAAAAGAGATCTTCTGTGTGGGCACAAGGTGTAGGACTTAGAGTTCTGTGAGCATTGTGTGTTTGGGAAGCTTCATCGCAGCAAGTTTCCAAAGGTTGTGCATACTACAAAGGGCACACTTGATTATATTCACTCTGATTGTCGGGGTCCTTCCCGAGTTGAATCTAATGGAGGTCACAGGTACTTTGTGTCGATGATCGATGATTATTCAAGGATGACTTGGGTAATTATGATGAAGCATAAAAGTGAGGCTTTCATGAACTTCAAGCAGTGGAAGGCTTTGGTGGAAAATCAAGCTGGAAGGAAGATCAAAAGGCTGCGAACTGATAATGGTCTGGAATTCTATTGGTCTGAGTTTAATGAGTTCTTCAAGAATGAAGGGATTGCACGCCACCATACTGTCAGGAATACTCCACAACAGAACGGGGTAGCAGAATGCATGAATCAGACGCTGTTGGAGAGAGCGAGGTGCATGCTCTCTAATGTTGGGTTACCTAGAAAATTTTGGGCAGAAGCTGTAAGTACAGCTTGCTATCTGATCAACCGTGGACCTCATACTGGTATTGATTGTAAAACACCTTATGAGGTGTGGTCTGGTAAGCCTGCAGATTATTCTTTGTTGAGAGTTTTTGGTTCTACTGTTTATTATCATGTAAGTGAGGGTAAATTAGAACCTAGAGCTAAGAAGGGTGTATTTGTGGGTTTTGGGAGTGGAGTTAAGGGCTATAGAATCTGGTCACCTTCTGAGAGTCGAGTTATACTTAGTCGAAGTGTAATATTTGATGAAAATTCTATGCTTAACCCCACTGTGAAGTCCATGGTGGTGTCTGTTGGTAGTAATGTTGATAAGCAGGTGGAGCTGGAAGTCACTCATGATGAGAGTGAATTACAGCACTAAGGTGGACAAGATCAACATGGTGCTACTGAATCTGAACCTTCTAGGCATCCATCTGCCTCATCTGAAGCACATCGAACTAGTATAGCACTTGATAGAGCTAGAAGAGTTGGTGTGGGACCTCCTAGGAGGTATGGTTTTGAAGATATGGTTGCTTATGCACTGCAGGTTGCTGAGGAGGTGGAGGTAGATACACATGAACCATCCACCTACAAAGAAGCTGTCTCAGGTAGTGAGTCTGCTCAATGGCTCGCTGCTATGGGAGATGAAATAGAGTCTCTGGATAAGAATCAGACTTGGGAGCTAGTCAAACGTCCTAAGGAGAGAAAAATTGTCACCTGCAAGTGGGTTTTCAAGAAGAATTAAGGGACCTCACCTTCTGAACGGGTCAAGTATAAAGCTCGGGCTGTTGCAAGAGGGTTCACTCAAAGGAAAGGGGTTGACTATAATGAGATTTTCTCACCAGTGGTTAGACACACTTCCATCATGGTGCTACTAGCAATAGTTGCACATCAGGATCTTGAACTTGAGCAGCTAGATGTGAAAATAGCTTTCCTACATGGGGAGTTGGAAGAAGAGATTTATATGACTCAGTCAGATGGGTTCCAAGTTCCTGATAAAGAAGACTATGTTTGCAGATTGAAGAAGTCATTGTATGGGCTAAAGCAGTCTCCTAGGCAGTGGTATAAAAGGTTTGACAGCTATATGATTGAATTGGGCTACAACAGGAGTCTGTATGATTGTTGTGTGTATCACAACAAGCTGGATAATGAATCATGGATTTATTTGGTCCTGTATGTAGATGATATGCTCATAGCTGCAAAGTCCAAGTCTGATATTCAGAGGTTGAAGGGTCTTCTCAGTGCTGAGTTTGAGATGAAAGATTTTGGTGCTGCGAAAAAGATTTTGGGGATGGAGATTTATAGGGAAAGAGATCAGAGGAAGCTTTTCTTGTCACAGAAAGGCTATATTCAGAAGATTTTGTCAAGGTTTGGCATGTCAACAGCTAAGCCTATAGATACTCCAAGTGCCTCAAATAATCATCTGTCTGTTGCTTTTGCACCCAAGTCTGCTGAGGAGAAGGAGTACATGAGTAGGGTTCCCTATGCTAGTGCAGTAGGGAGTCTGATGTATGCTATGGTCTGCACTAGGCTGGATCTTGCACATGCGGTCAGTGTTGTTAGTAGGTTCATGGGTGATCCTGGTAAGGAGCATTGGCAGGCGGTCAAGAGGATTTTTCGTGACCTTCGAGGTACGTCTGATGTTGGTCTCATTTATGGGAATGATACTCAGTGCTTAATTACTGGTTATTCTGATTCTGATTATGCTGGAGATGTAGACAGTAGAAGGTCTATGACTGGTTATGTATTTACTCTTGGTGGCTCTGTTGTTAGTTGGAAGGCAACTTTGCAGGCTACAGTTACTTTGTCTACTACCGAGCGAGTACATGGCATTGACAGCAGCTGCTAAAGAGGGAATATGGTTAAAGGGGCTAGTCAGTGATCTTGGTTTGCATCACGATCAGGCCATTGTGTATTGTGACAGCTTAAGTGCAATATGCTTAGCCAAGGATCAAGTCCGTCATGAGAGGACTAAGCACATTGATGTGAGATATCACTTTCTGAGGAGTGAGAAGAGGGTTAAGGTGAAGAAAGTAGGTACTGCTGATAATCCTGCTGATATGTTCACCAAACCTGTTCCACAGAGTAAGTTTCAATATTGTTTGAACTTGCTCAATGTTCGTGATTGTTAATTGCCCTTTGGGGCAAGTCTGGGGCTCTTAGGGGTCAATCTGGTGTTCTTAAGGGACAAATCTGGTCTGGTTGTCTTTCGGGGCAAATCTGGTTGCAGGGAGAATATGTGCATTGTGTTCAGTGCGTCTGTTATTTGGTTATCTGGTTCTTTGTAAGAGGATTCAAGTCAAGGTGGAGATTTGTAAGAATATGCCTTGAATATGTGAGAATCGGGCTATCTACAATACAACGACTCGCGGTAATGCATCTCAGCTCGTGCCCAAATACCGAGAGCTGACCGCGACTCGCGGCCCGGCACCGCGACTCGCGCCCGGCGTCGCAACTCGCGATCAGCGCCGCGACTCGCGCGCTGGGCGGGCGCGACACGCGTAGGCGATTCCGAATTTAAGTTTAGCCGAGTTAAATGTCTATTTAACCTAATTTCGTTAATTCGAAGTGATTAGTTCATAACACATCTGTAATCTGTTTTCTTCTAAGATCAATAAAATCAGTTCTCTCTCTGTCCGTGGACGTAGCCAACAATCCGTTGGTGAACCACGTTAAATCTGTTGTGTGATTTCTCTTTAATTTGCATTCAATTATTTGTTCTTTCTCACGTTTGTCATAACATTAGCTAATTAGCTTAATTAATTCGTACTGGCTTTGGTCAGGTTATTATGAAACACAACACTATTTCACACGACTTAAATATGAAATTATTGTTTTGATTTTGTGCGAGCACAAGTCAGATACAAGAGTGTGTCTTGTGTGTAATATGATACACCATAATTTATTAAGTAACATGCATAATGACATAGATTTAAACAAAAATGACATTGATTATACAAATAATGACATGAATCTCATATCATTTTGTCATTTATTTCATGTTATGTGATTTATTTTTTTGCAAAATAAGCGTTGGATTGTGTACTATTACGCCATAAAGAATGATGTAACAGTTACACCTAAATATTTATACAGATACAATTAGACATGAGGTCCAGAAATGGTTGTGCAGTGTGCTTGCACCTAGCTATGGTATTTTGTTGAATGACACGGACCATGGTACTCAAAGTAGGAGGAATGATAAACCTCTTTTTGCTAGATGTTTGCAAACATCTAACAAGCAATAAAAAAATAATAAAAGGCTGAAAAGGTAGTGATATGGGTCCCATGGAATAGAAAAGGAATAAAACACTATTTATATTTCATGAAAACTATTTGTTAGTTGCATGAACACTATTTTTAGTTACACGAACACTAGTTTTGAAACCGTTTTGAAACATCACTAAATTATATGCGTGTTCAAAGAGGAGCAGCAAATTGGATTGGTGTCAAATCTCATAAATAGCTCAAACTCGGTGTTATGCTAAAGAACCTCAACCTTAATTAAAATTTGTGACATATATAGATCCATAAATCTGACTACGTACTATTTCACTTTCTTTAGCCAAAAGCCATTGCAATGCTTGGTCAAGTTACTGCTCAATATAATAAACTCTTTGTTCATTCCCTTATAACTTTTAACCCCACCTTATAAATCGTCTCATTTATAAATATATACAATGACATTATAACACAGACACGTACACGCAGTGGGTGGTTCTTGGGTAAAAAATTAATAGGGACAAGTTTCGAATTCCTTTATCCAGCGGTGGTTCTTGGCCCAAAAAATTAATTGGGCTGAGGTTTAAATCCCCAACCTCTAATATGCCGGAAATTTTTTTATTGAAGGTCAGACCCCTATTAACCCCAACTAAGATCCTTCTTGTGTATGCCTTCCATCATTGTTCGTCGAGTCATGATGTATGTATCCAACTTGAGAAAATATAATGTGGAATCATGCAAGAGCGAAGTTTTTTTTGTTTCTCCATGCAAGAGCGAGTGAAGTTGCTACTTAATCATGTCAACATTTCATCTCTTAGCTTTTATCATTCCACTAAATCTTCAATTGCTCATAGTACATGACCGGACATAACTACATCTACCTACTATGTAGATTATCCACTCTTAATAGATCGTTAAAAAATAATTGTTAATGTTGCGTTGAATTCCACCTTACATTAAATTCTACTAGCTTTTTGTGCACGCTATGCGTGCGGTGACATTTTGGGCATAACTATTACTCAACAGTAAAACAAACCAAAAAACGAAAGTTTGTATCTAAGTTCACCTCCATTTTGTGAATAAGAAAGAATGCAATACTTACAAACAGTATTTAAAAACACTTTAATGAATAAGATAAGTAATGAAATTGCATCTCTAACTAATGTTTTTTATTAAAGCTCTAAACAGCCCCATGGACCATGACAAAAAGAGACAGAAATAATGCAGTTCTTTTTCTCTCTCTCTTCAATTCTTAGCTACTCCCCCAATTCCCAAATCCATCTCTCTCAGTTTCACGCAATTCTTTTTCTCTCTCTATTCAATTGAAATAATGCAATCCTCAATTTCTCTCTCCTTTTCATCATCTTCCTCAATTTCCCCCAAATCAAACCACACACTCAATTTCTCCGCATTCTTAGCTAAACCTCTCAACCTCAATCTCGGATCTGTGGACTTCGAAGAGAATCACTGAGTTTCTCAGTGAGTTCTCGCGCGAGTTCAGCTCCAGAGCCGCCGAGTTCACTCTCCTGAAACCTTTAATTATAATCTCGTCATCATTGGAGCTGGCTTTGACGGTCATGACGCTGATATTCATGTCGTCGATTAGGTATTTTCAAATATTGAGTAAATGGGCTGAAATTCGATTATGGGCACAAATTTTTTATTTTCATATCTGGCATGAAGTATTTTTTGTCAAATTCTTTTTAATATCTGAGCACAAATACAATTCGAGTTAAAGTATTTTGTCTCAATTTTTTTAATATATGGGCACAAATTTGAAGTAATTTTTGACGAAATTTGATTTTTTTTCCGACCATTTCTGATGTAATTTTAGTTTGAATTTCAACTACATTTGAATGAAACTTTAAATACACTGTAAATTGAGTTTTTTTTTTTTTAAAAAAAATCTAACACAGCACATATTCGTAAGATTTACTATAATTTGAGTTTAAATTTACTCGAACATAGTACATATTCTTAAGATTTACTGAACATAGAACATTACACATACTTTTATTATCAATAACGAACTGCATACCTGATCAATAGTAAAGTATCCGCAAATTTGAGAATGTCGTATTTGAGAATGCCGTAAAGCTCTAATCAATGAAGAGAACTGTTTTTTTTTGGTTTGGAGTTTTTGTTTGTAATTGAGTTTGTGTTATGGAAAAATTTATTTGAGTTGGAATTTGAGTTGTCTCTGTAATGAGAGTTGTCGTGTATTTTTTTGGTTATTGTCTGTGTGGTATTAATGTTTGGTAAGTTCTTGACTATGAATCTTTTTTATTGAATCTTTTCTATTAGCAAGTTTATGTGATTGAGTGTTATATAAGTTGATTGGGTTTAATAGAGATTTGATTGATTTTTTTGGTAAGTTTATGCATGAAATTGGTTTTGATTAACTGCTAGAGGTTGTATTTGGAAATTTAGAATGTAATATTTATGTTTTGGAGGGGAAATTAAGTAAATTCCTAGGGGGATACCATCGCTCCCCCCTTGGCTTATATAATAGAGATTAGTAGTAGATAATCTATTCAATGGGTAACTTACCCAATATTAAATTTTATTAGTGGTAGGTAATCTACCTAATAAAAACTTTCCCTACAGAATTGTATTAAAATACATGATCATTTATTACCACCCAGTAAACTTACCGTTAATTGTAATAACTTTCCTCTTCAGATGCTTAAAAGTTAAAATTACCGAGACTATATATATTGTTGAATGGACATGTTTACTATATAAGTCGGCTGGATTTAAGGATATTATTGTCCTCTCTAGTTGCTAGTTTAGTCCCTACCTGAATTTCGATTCCTCATCGTTAATGACTTATGTGCTACTATTATTACACACAAAAGATATTTTCCCACTTAAAAATGGCTACATTATTCTCAAATATGTTTTATTATTTTATAATTTTTTTGTGGTCCATTATCCATGATGACCACGGGTGCATTCTGCATAAGGCACCAACTAAAATAAAGCAGCCAATTTACAACTTCAACCAATTTATAAAACTATGATTAACGGAATAAAATAAGGTAAAGTTTTTGACTAAAGAGAGCTTATGTCACTGATTTTGGACTATTTATACATCCACTGATTATATTGCCCTTAAACATGATATAATCAAGCATGATGCCTGGGAATCCCCTCCATATTTTATGACACAAATCTCTTAAATTAGGTTTTTATATATGATATAGTATCAAATGTACCTTTCTTCATTTATTTTTTAAATGCCCCAAGTAAAAGTTGGATGAACTACTCTTTGCTCTCAATAATAAACTACCCTTTGTGTTGCACTAGAAGGTATCGCTTTGTATTAGTTGTAGATCAGTGTGCTGGCATCTAAGATCATTATGACCAATAATAACAATGTTACAATGACAGTCTCTATTTTCTTAATAAAAAAACAGTTTTGCGTGTGAGAAAATCTTAATATTTACAACATACCTATGCTACTAATATTACAGTTGTTTAAAATTTGTTATCACAATATCAATTCAAACTAGGTTGTAGGGCCGGGATATGCCTCAAGTACTTATAGTTTTCATTATTAATATTTTACGTTAAAATGATATCACCAAATATCATAAAGTCAGGGGATCAAATTCTATGTAATGTATTTACTGTTTTTTTGTTGTTGTATGTGGATCACGTGTAGTAAACAACCTAAGGAAGAGCTCCACGTAGCGCCGTTCCTTGGCTAAGAACACCTTTTAATATATTAGTATAGATTACATTATTAATGTGACAATTAATCTCACACACATTAAAGCATAGTAAAACATAAGATGATCGATCCATGAATAGAATCGATTGATATGGAGTAATCATGAAATAAGATGATATAGCAAACCCATTCTGAAAATATTTGTAATACCTAGAAGTATATCAAACCATTACAATTAAATTTAACAAGTCCATTCAATAATTAGGATTTAGGAGTAAGATTCACGAGTAGGGGTGAAAGTTATTCGGATAAAAACCGAAATCCAATCCAATCCAATCCGAATTAGTAATTCGGATCGGATTCGAACAGTGTTTGGATTGGATTTGGATTGAGATTTTTTGAAAAAATTGGATTTTCGGATCGGATTGAGGGTAATTGGATCCGAAAATCCAATATAACAGAATAGTAATATGTCTTGTATTATGTAAATTCTCGATTGAGATTAAGTGCTTAACTGATTTATTATAAAAAAGAAAGCCCAGTGCATAAGTGCTGCTACTGTATTCTTTGTTGTTGAACTGAACCTGTTGTGTGTTGTTGGACTAAACCTCATGTATTCAGTTACGTTCTGTTGTAATGAATTATGTTCTATGGGTTTGTTATTAGTTTATTAATGGACGATGGGGTTTGTAATGAATTATGAATTTGTAAATTGTAAATCTATTGGGTTGTTGTTGTCGGGCTTGTCGCGCCTAATTTATTTCATATAAAAATAGAGTTTTAAAAAATCGGATTTTCAGATCGGATCTAATCTAGAGTTTGAAAATTTGGATTGGATTGGATCGTATTCAAACTCTAATTGGTTTGGATTCGAATTGGAAAATTGAAATCCAAATTTGTTCGAATCGGATTGGATTAGACCCAAGTCCAAACCGTACACCGTACTTTCACCCTATTCACGAGTGATGACTGCCAACTGCCAAGATGAAAAAGTGGTGATGTCCTATGGTAGTGTTACATAGTACGCTAACTAGGGGTCTATAAGGGCATCCCCCCCCCCATACACACGGATGATGCATTTTTAGTTGCTTTTAGAAAGCACATTTTGACTCTAATAATTGCCTTGTTTATTTTTTGTTACAATCTAATAATAATTGCCTTGTAATTTTATATTCTATTAAAAAAAATATCTTCTTTTAACAAAGAAATTTTAGATAATAATCTTTTCTAATTATATTTTATAAAGTAAATTAGTCGAGTATTATATTATGAATTGACTATGAAGATTCAATATTGAATTACTAAATTTCAATCCATAAGAAAACATATAATATATGTTGAACTAAGCTCAGGCCAACAATTCGTAATATACTATACTTTTATTAGTATATCTTAAAAGAGATTATATATCACCAAATCCATAACTTTTACTACCTCTGTTTCTTTTTAATTGTTACACTTTGACATTTTACACTATTCATAAATTGCACTTTGACACTCGTTTGTGATTTATAAGTGAATAAAAACATAGTCATGTGGGATCTTGTTAGATTCATCTTAGTATGTATTTTATTAATATGTACTTTTTATAATTTTTACAAATACAAAACTAGAGATATATATCTTTAACGTTTTGCATTGGCATGCGTGAAAAGTGTAAGTGTAACTAGGGGTGATAATGAGCCTGCCAAGCTCGCGAGCAGCTCGGGCTCGGCTCGGTCAAAGCTCGGTCAAAGCTCGGCTCGAGCTCGGGCTCGGCTCGAGACTTAAACGAGCCGAGCCGAGCTAGGCAAAGCTCGGCTCGTAAAGCTCGTGAACAGCTCGATTATTATTTTATACTAAAAAAATATTTTATATTAAAAAAAAAATTATATTAAAAAATTATTTTTATATATTAAAAATTATATTAAGTATTTCTTTTAAGATACTAAGTTCGGCTCGAAAGCTCGCGAACAGGCTCGATAGTCTTTTTAGTTACTACAAATATTTCATTAATGTTTAATTTAAGATAAAAAAATAAATTGATAGCTATGTTTAAAAGGAACCATGTTAATAATCATAATATTTTTAAAAATTAAAATGTTGTTTAAAATTTGAAAGGCAGGTGTTACTACTAACAAAATATAATCAAAATCCATATGTAGAGTGTTGTATATCAGATTCTCACTGCCTCAAACCACATCAAATTTCAGCTAATGTTCCAGATTTGTTTGTTAAGCTTAACGTCTACTCTCCACGTCCTTGGTGCCCATTGTCTTCTCGAATTCCCTAATTTGATTAATGGCTTTTGGTGCCTTCTTCTTAAAGGTGGACCGACGAAGATGTTAGTGAAGGTTGAAAGTGTATTCACGACTAACAACCTATTCCTTTCTACATACTCTTCGTTTGCTCCACCATTTTTGTTGTTTTCTTTTTCTTCCCCAAAAAATTTAACTTTTTGTATCCATTAAAAACAATTTTAGTTCGTTAATTTCAAATTCGCATTAAATCTGCAGAAGAAAAAAAGAAAATAGAAGATCTCAAAGAGAGAGAAAAGAGGACAGAGAAAAATACCTTGGTTGGTTGCTAACGCCACGGTGGGAGATGAGCAGTGAGTGAAGAAGAAACAAAGGAGGAAGTGGTTTACAACTTGGGCATCCCACATCGGTTGAATAGCCGAAGCGTGTGAGTTAAAAGCTCTATAAAAGAAATTTCTGACTTCCTAAACCTCTACGGTTGGGCTACTACTTGCTTGGCCATGAAATTAACAAGTGTTTAGACAATGGGCCTTTAAACTATTAAATGTTTGGGCCCTAATCTAACCTTGGACTTGACTTGCTTAAGTTGAAGTTTAATTTCGAACTTTTCGAGCTCGGGCCGAGCTGTAAATTTGGGACTCGAGCTCGAGTCGAGCCGAGCTTAAACGAGCTCACGAGCCGAGCTCGAGCCGCAAATTCCAATCACGAGCTCGAGCCGAGCTCGGCTCCCCCAAGCTCGACGAGCTCACGAGCCGAGCCGAGCCCATGAAAAGTTAAACGAGCTCGAGCCGAGCCCAGTGCTATTCGGACTCGGCTCGCTCGATAAGCACCCCTAAGTGTAACAATTGAAAAGAAACGGAGGAAGTACATCAATAGTTCACCCCCATACAGGGGCGGATCCAGGATTCCAGACCAGGGGTAGCGTAACTTTACATTACTAGAAACTCAAAAAAAAAATCCACAAATTCAACAACATATGATATATCACTCCCAAATTTCCACAAATTCAACAACATATGAAATATCACTCCCAAATTCCACAAATTCAATAACATATCATTTCCAAATTCACTAGCAATCAAAATTCACAACTAACAATAGAAATTTCAGCCCAACTAACAATCAATCAAAATTCAGATTAACAATCATACTTCACAACAATCACAACTAACAATTAAAATTCAGCCTAACATTTAAAATTCCAACTAAACCAGCACATATTCACATATATAGAAGAAAGTTACCTGAACCGCTTGTTACCCCTTGTTACTACGTGGCTCCGCCATCGGCGTAATGTCGTGTAAAAGTTTGTCCACTCCAACTCTACAAATACACCTAAGTCTCGCTAGCTTTAATTTCTTGGATAATCTTCTTGTTCTTATGTTTCAAAATATCCTCTCCTCTCTCCACCGTTTCCCCTTCCTTGTCTTCACTCTTCAATATTATCATCTGAAAACTAAGATTAAATTACCACCAAACAACACTGCCATACTATATATTAGAAAAATCTTAGCTATCTAATTAATAGTGGTAATTATTATTCCGTCCTCTATAGACTATAATATAGGAACATAAATAGATTAAACATGGAAACAAAGAAGCATATCTATTGCGGTTTCATTGGCTTGTGTAGTATTGTTGAGTGTGTCATGGCAAATCTTCAATCGTTGGGCAAATAAGTTACCTGAACGGACTTCACGGCTCACGCTGACTTGAAATCTTCAATCTTCAATCGTCGGACACTCGGACTCGACGGATCGACTTCAGCTCAAAGTTCAATCGTCGACGGTCGACACTCGATCGATTTACGGGACACAACAAACCGCCATTAGAGAGAGAAAGAGAAAGAAAGGTAAGAGGGGACTAAGAAAAATCAGGAATCACGAAATTTAGGGCTAGATTTATCTTCTAACAATCAAAGTTAAGAGGAGACTCAAATTTAGGGCTAGATTTAACTCAAATTACAATTGAGGAAACAGAAACTCACCATTTTCTCCAAGTCTCCGACGACCGACGCTCACCGCACCACTATTTGAACGGGCCAGAGCGGCGACGAGGCAACGACCACTGACCGAGAGGAGGAGGAGAAGTCCGAATGCGCGATCTCCGAGAGAGTAAGTTTGAGAGAGTGACCGAGTTTGAGACTTGAGAGAGTGAAAATGACAAATGAAACTATTACGGAGGAAGAAGAATTAGGTCTCCTTATTTTTTGCGATTTTTTCCAATTTTTTTTTTTTTTTTTTAGAAAACAAGGGGTAGAGCGTCTTCTACCCTTCTACAACACGCGCTCCGCCCACTTACCCCATACAATTATCAACAAACAATCGTCTCGGAGGGAAAAAAACAAGAAACAAAAACCAGCTTCACCAACCACAAAAAAACAAAATTAAAAAATACACATATGTCGGTCAAACTTCATCATCTAATACTTTAGAGACTAGACCCACTCAAGTCAAGGTGATAAATCAAAACTAGACTAACTCCACGGTAAGCGCATTTAGTCAGAACTAACCCCTCCCCCTTCTCTCTTTATATGTATATCTAGTGCATTAGTGCAATAATAGGGAACAATGGTAGCCATAGTAGTACTAGTACTAGTACTAGAACAGACCTTTAATTTGTTCACTACTTAAATACTATAAAAAAAAATTGAGGTTGGTTCAAGTGGTGAGCTTCCCTATTTTTTTTAGCAAAGTCTGAGATTCAATTCATATCCCAATCATTTGCTTTGGATTTTGGGAGGTTGAGGTATATCGTTGTATTGGGCCTCTAGGTGGGGACTCTGTGCAAGAGCAGTCTAGAGAATATCTTCTTACCTATTAAAAAAAACTTAAATACTATCCCATCAAAAAAAAAAACTTAAATACTATAAAAAAAAGTCAAAGTCAAATTAAAACATTTTAACCCAATTTCCCGGTCTTTTATTTTATTTTTTGGTTCTTTTTGGGTTGGGTGTGTTTGTATAGGGTTTGTTTGGAGTTGTAATTTTCTTTGAAGCATCATAAGTCAAATTATTGGGAAGAAGAAAAAAAAAAGCTTGAAACACACGGTCACGGCACACCAATTTCGACCCAAGAACAAAGAAAGTGTTGAGAAAGGACGGGTTGACTATATTATAGCCCAATGGGCCCCTACCACTTCACTTGCTACAGTTATTTGTTTGAGTGCACTCTGCCACATTGTGGGCTCCATCTTATGGTTCCCTTATAATTTAGCGGCCTAGCTTCGGTACTTCGCTTCGGTACGCAACATTTTGGTGCTTTGATTACCTTATCGGTCCGTTTGGTAAGAGGTCATAAATGGTATGAATGGTAATGCATTATAGTGTAAATTTGTACTAGAAATCCAATGTCATTACCTATGGTAATGCTACTTCATCCCAAGATATCCATTTTCTTCCTAAAATCTCATTACCATCCATTACCACTTGGGAAGGTGGTATTAGGTGGTAATGGAAATTTATAAAGGAAAAATCATGTTTTGTGATAAAATTTCATTCCCATGGTCAATGACATGAGAACTTCTTTACAAATTTACACTAAATTTCATTACCATTACCACTATTTATAACCACTAACCAAACGGGCCGTAAGTGGTGTTTGGTTCATATAGTGGTATGGGTTTAGAATCAGGAATGAAACCAAGGTGGTATAGGTTTGGAACTTGATACTTAATACCATGTGTTTGGTTTTATTTGGGAATGAAATTTTTTCTTCTATTTTACACCTAAAGGTATTAGTATGAGCCAAACCCACCCCCCCTTGGGTTTCTAAACCTCATACCTTATGGGTTTGAGGTATGTGTTTTAAATCTATCAAATTATTAAACAAATACTAGGTATGGGTTTTACTCATTCTAAACCTATACCTCATACCAGAATCATGTGAACCAAACGCTCCCTAAGATGTAAAAAGTCATCAATTAAAAGGTAAGATGCCAGCTTTAAATTATGAAAACTCACTACCATCTCACATTGCTACTTTTGCTAGTGAAACTTTTACATATTAGATTATGATTTTGCTCGACAATTTATACTTGTTTGCCTAGTCGAAGTACTAATTTGTCTAGTTATAGTATTAATTGTTTCACAAAACAACTAGCTATATCTTCAATGTCTTATACTAGTTATAACACTTGTTTTGGTATAGTAGATTAGTAGTACCATGGTCAACATTATACTAGTAATAACACTTGTTTTGGCATAGTAGATTAGTAGTGTAATGGTCACTAGAGTTTAGAAACATATATAGCTTTGAATGTGACCTGTTAGTACGAGAAAGTTGATGAAGTATAAACTTGTTATGATAATTTAAAGGCACAGAGACTGTATTAGTGAGACATATTGTTTATAGGATTTTATTTTCCGAAATCTAGTGAGCACTTGCTATTTGATGTCTAATAATTGCTAAATTTGAGGCATTCATTGTTAGAGAATAACAAACTAAAATCAATGATTATAGTTGGGACAAATTTGGGTCACCAAGTGTGATTTCCCTTATTTTATGAAATGGTAATACTCTATATAACAAATCCATATGTCAGGTATGATGTCAAGCACCTTTTTTTTTGGGAATGTCAAGCACCTTTACTTAGGGTCCGTTCTGTTGAACTTATTTTAACTTATATAAGATTTTATAAGATCAGATAAGATAAGATAAGATAAGATCAGATCAGATCAGATAAGATAAAATAAGATGTTAGACACACTCAATAAACTATTTTATAAAATAAAAGATAAAATAAGATAAGATCAGATAAGATAAGATAAGATAAGATCAAATAAGATTTTATAAGATCTTATAAGATAAGATAAGATAAAATAAGACAAAATAAGTTGAACAGAACAGACCCTTACACCATCATGTGTTGAATATATGTACACCTTTTTTCAAAGAGAAACTACAAATAATGTGTAATAGGAGAGTAACTAGCCTCACTTCAATTGGAATTACAAATTGTCCCACAAACTTATGTTAAAAATATAGATTTAAAATTTTTTATGTTCCATTTTATTTTCAAAATACATAGATCTAACACTTTGTTTGGATATGACGAAATGGAGAGAAAGGAAAGGGAGGAGAACAAGTTTCCTTGTTTGGATAAGGCATTGGGGGAAATAAATGGGAGGGATTGATTCATTTTTCCTCTCTCCTTAATAAAGATCATCCCTCTCAATTACAAGAGAGATTAGAAAAATGGAGCTCCATCTTCCCCTTCTCCTTTTTTTTCCCTCCTCTTTCTTTCCCTCCTATTTTGCTATCAAAACAAGGTGTAAATAATTCTTGGTATTTTTTTGGTATCATGGTATGTAACAATCATGTGTGAGTTCAAGGGTGTAAGTTGGATGTACTGGACTTTGCCAAATCCAAATGCAGTTCAAAGTTCTTTGAATTCGAGAAATCAAGTCCAAATTTGATCCGAGCTTTTTTCTGATTCCAATCAAGTCCAGTTCAAAACTTCTTTCTTGAGTCTGAATCTAGTCCAATCTAGTCTAAATTATAAATATTTTTTTCCAAATTAGGTTCAAATCGTTTTTTAATAATTGAAATTTGAAGAATTAAACTCAACATTGCAAAATTAATTTTTGAAGCAAAACGCATTACAGATATCTTAAAACTAATAGCACCATTCCATATAAGTAACTGCATCCATTTCAAAAGAGTTTTAAAGTCTAAAATAACATGCAAATTGCAAAATATAAGGCCTAAGTCCCAAAATAATAATTAAAAAGGCTTCGTAACAAGCTGTAATACTAAGCACCCATCTGCAATAGTCCACACACACACACACAACAATCCATCTAAGGTAATTTTAGACTATTTATGATTGGAGATTTATGTAAAAAGAGGGTAAGTAGGGTACCAAGATAAGACAATCAACTGTTTAGAGTTGAAGACTTATTTAACAATTGGGTAACTTTGAATTGGATTATATTACCTCCGTTTTTTTTTATAGTTGACTCATTTTCATTTTTGGGAAATTTATTATTAGTTGACCCATTTCCTTTTAGCCACTTTCTAAATGGAAAAAGACACTTTTGAGATGTGTGTCCTTTGGTTTTCTACTTTACCCACTTGATTTGTGTTTCTCTCTACTTTCCTTAATATGTGTGCAAAGAGCAAATGAGTCAACCAAAAAAACAGAAGAAGTATATATGCTAAAAAATATCTTGATTGGATTAGACTTTAGACTCCTCAGGGTTGAGTCCAAATTCAGTTCAAAAACTTTGAAATTGAACAATTCGAGTCCAATCCAAAAAAATTCGAGTCCAATTCCACAAGTTTGAATTGGATTATATAGAACTCTAAATTTTTCGCAATATGCTTGTATCCCTAATTGAGTTCCATGAAGAACTTTAAAATAAAACCAAGAGGACAAAAGAAAAGAAAGGGCATAATCTTCACATAGTATACAATACGAAATATGAGAGCACCTAAGAGGACGATGAAAGACAACATATTGACTGAAGAGCTACCATAACGTTTCAAGAAAATAATAATACTAGCCAGGCCCGTAACCTAGCTACTAGGGCATGGACATTGGGCCTCACTATTGATTTGTGGCTGCCGAAAAAGATAACGGATGATAATTTAAAACGGTATATAGTGGTTCACGTGAAGTGCAAATACAAGTGTTTGTTAGTGGGCTTTCGTTTTAGTTTCTGATCATTATAGTCTTTAGAGCTTCCTTGGTACAATATATAGTTATTCACATGAAACTGCATTTTCTATAAAATATATAATCATGTTTGGTTGATTATGGAAAGTTTAGCTTTTTATGGTAATGTTTACTTACCTTGAGAGACCTAGATAAGTAAATTCATTGTGGGAGCAGAATTTCCTAGGACGTTTTTGCTAGATTGGACTAAACTCCCTGTCGCTCATATTACCATTGATCAATATTTATATTATACAACCTAAGGATAGTCCTATATAGATTAGGAAACCTATCCAGATTAGTATTCTAAGAACAAAATATATCCTACAAAATATTGTATTCTATCACACCCCCGCAGTCATAGCGGGAGGAGGGCGAACGCTAAGACAGGACTTGAATTCCAGAAATAAATGTCGCGGAAGACCCTTTGTGAAAATGTCAGCAAACTGATACCTGGTAGGAACATGCAACACCTGAACATGACCTAATGCGACCTTTTTTTAATTTGTTGTATTCTATCAGTTATAGTTCCCATAATCTTGCCATCCAAACAACACCACCTTCTTGTTCTTCCTTAAAAATTAGAAAAAGACTTAATTTCGAACTATTCGATGGTGAACAAAACGGACGAAAAGATCATTGTGCCCTTCAGTTTGGTTAGACTAAAAAAAATAAAAATAAAGACAACGATTTCTCCTATCTTGGACAACTGCAAATACTGTAATGCACATCCAATGCCTTAGCTATGCACATCCACCCCACAATGTTTACACATCAATGTATTTCATTAATTCACAAATAATATAGTCTTTGGATGTGCAACCACACATTTTAGATGTGCAAACATGCCTTTTGGATGTGCAAACATAATTTTTGGATGTGCAAATATAGTCCTTGGTAGGGGTGTTCACAAAAAACCGAAACCGAAATACCGTACCGAAAAACCGGTCAAAATGGGCGGTTACCGAACCGGAAAATTTGGGATTAAACGGTACGGTTACCGAACCGGTAAAATTCACGGTTAAACGGTACGGTTACGGTTATGATTTTTTATAAAACGGTTAACCGAAAAACCGGATAAATTTATTTTTTATTATTATTTAATTTTTTATAATAATTATATTAATTAATTAATGATTTTTGTGTGAGAAAAGTAGAAAACGAAAACGCGAGTCAATTCGTCCCTTAGTCAGTAGTTCAGTACCTCTGTCCTCTTTGAGTCTTTGTTGGAGTGATACAAGAGAGTAAGAGAATAAAGCGATCACAGACTAAGCCCAAAAGTCCAAACTATGAAACTGTGAAACTACTCAATGTGAAGTTGTGAACTACCAACTTGTAATACTTTATATTTTTGTGCTTGTTTTTCTTAGAACTTTAAGATATGTATTCGTCATTTCGTTGTATTGTAATATTGTATGGTGTGGAATATTTTTAGAGATGATTATCTTTTATAGAGAATCTTGGTAATAAATTAATAATGGTATATTATTTATGTTGAGAAAAATTTGAAATCTAATATATAAAAGTAGTAAAATAATTTGATAAAACTTGAGTAACGGTTAACGGTTAACCGGAAAACCGTACCGAAAAACCGGTTAACCGGTTACCGGTTTGAACAGTTACGGTTACGGTTCGCAAATATGGCGAACCGATACTTCCGGTTACCTTCCCGAAATTTTATTTCGGGACGGTTAACCACCCATGAACACCCCTAGTCCTTGGATGTGCAAATATAGTCGTCAGATTTGCAAATATGCAGTTTGGATGTGCAAATATAAGCTTTGAATTTGCAAATTTTTTTTATTTGGAGACATAATCTTTGGATGTGCAAATATATGTTTTTGCATGTGCAAATATATGTTTTTGCATGTGCAAGTATAGGTTTTGGATATGCAAAAATTGCTATGTACACTTGTTAGGTGAAATCCACAAGTTAAAAAAACAAGAAAGAGTATTCACCACTGAACCGTTTGCCAAATATTCAGACATAAAAGAGTATCCTCGCATTGAGACGAATTTAACAAGATCCCACTTGACTATGTTTTTTTCTTACACAATGGTGAGAGAAAGATTGTCAAAGTTGGTTGATGAATAATGCCCAAGTAAGAAATGGTGCATGGATTGTGAAACGGAGGTAGTATTACATGACAATATTCATCCTCATAATTTTAGCAAATTATACCATATACTCGAGCATAAAGAGCTATGTGCATATATAAATACATACATAATGCATCATACGCGTCAGCATATCTAAAAAAAACGTGAGGTTGAGGTGGTGGAGTAGTGTCATCGCTTCCCACTTCATATCTCTGAAATCTAGGGATCAAACCTCATGGGGCTCATTTGAGGATTTTCCTTTACCCCCTCAAGTGAGTTCCCTTCATCTTACCTTAAAAAAAAATATCTAAAACAACGTACAAGTTGTAAGGTAGACACGACACGTCTCCATGCAATCAAATACATGATAGTTGATACATTGTTCAGGGCTTCAGGCCTTGCATAATCCCCACCAGCACCCAAGCCACAAGATCAATGTTCTCTAACGCTAATCTTGAGGACTCAAATGAGAGACCATTGGTCTCGGAGACCCGAAAAGCTATGGTGGAGGACTTTCCACCTAGTCCCCCACTCCCCCTCAAACCCCACCTGTGTCGCATCCTCATCAATGAATTGAAATTACAAAGGTAGCTTGCATGAAGCATCAACTTTGAGTAGTTTATTTATTGGTGCAAAGTTTATCATAGTTTGTGAAGTAAACCACCTCAGATGACCTCAAGATAGATTATATCGGTCCAATTGAAAAAGGCAGTTCTTTCCAAAGTTTGACCCATCCACATTCAATTTCTCAACCCCTTCTTTCTTCTGTCAAACTCCTACACCTAAATCTTGAAAAATCTCCCACCTACCCACCCCCTCTTCCCCAACAATTTAAAAAAAAAAAAAAATCCCATAAAGTGAAAAAATAAAATAAGAATAGAATCTTATTCATAGGTTATGAATTGTGTTAGTGGTTTGATACTTTCTTTAATGGGTGCTAGTTGTTCGATACTTTTGAAGTTTGGTTATTGCTTTTCCATTGATCAAGTGAATTATCTTTTTAGATGGAGATCAAATAACGTTGCTATTTGATCATGATATCGTCATTACATCTATTTAAGTCAAAAGTAATTTATTATTATGGCTAATTGTCACCATAAAAACATCTCAATTTCATTTTCATCTAGGAAATAAACAACAAAATTACAATTATGTTTATTGTTTAAGTGTTTCCTTTTAAAAATTACTATTAATTATTAATATTTACCTACTTTTTATTAAATCCCGCACGGATTTGTTTTTGGACCCCTTCTCAAAAAGTCTCATATTAAAGTAGTTGATGAACTCTTACAAACTAGCTAATTCCTTCTTATGTCTCCGATGTGAGACTTGAGATACGTACCCAACAATCGACCTACTAATTTCCATACTACACCCGTTCAAAATCAGAATTTTTACAAGTTCGTCAATTTCAAACATTCTAATCCTTATCAAGATTAGCTCGATCCAAACTCGTCTGGTCAGATAGAAGACCAATTTGGCGCCACTGCTAATGTTGCTTAGTCCTTAGAGTTGTACTTGTACATCAGTGGGTTTGTTTGTTGGATTCAAAATATCTTTATTTCTCAGGAAGTCCACAATATCTCACGTGTGAACATTCACATTCCACACCCAAATATAACTACTTCCCTTCCCTCCCCTCCCCTTTCTCCAACATTCATCCCATTACCACAACACCTCCCCAATCAAACGCCGCCGTTTCACCTTTCTTCTTAAATCTTAACCCACCATCCTTAACCATAGTTAACTCTCTCACCCTTTATATAACCCACAGCAACATCAAACAAAACTCTTAACTCAACAATGGCTTACGCTGAAATATGGAAATGCTCACAACACCCTTCAAAACGTCGTCGTATAGGAGTATGTCCTCTCTGCTTAAAAGAACGCCTCGGTGCACTTTGCCCTGACTGTGCTAACGTGCGCCCTTGCTCATGCTACGCCACCACCTCTTCATCTTCCTCCGCATCCTCATCTTTCTCTCTCCACATCTCGGAAATCGGACGGTCCTCCACTCTCACCAACGGTCAACCGGCGTTTCGACGGTCTAGATCTTCCGCCTTTCCTTTCTTCCGCTCCGTCAGATTCTCCGATGAAAATCCGACGGAAAAACTCGCCGGAAAATCATTAACGTCGTCGTTTTGGTCGGTGATTTGGTGGCAGAAGAAGCCGAGGAGAGAGAAAGTGGAACCAGAGATGAGAAGATCGAGGTCGGTTGCTGTCGTCGATAGTGACGTGAGTTCTACGAAAGCAAAAGGATGGTATTTTCCGAGTCCGATGAAACTTTTCCAGCAATCTAACTCAAAGACTTCGAAATTCTTCCATAAGAAGTGATCTTCACTGCACCGAGGTTGAATTTTGAATTTCTTTTTTTTTGTTACGATTTTGAGTGTGGAAAATTTTGTAATTGTGTATAGTTGAATTTTTGTTTTGAAGATATATTATTTGGTAGTGATAGATAACAATCGAGAGTGTTAATTGGGGAGCTACTTCGTTATGGAATGAATGAATACAGCCATACAGGATATTAGTCAAGTTTTAACTTTTTGCTGATTCAACAGGGACGATTTCTTTTTGCTCATTTTGTTGAATGAAAATGAAGAAAAATTCAAAGTCATTGCATATATATGATCAGAAAATATTCAAACGGTAGTTTATTACTTCATGCTGATAAATTATCATATCTTATTATAGCAAATTACTAGTGTATAGGCTGAGGCAGTATAGGTTAAACAATAATTTAGAGAAACCCTGATATAACTAATAGGAAAATTTGCCCAAAAAAAACTTTTAAAAGTTCAATTTTGCGAAAAAAAATCTTATAAAGCATTCTTTGCAAAAACAAACTAAAAAGTTAATTATTTTTACAAGATGAAACCTAATGTCATTTTCCGGTGTTGACCATATATTTTCCGGCGTTGACTCTACTAATGAACTAATGGCACCCTACCAAAACCAATTTTCCCTCCTTTTTTTACGTTTTCCCTCTCTTCTCTTTATTATATAACCATACCCTAATTTTTATGAAGAAGAAAAATAATCAAAAGGTACTTTTTTGAAAAATGTTTGTTATAAAAGGTAGTTTTAAAAAAAGAATTCCTTAAAATTTTGTCAACAATTATTATTACCGAATACTTCTACTTAAAACAGCTAGTTTCACAGCTATACTAAAAACTCACAGTTAACAACTACTTTTACCGAACAAACCTTATGAAGTGTTTTAGAGCCCTATTATTTTGGGGACAGTTTCAGTTTAGTTTAGTCAGCCGCTTCTACCATGGTGGAACCAGAAAAAATTTCGGGTTCATGAAGAAGAAGAAGGGGTGGAGGGCTGCGCGTGGAGAGGCTGTGCGGGGAAGAGGAAGTGTCGGGGGGCAACTGAGCGTTGAGGCTGGGCGTTGAGGGCTGCGAGGCATGGGCTGGGCGCGTGGGGGCTGCGAGGGTGAGACCGTGCGTGGGGGGTTGGGCCGGGGAAGGGTTGGGGGGCTGCTGGTGGAGGTGGGGAGGCTGCGGGGGGTTGGGTGGGGGGCGGCGGAGGGGGGGTTTGTGGTGGCGATGGCTAAAGGGTGGTGTTATGAAGGAAGAAGAAGTACGGGGAGGGAGAAAGAAGAAAAAAATACTGTATAAATACGGGCGTTGTACGGTAAATACGGGCGGCAAATAGCGTGTTTATTTGAAATATTGTAAGTGGTATAATTGTATTGAAGATGATGAATAAGAAGGCACTGTGGTGAATAATTAAATGTACATATGAGTATAAATAGTGGTGAATAACTAAATACACGTATTAGCATAAGTGATTTGAGAAAAAGGGCAGGTTCACAAAACCAGCACCTATGTGAACATAACCATTTTTTTGGAGCTAAAAGATGCAAAATTAAAATGCATAAGGCTAAGTTTCCACAACCAGTAATTATTTAGACATTTACAAACCAGAGAAAGTAGATGCTGAAGTTCTATTGTTCACCCCCAAAAAACTATCACTTACACATAGCACCATACTTAATTAAGAGATACACATCTCTTTGTACAGCAGGAAGAAAAACCAAAAAAATCAAGAATTCTTGCGTTTCAGTCAGCATGGAAGATGGAGCAGTTGTTGGTTATGAATTCTTATCCATTGCGCAGCTACTGTGGGAAGTCGGTTAGCTACAAGTAATAAAAAAAATGAGATTAAAAGTGATGGCGAATCATGGAGACCCTCTTCACTTTCCATTAATTAAATGTAGTCCGCAAACTATATTTCATTTTCAGTATTTACATTAAAAAGGCAGTGTTAAATTATTCTGCAATAAGTGTCAACCAACATAGCCTCCTCCACTTAAGGGACAAGATTGCATACACAAAGCGGTTCCACTAAATTCAAAGTATTTTATGCCATAAGTAATTTGTAAAAAGTACAGCATATTTGAGGAGGGGATATTTTAGAGTTAGAGTTTAATAAAACTTTTAGCAACAAACTACCAAGCTTAACTAACGATTCCAACACACTTATTAACCACCTAAACTTCTTGTAACATACTTCTCTGCCGTCTAAAAGACTTGCCCTCAAGTCGATTGAACATATCTACGAGTTCCTTTAATGTCCATAGCAAGATGTCATTAAGTTTCTGAAAGTTTTTCATGCATTTGCCAAGATTTGGATATTTTTGTTAACTTGGACATGTGAAATTTGTAAAGAGATGCTTAAGAGGAGGTTTTGGTGGAGGCCATATACTTTCTAGGAGCTCTATAAAATAGTCACATTGTTTAATCATCACTCACAAAGTTTGCCCCAGAGCTTGTAACAAGAACTACCTTGACATATTGAAAAACTACTGAGAAGAAAACAGAACCTTGGTTTTTCATTTCCAAGATTGCTTGCGCACAATCTAAGAGGTGTATTAAGGTCTAGCTTATACGAACGTTACCTACCCTAACACAAAACAAATAGTATACCCTAGCTTATAGCAGGCAAGGAAAAATACAGAACAAACTATGATACAAGTGTGGCAAGATAGTATACCAGTTAATAACTTAATTGATTATTGCTCTTTCCTTGTGACAATGCCGTCTTTGTTAAAGCGTTGGAGTCGATGTTTATTTGGTTGTTTTCCAATTCAGTATACATTAGCATATTATTTATACCAACAATTAACAAATGATAACAACAAATAACCACAGACCACCAACACATTATCATCACAGTTTAAAGGAAAAGACAAAGGAAGATAGCAAAACCTCAGGAACTTTTTTGAGTTCCTTTGCGCAATAATAGGAAAGCATGATAATCTGGATCCAATTCCTCCCCTTCACGACAGGGACTAAGAGGAATATCAGGACCATCGTCATCATAGACTTCCTCGTAATCTTCATATACTTTGAAAAGGCGAAGCTTGCCATCACTATCCTCGCAAAACATATCGTGGCAATTCTCCTCATCTTCAATACCAGCTTTTCTTATAGACATTCCCTCCCAAGGCAATTCCTGTTTTTCATCCGACTCACTATCAACCTCCATCTTCATCTCAATAATCTTTTCTTTGCCCTTCCTGTTGGGTGCATAACTTTCATTTGAACCCAACACCCTCAATCCGCAGACAATTGGTGGCCTGGTTATGGGGGTTGCCATAATTTTCTTTTTCTCATCCTCAGTGTTAGGTTCACCAATTTTTACATCCTTTCCCTTAGATCTTAGTACAGAAGGCACACGCTTAGGTTTAGGTTTAAAGAACTTACAAGGGGGTGTTAAACATTTCCTCAACCGTTTGCATTACTTTCTCCAAGGCTTTGTACGATTTTTTGCTCAATAGATTGGATGCTTCGTCGGAGTAAAACATCATCCATGCAAAAGGACTCCTATCCGAAATAGAATTAGCCAGCTGTCTGCAAAGCATCTTCTCCTCTTTCGTTTTCGCAGCAGAGGTTGCGTCTTTTAGTGATTGAGTGTTTATCATCGTCCACTTTTGGTAAGCAGATGAGGAGTTCAAAGAATTTTAAGAGAGAGGAGAAGATGAATAGAGGGAGAAAAAAAGATGAAGAGAGTGAAGACTAAGAATGAATTTGGGCGGAGGATAGAGATGTTTTTTTTGGGAGTTGGGGTCTGGGTTAATGGGGGGGGTTTGATGACCAGTTAGTATAACTTCAAATTGAACTGATGCATTGGTTGTTAGTTGGGATGGTGAGGGGTTATATCTAGGAAATGGTGGGATCATAAAGTAAGGCATTAAACATGTTTTTTTGTTGTTGTTGAATCCATATTAGTTTAATAAAATAAGGGTTAATTAGTTTTAATAAGGGTACATGTGTATTTTTTGCATTCAAAATATGTCAAGAAATAGAAAGAAGGTAAGGGTTTCATATACACTGTAATACCCGGTGTTAGAAACGGTTGCAGTGAATAAGAAGGGAATGTGTGTTCTATTAGTTACCACGAGCATAAAGTACTGTTAAAAGAGTAATGGTTATGTCTTCCAAGTATACCATTTGATATTATCAACTATCGACCATCGTAGGAAAACACTATCTACATGTTGCCAAAACATGCGAGCTTTGGATTCATCATAGCAAAATAGCAAAAGTATCTCCTTTAGCACCTCCCCTCTAACAAACATAATTTCAACATCTCAAATATATTTGGATTCATGAAACATGCAAAACAGAAATAGAGATGCCATTAATATTAAGGTTATATGAGACTCAATCCGTAAACATTTGTAAAACAAAATCAATGCACATTTCTGTTTAGTTCAATAACTAAATGCAAGTACCCCAAGATATCTTAGCTGGAATGTTGTAAGTTGTATAATTGTATTGTAAATGATTAATAAGGAGGCACTGGTGAGAAATGGGAAGACCAAAAATAGTGTTGGTAATTTTTAGCCACTATTTTAGTTGGCAAAGGGATTTCAAATATCTTAGGCGGTTACTATGAGTTAAGGGTACATTCAAGACCCAAACTGTTGACTTGTGGACCGGTTAGTGTTGGTTGTTTTTTTTTTTGTACCGCTTAGGGACCAATACTATGTTTGGGTGCCTATTTATAACTATGGTTGATCGTGGGCCCCAAATAAAGTGAATAGGATGTCAAAAGCCCAAAAGCACTGAATTGCTTATTTGCAACTAAGTAGATATGGAACGTACTGTAACGTTTATACTGCCATGGTGGGACCCATAAAGATGTGAGACTACTTTCCACTAAATTCAAAGTATTTTATGCCATAAGTAATTTGTAAAAAGTACAGCATATTTGAGGAGGGGATATTTTAGAGTTAGAGTTTAATAAAACTTTTAGCAACAAACTACCAAGCTTAACTAACGATTCCAACACACCTAAATTTCTTGTAACATACTTTTCTGCCGTCTAAAAGACTTGCCCTCAAGTCGATTGAACATATCTACGAGTTCCTTTAATGTCCATAGCAAGATGTCATTAAGTTTCTGAAAGTTTTTCATGCATTTGCCAAGATTTGGATATTTTTGTTAACTTGGACATGTGAAATTTGTAAAGAGATGCTTAAGAGGAGGTTTTGGTGGAGGCCATATACTTTCTAGGAGCTCTATAAAATAGTCACATTGTTTAATCATCACTCACAAAGTTTGCCCCAGAGCTTGTAACAAGAACTACCTTGACATATTGAAAAACTACTGAGAAGAAAACAGAACCTTGGTTTTTCATTTCCAAGATTGCTTGCGCACAATCTAAGAGGTGTATTAAGGCCCTAGCTTATACGAACGTTACCTACCCTAACACAAAACAAATAGTATACCCTAGCTTATAGCAGGCAAGGAAAAATACAGAACAAACTATGATACAAGTGTGGCAAGATAGTATACCAGTTAATAACTTAATTGATTATTGCTCTTTCCTTGTGACAATGCCGTCTTTGTTAAAGCATTGGAGTCGATGTTTATTTGGTTGTTTTCCAATTCAGTATACATTAGCATATTATTTATACCAACAATTAACAAATGATAACAACAAATAACCACAGACCACCAACACATTATCATCACAGTTAAAAGGAAAAGACAAAGGAAGATAGCAAAACCTCAGAAACTTTTTTGAGTTCCTTTGCGCAATAATAGGAAAGTATGATAATCTGGATCCAATTCCTCCCCTTCACGACAGGGACTAAGAGGAATCTCAGGACCATCGTCATCATAGACTTCCTCGTAATCTTCATATACTTTGAAAAGGCGAAGCTTGCCATCACTATCCTCGCAAAACATATCGTGGCAATTCTCCTCATCTTCAATACCAGCTTTTCTTATAGACATTCCCTCCCAAGGCAATTCCTATTTTTCATCCGACTCACTATCAACCTCCATCTTCATCGCAACAATCTTTTCTTTGCCCTTCCTGTTGGGTGCATAACTTTCATTTGAACCCAACGCCCTCAATCCATGAGACAATTGGTGGTGCGGTTATGGGGGTTGCCATAATTTTCTTTTTCTCATCCTCGGTGTTAGGTTCACCAATTTTTACATCCTTTCCCTTAGATCTTAGTATAGAATGCACACGCTTAGGTTTAGGTTTAGAGGACTTACAAGGGGGGTGTTAAACATTTCCTCAACCGTTTGCATTACTTTCTCCGAGGCTTTGTACGATTTTTTGCTCAATAGATTGGATGCTTCGCCGGAGTAAAACATCTTCCATGCAAAAGGACTCCTATCCGAAATAGAATTAGCTAACTGTCTGGAAAGCATCTTCTCCTCTTTCGTTTTCGCAGCAGAGGTTGCGTCTATTAGTGATTGAGTGTTTATCATCGTCCACTTTTGGTAAGCAGATGAGGAGTTCGAAGAATTTTAAGAGAGAGGAGAAGATGAATAGAGGGAGAAAAAAAGATGAAGAGAGTGAAGACTAAGAATGAGTTTGGGCGGAGGATAGAGATGTTTTTTTTGGGAGTTGGGGTCCTGGGTTAAGGGGGAGTTTGATGACCAGTTAGTATAACTTCAAATTGAACTGATGCATTGGTTGTTAGTTGGGATGGTGAGGGGTTATATCTGGGAAATGGTGGGATCAAAGAGTAAGGCATTAAACATGTTTTTTTGTTGTTGTTGAATCCACATTAGTTTAACAAAATAAGGGTTAATTAGTTTTAATAAGGGTACATGTGTATTTTTTGCATTCAAAATATGTCAAGAAATAGAAAGAAGGTAAGGGTTTTATATACACTGTAATACCAGGTGTTAGAAACGGTTGCAGTGAATAAGAAGGAAATGTGTGTTCTATTAGCTACCACGAGCATAAAGTACTGTTAAAAGAGTAATGGTTATGTCTTCCAAGTATACCATTTGATATTATCAACTATCGACCATCGTAGGAAAACACTATCTACATGTTGCCAAAACATGCGAGCTTTGGATTCATCATAGCAAAATAGCAAAAGTATCTCCTTTAGCACCTCCCCTCTAACAAACATAATTTCAACATCTCAAATATATTTGGATTCATGAAACATGCAAAACAGATATAGAGATGCCATTAATATTAAGGTTATATGAGACTCAATCCGTAAACATTTGTAAAACAAAATCAATGCACATTTCTGTTTAGTTCAATAACTAAATGCAAGTACCCCAAGATATCTTAGCTGGAATGTTGTAAGTTGTATAATTGTATTGTAAATGATTAATAAGGAGGCACTGGTGAGAAATGGGAAGACCAAAAATAGTGTTGGTAATTTTTAGCCACTATTTTAGTTGGCAAAGGGATTTCAAATATCTTAGGCGGTTACAATGAGTTAAGGGTACATTCAAGACCCAAATTGTTGACTTGTGGACCGGTTAGTGTTGGTTGTTTTTTTTGTACCGCTTAGGGACCAATACTATATTTGGGTGCCTATTTATAACTATGGTTGATCGTGGGCCCCAAATAAAGTGAATAGGATGTCAAAAGCCCAAAAGCACTGAATTGGCTTATTTGCAACTAAGTAGATATGGAACGTACTGTAACGTTTATACTGCCATGGTAGGACCCATAAAGATGGCGCCATAAAACTTAAGTCACTCTCATACTTTGGAAACTGAATAGTTCACTCTAGTTCCTCCTTTTATTCATTATTGTCAGAAAGAACTATCTGTCAGGTTGCACAAAGGCGATTTTAGGAAAGATCTTGCCTGTAAAAAACTACAAAATCTTATAGGTAATGTAGGTTTCCATCCATGCATTTAAATCTTCAAGTTCTTCTAAGTCTACCACTTAGGGTTTTGCTTAAGTACTGAATTATGTAAATTATATAGCTGTGCGAAGTTGTTGATGCCTTATGTAAATTATACTTTCCTATGTGGATGTGTTGTTGGCGTTTTTTATATTCTGAAATTCTGCTGAAATTTTATACTCATCTTGTGGGATTACCCCTATAAAGCGAGTTACAACAGGGGAAGGGGGGTTTAGTTTGAAAATTGTTTCATCTTGTTATAATTTGTTTAGTTTGTGATTTCATATGTTTAATAGGTTGTTTAGTTTGTGATCTGCTGTGTGGGTGCGATATTACCAGCTGTTGTGGTAATGGATTCTTGGTGAAAATGATCTACTATATTGTGTGTTTGCTATCTACAGATAGGTATAACAGGGGGGAAGGAGGTTCAGTTATATTTTGTTTTCCCATTTCTGCTTAATTATGTGTCTGTGATATTGTGTAATGTTTTGGGTAAAAAAGATGTTTACACCTCTTGAATGTTAGTTATGACAGGAGATGTGTTTAGCTGTAAAGTTGTTTTAAAGTTGGGGAATCTTAATAGGTGTTTGTTATTTGCTGAAGGCGTGCAATGGCCATGTCGAGGTCTGCTGAGGATGTGCTCTTTAATGAGCACATTATGTGCATGTACGTGTTCCCCAAGCTCTCTAGGAGGGACAAAGGGACTGTTTCCCTGGTGTGCAAGAGATGGAAAGAAATGTGGCACTAGAAATGGTGGATTCCAGATAGAGTGGAGGCATTGGCGCACCATTTTAAGGCCTGGATATGTTGGGACATCATTCATAATGATGCTGCGTATCTAAACTGGATGCTGAAAGACTCAGATGATGAGTATGAGTGATGGAAAAACTTGAACCTCTGCTACAAGTTGATCTGAAATGGATGTTTTTTGGTTTCGTTTTGGGCATTTAGTGTTATGATTGTAGTGGGGGGTTCAGCTGTGATGAGGGTTACTGATTTTTTTTTGCTATTAGCCCTTAGGATCCATAGCTAAATAATGGAGGGGTGAAAATGCCAATGGAATGAGAATCATTTTTGTAAATGTGTGATTGCATTCCTTCAGTTGAAGTAGGTTGTTGAACTTAGCATTTCTTGTGCTAAAGTACTATGTATGTAATTAGTTGGTTAATACTAATGGAATGGAATGAAATATCGTATTGTAACAACCCGGTGTGTTTTGTGTAATATGTAGTTGAGTCTTTTTTTAAAAATGTAGAGTATGATAATGTAGGCTTAACTCCAAGTAGCCCACACCAAAGCGCTTGTAAGAGCATGCCTCCTACTCTTAAGGGTGGAAGAATGCGTGGTGGGTATGAGGTTTGGACAAACACGGTAGATCAGAATATATCCATTGTAGTTTGCCTTTGTGCTTAATCCCAGTTTAAGGGTTGATGGTGACTACCAATTTAGTTGAACTTAGCATTAGAGTTATACGTCTTTATTGTCTGTTTTGTGTGGGCTATAACTGATATCCTAGAACTATATGTCAGGATGTGATAGTTCCAAATACTGGTAAATTGGTTTTCAAACTTGGTTTGTCTTGCATTAAGTTGCCTATAGTTGTAGGCTTTGGAGGGCAGAGAGAGAAATTAGTTAAACATTATACTTCTAAAGTAATAGGTATTCTAAATAATAGGATGTGAAGGTAATAGGTATGCCAAACAGATAAGTTTCAGATACTGAAAATTATACAACGCGATTCTTACAAGCCAAACATTAGATTTCCAAAGTAGTGTGTCTGCTATTTTCACTTAAAGTAGTAGCATAAAGCAGTTAAGTTAAGCGTCCTTGTTTGCTAGTACAAAAATTCGTATGGCAAAGAGTTAATCCATAACTACTAAATAGGCACAAAAGCAGGGTATCCTCTAGGAACACCGACCTAACCAACGTAAAAGGGTATTGTGTTCCTAATAGAAGCCCTGTTGTTGCATGCAAGAGAATGGAGGGTCTACTCCCATGTAATGTTCTTTGGAACCGAGCTTAGACAATGGTTCCTTGATAGTGTTGCAGTAGGCCCGATCTGGAGGTAAAAGGGGGTATACTGTAGGCTCTCTACAATAACCTCAAAATTAAGGGTACCCTACAAAAAAGTTGCGAACGCGTTAGTGGATGCTAATTAGAACTGTATATTTGGCATGCTATATACCTGCAATTTGTCATGATATATCCACATAGGGCCATCACTGTTTTATTGAAAGAGTATGAGTTGATTGTGGCACACAAAAGCAACAAAATATATTGGATAGTCATGGAACACGTTGTTCAACAGCAAAAGCAAGCGAGGTTTTTTTGTTGTTTGTAATGTGATTTTGTATTAACCATATTGGATTAGGATGTCTCGAGTTGAAAGAAGTAAAAACCATAATAGTGAAGCTTACATCCTTGACCATTGTATATATGTGCAATCGGGAGGTTGAATAGTGTTGCACATTCGTCGCTAAATGATGTCACTGTTAATGCCCCAGTGTCATCAGCTGCATCAAACTTGAATGTAATCCTGTTTACGTGGAAGTATGAGTCGGCGAGAAATCTAATATATGTTGGTTAATTGATATGGAAATCGCTAATTTTTACCTTTGAGTAGCATCATTTCTATTGCAGAATTTGTACGGGAATACTTCACCTAGAGAGTATTCAGTGCGTTTGCCACATCTGTTGCAGCCAATGTACACAACAATCTTGGACTGTTCAGGGTCGGGCATAGTAACCTTAAACCAGTGTCTTTCTTCTTGGATGTGGTAATGGCCTGTACATGGTGTATGTAGGTAATTTAAAAATGGTGCAGCTATGAACATAGCTGGAAAAAGCTAAAGTTGGGAAATTAATAGAGTAGAGTTCAAAAAAATCAGTAAGAATCTATATTTGGATGTACAGATCATGTAACATGTAACTATGCCAATGTCATTGTATGCGCATATCATTAATTGGCATCATTGTATATATGACCAAATTATATGTGCTAACAGTATGCTTAATAATCTGAAGTGCTTGGTAGTGGGTAAGGTAGCAATGACCTCTTTAAGCTTGATCTCTCCTATTGTCACTATTTTCCTTTCTCCAATTGGATTCCTAGCAGTAAAAACCCTTGCCCTGCGTGCTGATAAGATAGAATGATTGTGTGTAGCCCTGTAAGGGGGGAAATAAATGTATTTGAGTAAGCACGTTACTGTTTCAAAATGTGGAAGGGGTTGTAGGCAATTACATACCATGTGCGAAGTGAAACTGCTTTTTCATCACTTGGATTGGAAATGAACCTTGTTGACATGCTTGTAGCTAAGGAGATACTTGGTAAATGTAAGCATGATATTGAGCAAGTGTATATGCAGTGGAGGCAGGAACATGTATGGCAATGATACTACCTTTGTGGGTCGATGGCTTTAAAGCTGTGAAGCCCATGACGATGTATGTATCGGTACTGCAATTGATTGTATTTGAATCTTCCAGAGCTAAATCATCCCAAGCGAGATATGGTCATGGGCGTTCAAGGCCCGACAAAAGGGGTGTTCGAAAGATTAGAACTGAAAATTTAAATTTAAAAAGTAAGGCGTATCGATACAATGAATAACAATTCTATGGGGAAGTTAGCAACCTGTGGTCAGTAATCACAAGTTCACGAACAGTGTGGTCTATTCCGTACGATGTTGTAATCTTCGTTGGCTGGTCAACAAAGAGAACTATGCCAAGTACATCTGGGTGTGCACTCAATTTTAGTTGGAAATGAAAAGGAAAAAATATAGTGTAGCATGAATTGATGGTTGCAGTGGCATTACCAAAACGATTGGCAAGGTCAGTAGTGTGCGGGATGGTAGCAATTGAACGATAACTTGGTTGGACTTCCTTGGCTTCCATATCAACTGGTTGTATGATTGTTTGCCCACCAAAACTCATCTGGCAATCATTCTCCCTCTTAGCATATGGAGCTTGAACATGCCTAAGTGGAGCGTTCACAATCTCATACTCATGCTCATGTTTGAGCACATTAGAAAACTCGTCTATTTGGTTTTCAAACAGAGCACCCCTTATTTTGTTTCCGTGACAGGTGGTTAAAGAACAATTAGTAAAGGTAAAGTGCCATAATATATACAACATATACATTATGCATTCAGAGGCATATGTAGTTAGCAAAGATATCAACGTCTACATCGTCCAAGGCACGTATGTACGGATGCAATGCCTAATACATGCTGCATCTAAAGATGGTAGACATGTTTTATTGTGATTTAGCACACGACAAAAATTATTTGCAATAATAGTAAATCTGTAATCTGCTAGGTATACCTTCTCATCCTCCAAGACAAGCTGCTGGTACCAAGTCTTCTTATTTGGTGAAATTAATACTCTAGACTTTTCCTTGACCTTTACCTTGACCTTGTATGCCTTGGTAGTAGGGGTTAGCTTGTCTAGGTACGTTTTTCCTGCTTTTTCAGGCTTCATCCTGTTTAATGGGCAAATAAAACAACAATGAATAAGGGTGTGGTCTGGTGAAAAGTGAACACATGTATAATTGACTTGTATCTTTCCTCATGAATATGCTGGTGGTGTAAGGTATTGTATCTGCGAACCAGGTGTTCTAAGGGGTAGTTTCCATTGTGGTGGCCATTTCTACAATAAAAAGGTATATGTGCAACTGTTTGGATATTTACAATGCACTAAAATATATCCAATTTGTTAGATTAATTAGCCATGTACTAAATTATGTAGGCTGAGATAGATTATTCCCATAGTTTAGTAAGATGAGCATATAGTTATATTTAGAGGTGTTTATGAACCTAATAATAGCACGAAAACTCATTATTTTGCGCAATGTATTTAACCAAATTAGCAAGGTGTGCGTGTAAGATATAGTTAGTTTGTATGTATTCAGTTCAAGCTAATACGTTCTTCAAGCAGGGCAAGGGACATTAACTTTTTCTGCTGGGAATCATTTTTAGAAGGATGCTATGTAAACTATTTATGCTTGAAGTAAGGCCCAGCAACATGGTATGATGGCATGAATAGTAGGTGCAAATCTTAAAATAGTTCATGATGTTTGTTAGTGGCAGTTTTATTTGCCTAGTTCTCTAGGTTATAATCTGATGTGGGTAATAGTGCATTGTGTTTTGTTTTGTCAGGGAATATACTATGTTGTTCTTGAGTACAAGACGAAACTAGCAAAATAATCTGCATTCTTACTTGAAAAAAAGGGGACACAATGACTTAATGGTGTAACAAAATTCTTGCAGATTTTGAACAAACAGTATTAAAAAGGAAAGATATTTCCAGCTAGATGGCAAGAAATACAGAAGTATAGGTAAAACATGTAATGGGGTCTCCTACACATAAGCTTCTAGTAAACATTCCATTGTAGTGTAAGAAAGAAGTGTAGAAGCAAGGAACAAGTATACCAGTAAATAACTATAATAATAAATGCAGCCATTAATAGGGTAAAAAACATGAAATATAAAGAAATGCATAAACTTAAAGAGGGAAGAAAGTAAACCTGATGTTGGAGTTGAGTTTGTGAAGAGGAAAGAGATTATAAAGAACTATAAAGTGTAAGGAAAAGGTTGTCTGAGGAGAGTTAGTGAACCGGATGTATAGGAAAGGGGTTTGGGCAGGGGAACAAACAATTAAGTACAACGTACTGTTCACAAGTATGGTATGTCTAATTTGAGCATACTCTAGGGTAGTAGGAAGTACTGATGTTGCTTGTGTAGTTGTATGTACTATTTAGGTATAATGTAAATGTAAAATCGCATTTTGGGGGATAAAAGTTAACTAAACTATGGCACTCTAATAAGTAAGCGGAAGCAGACATAAAAGGTAGTTAATGGCATTTCACATTTCATGTTATAACAGTAAAACGTGGGAGGTGGCAATAGTAAGGAAAAAAGCAACTAATATTACTTGCTTCACTACCTACAGTATTAGGACACAACAGGTATGCTATTACTGTTTAGTACGAAATCCAGATTACCAAGCAGATCTAATTAGCAAAAGATCTCATGGGTTCATAGCTTATCACTCCAACACCATTATACTGTATAATGTTGTGGCAATAGTAGTTCCAGATAATGGCAACATGGATTTCCTATCAAATTAATTAAATTAGCAAACCATCTCATAGCATTAGATTTACCACTAGTTAAATGATCTGGCAGTAGAAAGAAAAAGGGTGTATGAATACCATAGAGTTTATCTTCCCTTCAAGCTGCACCTAGGAAATATGAAACAAAATTAACACATATATAAACATGAAAAATAATTTGGAATATCTAAGATATGAAAACCCTGTTTTAGATTATCTACTTCTTAGTTTCGAAAATATTGTGCATCTAAGGAGTAAAACTCTTCTTATAAGTGCTTTACTTTCTCTTATCGCATCAAACTGCAAACACTAGTGGAAAAAAACGGAAGGGCTGCGCTGCAAGGGCTGCGTTTTTTGAAAAACGCAGCCCTTCTTAGTGAAGGGTTGCGGTTAGCCCAAAAACCGCAGCCCTTCGTTTACGAAGGGCTGCAGTCAATGCAAAAACCGCAGCCCTATAAGTAATAAAGGGCTGCGTTTTTTAAAAAACGCAGCCCTTTATGGGCTTTTTTAAAAAAAAATTTGAAAGGAAGTCGCGGGCTTAAAATATTAAGCGGGCTAGGGTTCTCACTCATTCTCCTTCCTTCTCCTCTCCCTCATTCTCTCTCCACTCTCACGTCCTTCCTTCTCCCTCACCCTCCTTCCTTCTCCCTTCTCTCTCTCACCCTCCTTCCTTCTCCTTCCTTCCACAACAACGAATATTCGTTCTCTCTCTCACCCTCCGGCGGCAGCAACACCACGCAGCAACGAATATTCGTTCGTTCGTCCTTCTCCTCGTTCGTCGTTCGTCGTTCGTCTCCTCTCAACGAGGGTTCGTCTCCTCGTTCGTCGTTCGTTGACCTGCGCCGCCTTGCCGCACCGCGCTGTTCCTCGTCGTTCGTCCTTTTCTTTGTCGGTCGAACTCCAGTCATCTCTTCCTCGTCGTCGAACTCCGCTTAAGCAACGACAGCAACAAGTGATGATTTTTCGTTTTTCAGATCTATAATTTCTTGATCTTTGTTTTGATTAATGTTCATGTAATTTCAGATCTATAATTTTTTCTCTTTTGTATTTTCGTTCGCTTTTTTTCATTTTTGTTCATTTTTGTTCTTTTTTTTTCATTTTTGTTCATTTTTTTTCATTTTCGTTCCCTTTTTTTTTCGTTCGTTTTTTTCATTTTCGTTCCATTTTTTTCATTTTCGTTCCATTTTTTTCATTTTCGGTCCTTTTTTTTCATTTTCGTTCCTCTTTTTTACCGTAAATTTCGATTGTTCTTGTTGATTTTCCCTGTTGTAAATTTCGACTGTTCTTGTTGATTTTCCCTGTTGTAAATTTTTTTATATATTTAGGAGTAAAAAAATGGCAAAAAAAAATTTTTATTTTTTATTTTTTTTTGGGTCAAAAGGGTTGCGGTTATGGTCAAAACCGCAGCCCTTTGTACAAAGAAGGGCTGCGTTTTAGGCCCAAAACCGCAGCCCTTCCAATATGGAAGGGTTGCGTTTTTGGGCCTCAACCGCAGCCAGTGAAGGGCTGCTACGGAAAGGGCTGCTGGCCAAAAACGCAGCCCTTAGGGCTGTTTTGACCGCAACCCTTCCGTTTTTGTCCACTAGTGAAAGTAATTGTATATATTCTTTTTTTTGGTTGCTTAACTCACATGATTACATCCTGCCACTTTTAAAAAGAGTGTGGCAAAAGTTGGTTACCATAATGATTACATCTGATGAAACAAAAAGGCAAAAAAATAAGAAGCATGAGACAAATTTTGTGTTATTTATGTGCATTTTCTAATTTCTTTAAGTAAGCTACGATATCTCAAGTTTAGTTCTTGATTGGTTACGCTACAAAATGGATTCCTTTTTTATCAGTGTATCAGAACAGTTATAAAGGCGTGAATAACTTCGTAAGAAATCTACTATTAAAGCAACATGGTGTGTTCCATGTAGTATGTGGAAGAGGCTTTCAAATAGTGTGTGTTTTTTCTTAAAAAGAACTAACTGCCAGTAATTTGGACTGAGGCTAGAGATTATCTTACAAATCATACCTTCCAGTGTTAACAGGAACAAATACGTGGCACGCATGAGTCCCATTGAAACGCATGTGCACAAAGGCCTACGTTAAACCTTAATTTGAACTGTTACCGTAGGACATGTGTATGGAAAAAGCACAGATTTATCAGGGAAATTGCAAATGCACAGGCATTACATGTTTAAAGTTCACAAAGTTGGCAGACAATAGGTTTGTATGTTGCAATTTAGGAGAAAAAATCTATCCATACTTCTAACCAACGGTGCATTTTGGCCCAAGATCTAAATATATTTAAAAGGAGTACAAACACGATTTGTAGTCATGGTTACAAGTAAAGTCTGGTAATTTTAAAAATGGACAAGGACAAACAATTGTCGTTGATCTTAAATGTAACCAAGGGAGTTGGCAGACCCTCTTTAACTGCTGCAGCTTGTTAGATGGCAAAACACACATGGCTGTAAAAAATGAGATAAAACCAGTAGATATGTATGTTAGAGGCAGCTAATTTTGGTTGCACGAATGTAACAACTACTGAAGAGGGACAAAACAAATATAATCACATAACTGACCTGTAGGACACGGAGCGTAATAGAGGAGTATATTAGTACCGTCAAAAGGGCTGTTGTGGACAACCATGGAGTACGGTTCCTGAAAAAGCAATGAAATGCATCAAAAGAAAGAAGGAATAGTAAATGATGGGAGGTGCATTAGTGTCCGAATGTAAGGAATGTTCTGTTCATGGCACAAAATTTGTGATTCCAGCCTTTTCCAAAACCGAATAGCTGACAATATTCTTCACAAAACCATCACATTGGTACGGGGGAAATGGCTTTGCTAGAACCGTGACTTGATTTGAATTGCAAGCACGTGTGATATCCGATTTTTGACTGTCTTAATTAACGGTCTGAATCCCACGAAAGTATCTCATTGGACTATGAGTTTTATAGAAAACTTGGAAGTCGCCACCCTATTAATATCTGAATAGGGACAGATTTATTTAATAAATCATTTTAAAATCGATTTCAAGAAATATCATTTAAAACGATGATGACTCCATATGGATAAGGCTTTTTTGAAAATTGGTCTTTCATACCATAAGATAGGGTTCGGGGTTTAGGTTAAGAGGTGCGAACGTCTGGAACTCGTGTCCTCTTCCGTTTTAAAGAACGGGCTCTTACTAAATGCGTTATTTTCCATTTTAAAGTAATCGTGGCTATTCAAAAGAAAGAAGATCACATAATTTGCACATATACACATCAACCATTTTTACTTAGGACCAATATATCATTTGTACATGGTGGGTTTGAGCACTGAAGTTGCACTACGTACCAATCATTGCGGGATTGGAATCTACTCATGGATCAAAACCATCATAGTTCGATCTTATGTCTCACCCTAAATGGCCAATTCCATTGGGGAAGAAAAGGAAATAGATTATGAATAACTCACCTTTAGAATTAAACAAATCTATTGGAAAATGAGGTAATCACTCCAATTAGTGATTGAAATGAGATTAAGATAATCACCCTAATTAGTGACTAAACTTAAGAGGAAAGATAATCACCTTGATTAGTGATTAACAATGAAGGTTAGGAAGTAATCACCTTAATTGATGATTATTCAAGGTTTAAGATAATCACTCCAATTAGTGATTAAATGAGAAAAATAATCGTCCTAATTAACGATTATTAAGGTTTAAGATAATCACTCTAATTAGTGATTAAATAAAGAGGGTTAAGTTAATCGTCTTAATTAGTGATCAACCAAGGTTTAAGATAATCACTCTAATTAGTGATTAAATATTATGAAAGGTTAAGCTAATCACCCTTATTAGTGATTGAATGAAAAGTTTGAGTTAACCGCTCTAATTAGCGATTAATCGAGGATTGAAATAGCCACCTTAATTAGTGATTACGTTTATGATTTTCAAGAGTTCTTAGAAGTTTGTTTCCTAATTTGAAGGCTTTTGAGAAATAATCTTGGTTGAAGATTATTAAGTCATTTAGAGAGAAATGATCAATTTGAGATCAAACTTTGAGAGATTGTGTTTGGCTAATTGGAATTTGGCCATTTAAAGCGAGACACGTGAAATGGCCTAAAATCAATTTGGAGATCATAATTATCAATCTGATTATGTCAAATTATATGATTAATCCATTTGAATATGGAGAACACATTTTTAAAATGTAAGATGGATCATCATACAATTTAACTTAGTTTGATTTACAATTTTTCCTCTTAATTGAGATTGGGTCATTTAATTCATATACTATGACATATTGGTCCAACATGCAAAATTTGTAACATTGGTTGCTCATTTTATTAAAAAAAAGTTGTGGAATTATTTATGAAAATTATGCATAAACATCTCCATGTTTTTATTAATGAGTGACGAATAACTATTTACAAAAAGTTATTATTACAACAAAATGTGTAAAATCTATGATCTACACAAAGACTTCAATATTGATCTTCACCATGATGCTCCTTGATCTTCATCTCCTTGAATGGGCTTTGGAATTCATGTTTATTTGTAAACTTGTGAAAGTTAAAGATTAATTAACTTCTTTGATTTTGATTTTTTATGACAATTTTTATTGATTTTTATTTACATGATAAAATGAGTCATTTTAAGAGAAACTTAAAATTTCATGATTTTTTAATTAACATTTCGTATCAAGAAAATAAAATTATTTTTAGGAAAGTTGAGTTAATCACTTTATTTTATTTTCCAGATTGCACTTTTGTTCTTGCACTGAATTGCAAAATTCATAACTTTTTGTAGAAAGCGTTAAATTGAGCATGTGATACATCTATGGATAGGTCAGTGAGTTCTTTATGTTGTGTCAAATTTTACAAGCTTTTAGTAACCAATCAAATTATGGTGAATTTTATACTCAAACTGGTCAAAACATGACCTTTATTGAAGTTGTTCTTTGAAATCCAACTTATTGAACTTATTTTAAAGTAAAATTTGGTATGAACATTCTAGACACTTTGAAGAACTAGACTGGAAATTTTCATTTAAATTGGAAACTTCCCTTTTTTATTTATTTTCCTAACTAAAAATAAAATCAGTTTTCTGGAATTAAGTGATTTACATGAACGGTTTTGTCAAAATGATGTAAAATTGTATAAAATTCATATGAACATGATTTTTATATTTTTGAAAAGCTACTGATATTTTCTTCAAACTTGATGTTTTAAGTTTTATCTAAATGATTTTATTTTAAACTTTTATTGACTGAACAAGCTTATATGGTACTGGACAAAATCAGTTTTGCAGAACAAAGTTGTATGATTTTTAATTATTTATACAAAATCGTTTTCTAAAAATTCCAAATCCCAATTGCTGGAAACATCTTGTACTTCATAGCAAAAAATATTAAATCCTACAAAATATTCTGATAATACAGACGAAAAATAGAATGAATTACGAAATTAAAACTGATTATAATTACAGCATCACATTTTCTTTTTATGAAGATGTTTATGCATAATTTGTCTTGAATTTTTTTATGAAAACATTTTTTGGTGATGAGCAACAACTTGATTCAAGAAAATCACATAATCACATTATTTCCTAAGAGTCTCCCCATTAGAGTTGACTATTCTAGGTGGGGTGATTTAAGGTTGGGAACCTATTAGAACTTCCTCATACCCAAATCACTCCAAAAATTAAAAAATGATAAGAAGAAACAAAGAGAGAGTTAGTAGATGATCAAGAAGATAATCAAAATTAACAAGAGTTTCAACTTTACCTTGCTAGCTCAATGATGCACTTCCTTTTTGTAAATTTTTCTACTTTTTTTTGTGATTTTCTTAATTTCTAAGTGAGTTTCTAAATCCACTTAATTACTAACTTAAACTCTTTTTTGTGTTTTTTCCTTTTGATGAACTTCTTTTACTTACTTATTAAGACTTTTGCTTAGATGGAAAGATTAAGGAGGAGAAGAGTAATAGAGAAGATGAGAGTGAAGTTGAATTGTGTTTTTTTCTCAACTTGGTTTTGAAGTAAAAAATGAGAGTATTTATAGAGAATTGAGGGAGGTGAACTAGGGTTTCAAAGAGGTAGAAAATCAGATTTTTCACCCAATAAATCTGATTTTCTTCATCCTTAATCACCCTAATGACATCACTCTAATGACCTCACCCCAATGACATCATCAAATCTCTTTGGAAACACAAATATTCTTATTCTTTTTGGATTTTCTCATAAATGAGGTAAAATTAGATTTTCAGAAAATATTCTTCCCTAAACATCCTAATACGTAAAAAAATGCATCGAAAAACGTGCAAACAAAACTGATTAGGACGCTGCGCCAAACGCAGGAGCTGCGCTAGGCACAGTGTCGTGCGCTAGTCGCAAGGCTCTGCGTCTGGCGCAGAGAATGCTTGTGAGCTAGGCGCACACTCAATTCTTCCGGAAAAAATCCGAATCCCCCCGTCTTACACATGTGATTTGATTCTTATTCTCACATCTTTTCATGATTCTTATTCTCTAACTAATGGATAAAGGATGTGATTAGTGGATAAAGAATATATTCTTATTCTTTATCCAATGGAAAATGACTTGACCATCAAGAAAACTGATTAATACCGGTTTTGGGATACGATTAAAATCCCGACGCCTAATTGCGACTCGTGTTTTTTTTCGTAAGACTTACTTAAAACAATTAACGAAAACTCGTCAAATTAATAAAGACGAGCATGATTATACTGCGAATCGTTTTATTAAAATGGTGGTTGTAGTTATTGACTACGACTCACGAAAATTATGTTTCTAAGCCGAAACCGCACGACCAATACGCAAAAATGGAAAACCATACGACGAAATCACTACTACAAAATAGGGCTATAGCAACGGCCTAAATGTGTTGGCAAAGATCCATAAAATGTTGCCATAAACCTATAGCAGCAGTTTATATGGCGTTGCCAATAGGTGGCGCTGCTATAACTCTATGGCAACGCTTGTGATGCCTTAGGCAACAATTTTATAAAACTGTTGCCATAGATATCATTAGCAACACTTTTATTAGGCAACGATTTTTAACTTTTACCAACACTTCTATTATATATAAGGCGACAGTTATTAAGTTTTAGTAACAATTATCTAGAATTTAAAGCAACATTTTTAGCGTTTATCCTAACACTTTTATTATCTATAGCAGCACTATCAACAGTCTATAACAACGCTTATTGCTCTAATATTGCAACACTTTTGTAGTCTATAACAACATTTCTTGATACAGCTATTGCGACACTTTTACATGAGCTATAGCAACGTTTCTCCCTATACTATTGTAACATTTTTATGTGAGCCTATAGCAACAGTTTCATACGCGTTTATTTAGTAACTAGTTAGAATGAAAATATTATACCAAAATATCCAACTACTACAAAATGAAAACAATTTCAAATTAAGTTTTACTTAAAATAAAATATCCATAACAATCATTCCAATAACAAAAACCAATGTACTAATATGAATACATCAATTCAGAAAACTAATGAATATCCAAAAAGAACTAATAGTTCAAGAAATCTAGAACCTATATAGTATTAAATTTATTTGTCCAAAATCAATCGAAAATAACTTCAATCTATGCTCTTTCTACCATCCTTGTATCTACCTTTATCCTTTTATCGACGATCATGTAAACAGAAAAATATAGTCAATAAACAAGAAAAATTAATGCATATAATCAAACACCAAAAGCTCACAATCATCAAAGATCATAATTTCACAAGGATCAAACATCATAATTCTAAATCTTCATATAATAAAATAAGTAAAGAAGCTTTATAAAATATACCTATATGTAAGCATGATCAATAAAGAGAGTGGTGTCTAGAAATTATTTATGCATCACTTGAAAGTGTAGACACCAAAAGTGCTGCAATCATTTCTGCAGTCAAGCTAGGGTCCTTTTTCCGTAGTCGTCCAAGTGAAGCAGCAATTGAATCAAGAGTTTCAGGTTCTTCTTCAGGTTCCTTGCTCATATTTTGTAATTTTGAGGCTTGGGACTCAAATTCCTTTGACACTTTTTCCATTTCAGCAGCATGAGCTTCTCTTTCCTTAGCAAATTCTTCTCTTTGAGTGATCAAATCTTTTTGCACGTCTGCAGTTACAGCTTTTTTGATAGAGTCAATGACATCCTCTGGCAATATTAAAGATGTACTTGATTCTTTATCTTTTTGCATGTTACGGGAAACACCTAGTCACTGTTATCGTTTTGAACCTGGTGCGTTTCCCATCACTTCATCAAATGAATCCTTATGAGATTCACTATTTTGATCAGCTTGTAATGCCTCCACTTCCCGCATGGCTTGCTACATATATTTAAATACATGGTTAGTAAGCTTAAATAAAATAATGAGATCAATAAAATAAATAATCATAATATAAGAATAACAAAATACATACTATCTTCTTTTGCGTATCATCATAAGGTCAATCATAAGCTTTTCCTTCTTTATGACGACGTGTCTCTTCAAACATCTCTCTTTTTTATGGTGCCTTACCATTTTTACGCAACTGAGATAACAAATGAAAAAAGTAGGATGAAATATGTATATTTCCTTTCATAGTCAATATAAAGATATATTAAGATAAATATGGTATGTATCTCAAACCATCTTGTCATAAGGCATGGCAAATGACACTGGACCAACTGTGTGCATATTGTCTAGCTCTTTGCGATTTTTAGAATTCTGCAAACTTGTTTTCTAACAGCAAAACAATATATATTAGACATGGAAATAATTCAAAATCATAAGAATATATTATGCTTCAAACCTACATTTGCTGCATTAGTCTCCCAATAAGCTAGAAGTGTTTTGAAATGTGCTTCAGGCACTCTCTCTGGCGGATGTTTCAATATCTCTTCATAGCTTTCATATGCATAATAATGTAGCTTTTTAAGCCTACATTTGAATCCTCTCCAAGATTGATCAAGGGTTTTAAAAGGGGAGTCCTTGTTTGTATTTGTGGGGAAAAAGATTCTCCACTTCACTAGTCTATCACTTCAAGACATGAGTCCATATTGTTTTCCAAGAACTATGGCTACTTGAATCCTTGCCTACAGACCTTGACAATGTTTATTTGTGGGTCGCTCAATAGTTTACTTTGTTTTATTCTCTTTTCCAATCACTTAGCAATCTAATAGCTAGAGCTTATAAGCTACCATAAACTAATTCTTGAATGAGGACAAAATGGAATTATAAATACTCTTATCCATTCTTATATGTAGCTTACGATTCTCTTATGAATGGTGACAAAATACTAGGATGCTCAAATAAATATTCCCCCTTCCTTCTAGGATGCTCAAATAATTTCAGCAAATAACTACTACTTGTTATTAGTACTGGGCTTCATATTTACTGGCAACAACAACAATATATTTTTGGCAGTAGTGTACACCATAGCAGAGAAGTGAAACTCAACATCATCACCCAACAACCAACTGACCATGAGAACAAAAGAAACAGAAAAGCAGAACATTGTAGCCTTAAAAATTGCCAACAGAACCTGCACATACTCATTTTTGTTATTGCAGAATATCTTGTAGCCTTCTTAACATGACCTAAAATTCCAGTGTCAAATATCTTGTCATTCAGGCAATTAAATTTTGATGTCTGAGAGAAGCTTCGATAATTTAAATCCAACAAATTTCTAATTTCACCCTTTGCTTCAATAATTAGTTTCAAATCTTTAGTGGCTTACTTTTCTTTTTTTAGGGGTGAATGAAGAGGGCACAAGAGTCCCCGACCAGCAACAAGCCAAACAAAAATAAAGACTAAAACAAAAGAACACCAGGAGAAAACAAAAACTACGACACAAAGAAAACAAACACTACTACGACTCAACGAACATCGGCACTAACAACGAAGAAAAGAAGGGGACTTACACATGATATTATTAAGCCCTAATATGTGCATATTGATATTATATCTTTCTGTAAAGGCCGGTTCACTCTATAGTGAGGAAATAGGAGTGACAATACAGACAGATTCATTCCATAGTGAGGAAATAGGAGTGACATCTTATCTTGTATGATAAAGGTAAACTTCGCTTATGCAGTCCAACATACATTACACTACTCCAGAAACAAAATTAATGTTGTCCAAGCCCATTATAAAATACTAAGCTGAAAGAGCTCTTCAGCACAATTTGGTCAAAAGGGCTGATCTCATCTTAACAGCCATTCTTCCAGGATCACTGAATGTTTGGGGGATTTGTATAGTGGTTCTTACTTCTAATAGGCAGCACAAGCTAGCGCATTAATTTCTTTCACAACAACCAACTGTATGATGTACGTATTATGGTTGATAATACACACCATAAAAAATACTAACATTTCTAAATCACTCATGGCTTATATTCAAGAGCATTTATTATTTAGGAGTTGGGTACTAGCTTCTTTCCTATACTAACTTTTCTGAGCAAGGATATGAAAATCATAGCTAACTAGTAGTACAGTTGATTGTTTCTGAATTTGATTGATAACCAATTGGCGCCCCTTTGTTACGTCTTTTAGACTGCTTATCCATACACAAAGAAAACTAATAACGAACAGCAGCACTAACAAGTGATGAAATATTTTTATGGTATGAATTTAGGTAGAGGTTGGATTACTGAATGTTTTAGATAGTCGATTGATTTGCAATAATATTAAATTAATTAACGACGACTGTTAATCGTTTCTTAAAGCAATCGCCTCGTAGACACTAATCGTTTCTTAAACCAAATTTCCCAATTAACCAAATTCCCTAATTAAGAACCCTAATTTAGCCCTCAAAACCACACAAAAAAAAATCAATTACAATCGGTTAATAACTTAAACAACAACATTGTGAAATTTAACACCGAATTCGAAGAGATACATACCGACTCACGTGGTTCTTCTCGCCAATTTAGAACTGGATTACGGCAATTTCTGAATCTCCAATCTAGAGCCCCAATAGCCAAGTCGAAACGTTAACCTATTGAAACGATGATGAAACGATGATGAAAGCAGGAAGAAAGTGTGATTTTGGGTGAACAAAATCGTGAAAATAAACTCTTTACTTCACTCTTCTTTACTCATAGGTTTCTTCTTCAAATTCTAACTTTTTTGGGGAAAATTTTGTTCTCAAAGGTCTGCAGTTTTGTTTTGATTAGGGTTTATCTTATTTTTTGAGGGGAAAGGTTTATCTTATGCATACTATGATACTCGTAATCTCAATCTGTAGTGGCGGGGGAAAACCAAAACTAAAAGGCGCTCTAATGAAAAAAAATTATAAACCTATTTTCATTTTTTTTTTATTTTAACTTTGTTTTAGATGCTTGAAAAAAAACCATTGCAATATCTCATTAAAATATTAAAAAAACTAAAAAACTGTTGCAATAAAATAATCACGATGTATAACTGTTGCAATAAAATAGTAATAATATATAACTGTTGCAATAGTTTTTCTATAGCAACATTTTTGCAAAGTCAAAGTCAATAAAATAGTCATAATGTATAATTGTTGCAATAGCTATGATATAGCAACGCTAGTAAAATTGTTGCATAAAAGGGTGTTGCTATAGGCCTATTTTGTAGTAGTGAATGAAACTCGCGCTCCGGGGCGAGACACGCATTTGACAGAGTGCGCGCTCCACGATGCATGAAGGTTTTCGTTATTTTTATTTCTTTTCAAAATCATTATTCACCCGAAAAAGGGGTTCAAAATTTGGTGTCTACAGCACGTGAAAGGCCCACGTATAGTTGGCCATGTGAGAAACACGGTTGCCGAAGATACACACCAACCTGCTTAAGTTTCTGGCCTTGTGACTTGCTAATCGTTATGGCGAACCTTAACTTGATTGGAAACTGTTTATGCTGGAACTGGAAAGGACACTTCGACGAAGCTGATGGTCGTAGATCAATGCAGGGTAAAAAAAACATGTTCTCCCTTGTGGTGCCCTGTTGTGATTACACATTCGATGATATTAGGGAAAAAGCGCTTGCAAATAAGGCGTGTGCCATTACAAAGGCTAGAGGAGGGGGCAAGATTTCTGAGTAGTAGTACTGGACAATTTTCCTTTAATACTAACTGATGAGGGCTCATGCCACCTGGCATAGTGTGTGAAGGAACTCGAGTGGATATATGTTACAACTTCCATCAAGAAGCATATCGAAGCTCTTGTACGTGAAAGCTTCCCCGGGAAACTCTTCAATTTGTCGAACATTGATTTCATCAACATCATCATTGACCGGGGTTAATATTGCTCGATCCGTGAAAACTTCTTCATCAAATGGAACAGCGCCAATCCCTGTATATACATGACTGACAAGTTGGCCCAATCAGTCAGTGCCCTCAACAAATGGAATTGTCATGTGCTGAGGTACTGGAATTCTTGCACTTTCAATAGTCTGCAGCTGTCCATTCCCTAGGGACAACAAGAAATCTGCAAACAATGGATCCGTGCGGGCTCGCATATTATCAGTAAGACTGAACCTTTTAAATTGTGGCCTGAGCATAGAAGAAACAAGGCTTGCTTCAACAGCTTCCCTTTGGCTCTTCTTAGGCACCACAGGTAAGACTTGGCGAATGTCGTCACCAAACATAACAACCTTACCCCCGAATGCAAGATTTGGATCACATAAGTCTCTTAGTAATAGATCAAGAGATTCAACATTTTCTTTGTTTGCCATTGAAGCTTCATCCCAGGTTATTAAAGATGCTTCCCTTAACAATGCGGCAAGGCCACTTTGCTTAGAAACATTGCATGCCATTGAAATAGTGTAGTCAAGTGGGATTTTGAATCTAGAATGAGCCGTGCGACCTGTAGCAATATTAGATGTTGCTATACCCGAAGTGGCTGTGGGGAGCACAATTTTACCGAGCAATCTCACAGCTGCAATACAAAGCACAATAGAGAAACGTTTTCCCAGTACCACCTGGGTCATCTACAAAAAAATACACCATGTGTGTTTGGTGTTACAAGTTGCATGATGCATTCAAATGCTTCCCTTTGTTTGTTGTTCAACTTGTCTTTAGCTAATACATAATCATCAGGTATAGGAGCATCGAGTGCATCGACTATATCTGTAATCCTTCGGATATCTTCTGTTTTAGGCTCCTTTAAATGGTCTAGGTCAAATTCACTTAGAGTTTTTCCCATCTCTTCCAAGTTATGCTCAATGTCTCTAATAGCTAACTGGTACGCCTTGGTTTCATGGCCCATATTTTGGTGCTGGAAGTCTTCAGACAGATACTGGCAATATTTGTGCCAAAGTGCAGCTGGATCACTGGGCTTGCAAAACAACAAGACAGTAGCGAATAGGCGGCGAAGGGCACGAGGCATGTGGATGCCAATAGCTTCTTCAATACATTTATGCACTGAATCATCTTCTTCAAGCAGTCCTAATTTCAATGCAGCTGCTTGGAAAGTTGCACATTTGTGCCCGTTAACGGTGCACAAATCTTCAAATGATTTGGGCCCACGCACATGTGCAAGTAAAAGCCGCAGGTAAAATCGTTCACCCTCGACCGGTGCAACAAATGCCATTCTACCAATCACAATCTTGTGTAAGACTCTTTTTGTCCAGATTTTAGCCGAAGGTTTCCATACAAAGTGTTCGCTGAATTCAGGGTACAAATATTTTGGGTCATCTGGGTTTGCAGCATTCACTTTGAAAAATTCAGTTAATGGGGTCATTAATCGCTTGTCATCTGATACAACCATGGACAAGGGTTCATTTGGTCTAAACTGGACTGTTTGTGAATTTAGCAAGTGTACTTGGAGCGCAAGAACAGGTGGGCTCATCTCAAATAAATCAAATCCAAAGATCCTCCAAGTAGCTTCACAAGAAGAAACCCACCGTCCTGACTGAAACTGCTAAATTTCATCAGGTGGTTTGTTAGATTTAGTGGAAGCAACATTGAAAGATACCCGATCATGCCCTTTGTACACATACTTGTATTAGTATTTCACGGCCTGAATAGTTGAGCAGATTTCAACATTCAAGTGGCAGTCAAAGAGTGCGGAATGGCAAGCATTATATGGTATGACCCACTTGTTATCCATATTAAATTTCCGAATTTTGACTGATTCACTACTGCCTCTTCTTTGGTATAAGGGGTACCCACTCTCAGCATAGGTTGTGTCTGCAATGAAAGGCTTAGGGTAGCCATACTTACAAATTCCTTCTGTGCCCTTATGCTTCAAGCATGGACATGCAGGATTAGCCGTGCCACACGGACCGTGCATATTGTGGGATAAAATTACCTTGCGTAGATGCGGAGTGTCGGTAGATGGAATTTCAGCACAAACATATTTGTCAAATTCTGCTGGATCCTTGATCTTGTAAACGGGCTTCATGATAACAAGCAAATGCGCATGAGGTAAGCCCCGTTTTTGAAATTCTACAACATATACAAATGCTGCAACTTCACCAAAATAGTTTTCCTCTGTAATTTTTTTCTTCAGCGCAATAAGTTTTGCACGGAAAATACACGCGACCACGTCAGGCCTATTTAATGCTTGCTCACCGGGCGCAAGTTCTGCCTTAATCTCTGGCCAGTTGGGGTTACAGGTCATTGTGATAAACAAATCTGGCTTGCCAAAGTGTTGCACAAGGCTTACTGCATTCAAATAGCGTCTCTACATATCCTGTGGGCCACCTAAGAAGGACGGTGGCAGGTTCACTCGGTGGACTACATTCGCAGCCTGTGTCTCACCACCCGTAAAGCTATCAATGAGGCCTTGATACAATTAAGCCCTTATAGTCGCCTGGTTTTTCCGAAAGAAATCTAAGCGTGTGTTCTCAAGTTTCACATACATATCAACAATATATTGTTGAAGCAAACGACACACCCTTAGGAGATAATTGCCTAGCCGGATCTGGAATTTGTAGGCATAATATTCTCTACAAGATATATGCTGCCCCCGAGTGTTATGGCTAGTCCTTGCAACTACACCAAATACAACAATCAGGACAGAAAAAAATGGGAGCAACATATGACAACAAAGTATAATGAAGTGTTTGTTTGGTAAATACCAGAAGCTTGTTCAGACAGGAAATCAGTAACCTCTATAACAGCAGGCGAGTTGATGGGGTTATCTGCATTGTCTACCTATTCTCTACCACCTTTGGACATTTTCTTAAGCCCTTGGTGCCAGCCACATGCACCATATGGGTAAATCAGCGGGTATTGTAGTGCATCATAGCAACCGTAATAATGCATAATCTTGTGGGATTCATCTGACTTCCCATGCACGACTATATATGGGCTGCTATGTTGGCTGGTGGAACACTCTTCAGTCCATGTAACAGCAACCTCTTCAGCGGTGGGCACATTGTAGATGCGCTGATCAAGAATTGGATCCTTGTTAATGCAGATTTCTGTGTCATCAGCTATGTCGATTTCTCGTAGCGACTTAAATTTTTTTGCATACAGGTTATACTGCATAATGTCCATTATTATGGATATGACATCAGGTCGAAGTTCAGGGAAAAGGCCTAAACAGTTTTCGCGTTCATGTTAAGCATCACAGAAATATAATTGTAGAAATCTAGCTTTTTGGTTAGTAGAATCAGGTAGGAGATCAGGGATAAAGGGTACATTTGTCCATGTAGCTTAAAAACATATATGCCTTTTTCAGGTTTTGAATCGAATATTCCACCAAGGGAGCTAAAAGCGAAAAGGTTATTGTAAAGTCTACCACATGTTCTGAAATGTATGGAATCATCATCTTGAGAGGTGAATAGCCTGATAAGTTCTGAAGGGTACGCATCAGAAGCGATTTTTCTTTCACCACCACTACAACAGAAGATGGGCGGTTCGTAGCAGATTTTTTTTTGCAAAACAAAACGTACAAAACTGTGGTGGAGATAACTCCAGGGGAGCGCTTGGCACACACTGGCCCACCATTAGAGCTGCCTGGACTGAAGTGATAACCTTTAAGATTAGAAAGTAATAAAAATAGGTGGAATCTATTAAAAACAAAGCAGAAGGTGGGTAGTTACGCGTTGGGTGTTGCTGCTGCCTTTTATTGCGTGTTCTTCGCACTGGCACGTCCACGACAGGTGTCTGTGAAGGCACCCGTCTATGATGGACAACGGGTGCAGTCCGCGTTGAGGACAGGAAACCCAAGTCAGCATGTGGGTTTGCACTTTGGTGAACGGATTTCATGCGTTTGGATACCCGTGTCTTGGACGTTGGCGGCGTATTTGTAGGATCTATTTATGGATACGCAACTTTTACAAACCGTAAACATCTAGGGTAGAGGTACTTGATGTTGGAGAAGTAATTTAGGGAAGAAAGATATTTAAAACGTAACAAAGCCATTTACTAACTTGCATGAACAACAGTATATGTACATGTAACACCCCGTATTTTTATATCCGTTTAGTAATTATTTGCACTAATTTATTTTAGGAAAATAGTTTCAGATTTCTTTTATCAAAAATATTTTTTACTAGTTTGACTTTATTTTAGAGGTGGTCACAACAAATTCCTAGATTTACTAGGTTAAATACCAATATCTATCATACTAGTATAAGGAGAGAGAAAGTAAAGAAAAAGAAAGTAAAAAAAAAAAAAAGAAAGGAAAAAGAAAGAAAAGAGAGTTACTGCATTCTTATACTCCAAAAAACCCTCGACACCTTCATATTTTCCATCTTCTACCTCTCTTCAACTTCTTGTTTCAATTATCAATAAATTTACAAGATTTGCCATCAACCATCATCATACATCAACCGTCGTTCGTCCATCTTCATCATATATCAATTTGGTGGTTGTCTTGAAGAGGGAGAATTGAGTTCTTGGCTTTGCAACTTTCGGGTTGGAAAAGTCGGGTCAAAGAAAACAAATTCGGGTCCTTTTCTGAGTAATAATACTCTATTATTTCACCTTAATCAAGTAAGTTATATATCCTAAGTCTAATTTGTATTTGGTTGATTTTTCTGAATTTGGGGTTTTGTTAGTTAGGGTTCTTGAGATAAATTAAATTGGGGGTTTTGATTTTAATTGTTTGGGTGTGTAATTGAATGAATAGGATGTTTATTTAGGTGTTTAGTAGTTAGTTGAGATTAATGGAATGTTAAGTAAACTTGTGTTCAAAGTAATTTATAGTGTATCTCGTATGAATTACCCGTCAGTTCGTAAAATGCGGTTTTAAGCAGTTTCTGGGCATTTTTAGCAAAAATACTATTTAACAAAAGTTGTTCGTATCGAAATTTTACTCAAGATAGGCTCAAGAAACGCTTGATTTGGAGTTCGAATGATGAAGTTATTCCCATTTTAAGTTTCTGCTGAAATTGATAAAAAGTATAGTTAGTTTCGAATGCTTTAAGTTTCAAAGTTTTCTTATGAATATTTTATTAATGGACTTTTAGTATTAGAGTCAACTCCATCCGTATTATTTGACTATCCAAGTTTATTGCTCAGGTTGCTTCCATTGACCTTTAATCTATGAACTTTAATTTGTGACTTCTCAGATTGTGACAAGTTGAGTTGTTTCCAGTTTAGTGAAAGCCTATTAACTAGCTTGTGCTATTTCTAGATGAACTGTATGAAGTATAGTCTAGTGACTTATACTATATTATTATATTGTAGATTCCGGGTTCGTAAAGGAACCTTTTTGACTTGTGATTGAGATTGGTTGATTGTGGCTTGCTAATAAGGTAAGATTTCATACTAAGCTTGTACAGATTATTTCAAAAGTATTTCATATTGATTTGTGATTTATATTGAGTTTGGAATCATTTTTACGATGTTATTTGTGGAGCTTTAATTGTTTTGACGATATTTATATCAAAATAATTTATGAGATTATTTAAGAGAATTATATTAAAAGGAGGAAGTTCCTCGTGAGACAAGTTTGAGATTATTAAAAGGAGGAAGTTCCTCGTGAGATAAGTTTGAGATTATTAAAAGGAGGAAGTTCCTCATTGTTACTAAGTTTACTAAGATTGTATAAAATGTGGGGTTGCCGGTAAGCGGTATTCCTCGAGTATGGAAAGTAGGTTGAGTTAACGGTGTCTCAACAATCTATTTAGTAGTTGGGAGTATGTTGATCAATACTCTTGCCAATTGTCTTCCTTCTCGGTTCGTTATCGAGTTAGGGGTATGCATACTAGAGGCTTTGGTGTTTACCTTATCCAGTGAGCCTAGCTACCTCATTGGATTTTTACTACTTCCTACTCACAGATTACGAAAGGTTATATTTGAAAGTTTTGCAGAATGGTTTAGAAAGAAAGTAAAGTGGATTTGAATTATTGAAGGTTGTCTATTATATTCAAGTTGAATGTTGTACAAGTGAAATGATTTTGTGGAATACTATGTATGTATTCCACCTGCACATTGGATAGTTCAAAGTTGTTATTGGTATGAAATCTTGCTCAGCCTTTTGGCTGATATTACATGTCTTCAATGTGCAGGGCTTGGTGGTGACTAGCTTATATTGGATGAGAGCGTTGACTTCACTTAGATGTAGATTTATTAAAGTTAAGACTTCCGCTGCAGTAGTTTAGAATTATGGTTTGTTATAGGAGTGTATTAATTAATTACATTTTCTTTTAGTTGTAATAGTTAATAATTAATATATGTAATGGTAGTAGTACCTTTCGCCTTGCTGTTATTAAATGTTTAATAATCGCGGCATAACAGCTCTTGAATTGTCCATGCTTTGTACTCTGATATGTTTTCTAAAGAAAGTGGAAATTCAGGGTTGTTACAGTACATGAAAGGAAAGGAGGGAGGAACAAGTAATACCCATAAATTGTTGCACAGGAACCAATGCGGTTCAGCAGAGCCTTAGGTGGGTCACCATTGTGTAGGCTAACGATGGCGTAATAACTGGCAAACTGCCAACTTCACGCGTTTGTATGCAAGTAGTAGAATTTGGCGACAAATTTGGGACACCCACAAAGAGAATAGGAACAAAAGGGTACACAAAATTAGGGATTTAAAACGAATCAACTTAAGGGCATGAAATCTTAAATGGCAAACATTTCATTCTAAATAGAATCTTTATATATAATTTAGTCGAGTACTTACAACACAGTTAGGATCAAAGACATTACTATTAGATAAGAAGCAAAATAGGTCTGCTCATGAGTGCAGAACATTGGATTACACACTGAGATTGTATGTTTAAAAAAACAAAGAAAGGTGCAGAAACATGCCCAAACAAAGCAGCACGCCAGCCTAGAAGGTGGCAGGTTCTAATGCAAAAAATGTACCGGGGGCATAGTCTAAGCTAAGAAGTTGTTCTTGTAAAAAAGGAACAACTTGTACATTAGATCAAATGTAAATGCCCACACAAAAGGAAGCACCTTAATGCACAAACTATTTAGTTTTTTCTACACTTTAGTACAGTTTCAAGCTCAGATGGAACAACAAGAAGCGGAACAACAGCCCCTGTTCCAGTGGCAGATGAGCTTCCAAAAGATGACATCGACTTACGCTTTCTCAGAGGGGGAGGAGGAGAGATCAATGTCGGTATTTGGAAGAGTTCACCACGAGGAGTTAAGCACTGATCTTATTCTACAACCAGTGCAGTTGGCTGAAGGCCATCGACAATCCCTAGTACACATTCCCTAGCAGTTGCATAGCTTTCGCGTTCCAGGGAGTACAGAACATCAGCGTAGTTAGCACCTTTGTAGTTTACATCATTTATTTCGAGGTTGTAGAGGTGCATAAGGCAAGCAATGGCCTTCTTTGCAACACTCTGCTTTGCAACAAAGTATGTATCACAGTAATCTCCAAAGATACACTACATTCCATCAGCACTGGAACAATGTTTAATTGTCAACCAAGAAGTGAAGGAGTACTGTCCAAAACAGATGGTCTCAATCGGAGTCAACAAGGCTTGGGTGTGGTTAACGACAGTGCGCATCACTTTAATACTTGATATTCATGCACTCATGTTCGTGCACAACAATATTTGGTTCTTTCTTTTCAATCCGATCCAGATCCAAACGTTTCAAGTTATAAAGCCTAGCACACCGTTCAAACATTTGTTTCCTTTTGGATGTGAAATCCTCAACCCGGACATGGTACATATGCATAAGTGTAGACACATAATCGTGTCTCCCCATTTAAGGGTCCAATGATGAAATATACCGCGGTCTTAGTTGGTATGGCCCAATAGAGGAGCAGTTCGAATAACCAGGCAATTATGTGTGTTTTGAAATAATATTATAAAAGCCCAAATTAATCTTTCATGATGATTAATTGTAAGTTCACCCCGTGAAATGTTTTTCTTAAAGTTCATTTTAAAAGCCCAACGCAATATTTATTATCTTCATAAATATTTTTCTAATATTTATTGTTTTGATAAATATTTTCCTAAAAGCTTTTATTATTATCTTCTACTCATAAGTCAGATTTTTAACCCGGAAAATTCGATCTCCGGATTTTTAGGGATAAAAATGGCATCTTGAAAGCAAGCGTAGCATCAAAAAGGGAATATTCTGGAATATTCCAAAATTTACGCCGGACGCGGCGGCTGCGCTCAGCGCGCCACGTGCGTCCAGCACATTGGCCATATCGCGTCAGACACTCCAATGAGCGCCTGACACATGGACTTGTGACTCACACAGAGTCCTGCGCCTAGCGCACGTCCTGTGTGAGACACAAGATAAAATTTTATCTTTTCAAAAACGTGTTTCCATGTGCAAAGTTTTAACTGGATGGACCACGTCAGGCAGGCCAATCTGCGCCTAACGCGTGTCCTCGCGTCTGCCACGTAGGCTTGCGCCTGGCGCAGGGTGTGCGCGAGACACACGCGCTTGTTTGCCTATAAATACGGGCTGATTTCCCGAATCAAAGACGACTTTTAATTATTTATTTTTACGCACACAAATACTCTCAAACACTCCGAAACATACTTCGAATATAAAACATTCAAACACTTTTGATCTTCCACATTAATTTTTGTTCCTGATTCTACGATATTCCTGGTTCCAAGATTGCTTCAACTGAAGGTCACTACACTCTTCGATCTAAACCGCATAGGTATAATCCTGAGGGCTCTTGAATAATTCTATTTATTTTATTGAAGTTACTAACTTTCTTTTTTGTCATGATGTAGATTCTTAATTAATAGCCGTGGTTCTTTTGTAAATTCTAACCTCTTTTCTTATATTTTCTATATATAATATTCATATTATTGTGATTGTCTTGCATGCCTGTTTATCACCCACATGTTATTATGCTAAAACAAGACCTGAAGAACTGTTCTGATTAATTCAGATAATTTGGACAACCTGCTAGGAATCTTGTAAAATGATTGTATAATAACTGATCACTAAATAATTAGTCTTTTTGTGTGTTTCCTGAACCCATCTAGATTAATTATTTTAGGGTGCTTTAAAATGTTGTTTGATTGTTCTATTGCATAAAATCTGATGTGAATCGTTATTTAGTAGAGGCTAACAATGGGAAATATAGTTCCTGACTATATTGTACCCTCACCCCCGAACTCACTTTTTGGTTCCTGACCATCTATGGAGTCATGACGGGGAAAACTACATTGGATAAGTCCCTAAGATGTCCCTTCCGTTTCAATCCAATTAGGTTTATGATTCTTCCTTTAAAGAATTATTGACGACTTCAAAACGTATTTTAATAAAACCTTAACAATGGGGTAGTCAAATAAACGCGCTCACACCGCGTGTAGGCATTAAGGGAATTCAAAAATCCTACGCCTACAATTTGGCGACTCCACTGGGGAGGATTTTAAAAAAAAATTAATTTTTTTTAAATGAGTGGGTTTGAAAAATACAATTCACTCTTATTTTTATGCTTTAGAATAATATATTGTTTTGCATGTGCATGGCTATTAGCCATCATAAGGACAATCTACCTTGCCTCATTAACACATGTTCTATGTGTGAGGTCACCCCCGGGGGGTTTGCGCTTTGTCCTTCCAAAAAGCTTCCTGAGCGATTGATGGGTTTTAAAATATACCGCAAGTGCACGGTGTCTGTTTGGCAGAAACTGGCAAATACGGGTCGATCCACAGGGAGAGGAGTTCTACAGATTTATGTTCAATTATCTAACTACTTCCAGAGAGGAAAAATAATTGAGGAATTAATAACTAAGCTAGAGTAAACTAGAACGCAGAAAAATGAGAATTTATCAAATAATTAAAAACCTAGGGCAATCGATCGGTCCACCATGCTTATACCAGTTTAATCAATATAATATAGTTCAACAACACTTGGATTGAGGTTCGAATAAACGAAGTATTTCGCTAATCCTTGGTCAGGCATTAACAACTCCTAGATTAACATATGCCAGTACGGTCGCTCAACATAATCAAATCTACCTATTGTAACAAGCCTCTAATGAATATGATCTTTCGATTCTAATTCTTATTAGCTAAACATAACTCATGATATTGCGCAATTACATGAATTAAACAAGTATAACAAATCAATAGGAATTATTTTAATTCAATCCAATTATTGAAGAACATCAAACCACAATCAAAAAGGTATAAACATGGCTTCCCTCTCTAAACCCTAGAAATAGACTACTCACTCATTATAACAAAGAACTCAATAAACAGGGATCAAAGTAAAAGAATTCATTAAATTAAAGAAAGTAAAGAAGAATACCGAATGATTCAGGAACAATGAAAACCAAAATCGATGATCTTTATAATCTTCAAGGCAAGAGTTAATACAAACTAGAGAGAGAGAAACTAAGTGTTTAGCCCTAAAAACGTAGAAAATAAGATCCCTTCCACGAAAATACTAAAAACCTATTTATACTAAATACAAAACCGGCTAAAAAAAACCGAAAAATCGCGTCCCGAGAGTCCGCCCTGGTCGACCGGGAAATCCGCCCCGGTCGGGCGACGGTGATCGCAGACTTACGACGAAGGAAAAATTCCGCCGGGCCAACCAAGAATCCGCCTGGCCGGGCGCGTAAGCGTTTTCTTCGTCCGATCGCCTCTGGCCAACCTGGGCGAAATAAAGGATGAAAAATCCCAAGTGTTGAAGTTCGCCCGGTCGGGCCCCTCCCCTGGCCGACGGCGAAGGTATTTACTTGTCTTTTTCTTCGTGGAATCCAACCAAAATGCTCATGCGGTCTTCCGATACGCCTTGGACCTTGTGAGACCTGGCTGGACTTCCGTGTTGCGACTCCGATAAAGGTACAGAGTACCAAATCCGCATCAAAATCTGCAAAACACGACAAGAACTCCAAACACATCAAATCCACAAGAAAAGGGCTCGAAAGAGCCTAAATCGACTATCAAAACTAAGGGGATTAGAGTAAATAATCGATGAATAATGAACACATCAAAATCCCCAAGCTAACCCTTTTGCTTGTCCCTAAGCAAAACCATGACATGAACAAGAATATGATTGCCTCACCCCTTCAAATATGAAAACAGAGATCAAAATTTTTTTTATAAGGCTCACAAATCATTCAAGCAGCCAAATTCAAGTTCAACTGCTCGGATCACTCTAGTTACCAATCACCCAAATAACCCATCCAATGCAGCTGCCTTATATGACGTACAAATCTTGAAAAGGTACTCATCGGGGTGTCACTCCTCTCGATATTTTGTGGCAGGCAAAAGATGTGCCCGATCGCTCACCATCCCAACCATAATGACCCTTCCCACTCACACTCTCATGTGTTTAGAAAGGTGATAATATCACTCAACCTAATCATGTCGACTCAAGTAGCGAACGTACTCTTTAACTTTGACAAACTGACCACATCAATCCGATAGACAATATAAGCGCAAGCTCAAGAGGACTTTTTCGGGGTTGTAATGGGGGTTAGGTATGGGTATGGATTATGTATGGGAAATGTGGTGGAGAAAACCAAGAATAGGGGAGCACAAGTTATTAGAAGTATCCACCTGGATATAGCCAATAATAATTTCCCAATTCTATAAATCACCAAATCTCGATGAACTCATTCTAGAAACAACGCGTGATTGAAATTTTTTTTTTTTTTTTTTCTTTTGCAAGCACTTGGAAAAGAAAGAATTTTTGATTTTTTTTTTTTTTTCGTTTCTTCTTTTCAATTTTTTTCTTTTTTTTTTCTTTCTCTTTTGCATTTTTTTCAATCCCATAATCACATGTATTTCATTCCGCTCATTCTTTTCTTTTTCTCAATTTTTGTACCTTAAGACAATCGTTTCCATCCAAAGTAACTCATAAAAACTATCTCGGATGCTAACTCAACCATATGCTCCCCCAAGCTAGGCTTGGGATTAGTATCAAAACAGAGGTATGGGCATGTAATGAGGTTAAGTAACATGACAGTCATTAGGCTCAGCAGGGCTAAGGAGGATAAAAGTATATCATGAAAATCACTTTAAGGTTCAAAAAGCAGACAAAAGAACGCCTCTATCACAAAGAATTGCCACAAGTCATCGCATCTCAATGCGTACGATGTCAAAGTCAAGATCGATCGGCCTAATGAGGAACTAACACACAAGAAAAACAGAATGGATATAGAAATGAATCCATTGGCAAAAATGAATCCTCGCGCCTAACCAGATCAAGTATGCAATCAAGATAAGCGCTTTATTATCAAAACTCATTGAGGGTCATGGCCTTTAGAGTTCACATTCCAAAGATCACAATCACAAATACCCAACTATCCGGATAAAGAGCCCAAATACATTTTCAAAGAATATCACGGGGCACGGAGAGGCGATCATACCATTCCAATCAATTCGTATTTTTGGTATTTTTTCAAGAATATATGATTTTTTTTTTTTTTTTTTTTTTTTTTTACAATGAAACTAGACTAGGACAAACAGACTAACTAAACTGACTACATTAAAAAGCAATAAAGAGAAAGGGTGTACTTACAAGAAATCTCCCCCAAGGCGAACTCGGCAATGACCTCATTGCAGCAGAAGAGGGAAGAAGAGAGGACTCATGTCTCATCGGCGGACATATCAGCCAGTAAAACCGCCTCCCAAGTACCGCAAAGACCAAAAAACAAAGCATTGCCAAAGGCATCCTCCCCATATGGTCAAGTGGGGTCAGTACGTGTGGCGTATGCCAAGACGGATGGGTATGGTCATGGGCGATAAGCCCCCGGTGGTAATAGTCATGGTAGATGGGGTAGAGGGCATGGTGCATGTCGGACTCCACGGTGGTCAACCGTGTGTCCAAGGAGGTCGGGTGGGTCTCGAATGGTGGCTCGACCCAACTCAAGACGGCGCCATCCGTGAGGTAGGGCCCTTTGTCCCCGCTCGATGCGAGTAAGGGCGGCCATCATAGGGTCTTCGGGAGCGGAGGAAGAGGCTTCCCCCACCGACGCCTATGGTAGGTCCTCAAGGGTCGTCGAGCAATGGGCTCTCGACCCCGCAAAGGAAGTAGGTAGGAACCTACTCCCGGGCTCGAGGCGGGTGCAGGCGCGGTCGGGAAGAAGGATGGACTCCTTCTTGGCAATGTACCACCCTAAACTTGTTGGCCGGCGCGGGAGTGATCCACTTGGCATTGATCATGTAATCGATGCCCGATCTCTCGCAGGCCAACTCTTGCATTGTTAACATCGGGCACAAAACCAGAAGTGAACAAGAATAGCAGGTTATAAGTCCACCTACAACAATAGGTTGTCCCGACACTACCATCCTCAAATTGAGCGTGCAAGCTAGTGGCGGTCCGTTTCGAGCCAGGAGACAAACAAATATGGCAGCCACAAAGCATAGTCAAGCGCGGGAAACAAATAGCTCCCCATCGAGAAAAATCTCCTCGTTTTTGACAGGGAGTGGGGCTCGCCTCGCCCAAAGAGTGTGCATCCCAGAAATCGCTGCAAGTAGCGAAGACTCGGGAAGGTGCAAATGATCGGCAGACATATGTTGGGTGTTGACCTCATCTTCACCCGTAAAAGCCGTCCAAAGTGTGTTTATGCGAAGTTACGGGGGGTGACGATGTTCCCTGATTAGGGGGTAGGCCAAAGATAGCGCCTAGTTGGCTCAATGTTAATTTCCTATCCCTCATTCATGAGGCGAAAATGAAGCACCCGATTTTTTATTCCCGACTTCTAGGGAACTCGAAATTCGAGGGTTAGGTGCCCATAGGTCCCGAAAAACATGCCAAACATAGTACCCAAACCCAATTTCTCAAATAAAGTCTTTGTATCATTAAATACTCCCAATGTATGTAGAGATTGCGAATCAACAAATCTAGTAGGAACAATATTTCTATGGTTCAATTTCGAAACTTTTCTTTTTGTTCTAAAGATTTGAAGATTACCTCGGGGGAAGTTGGAATCCGGTGGGATGCGAGTGCTTGATTCCCCTCGTGAATTTTGCCGCCTCTTGTTTGGCCTTGACATGCTTGAATTTGATAGGAAGGTGAATGGAAGTGAGAGAGAAAGAAAAGATGGAGATTTTCCGAATTTGTCTTTTGTTTTTTTTTTTTTTTTTTTTTTTTGAGAAAGATGAAGAAAAGTGAAGAAAATTTGAAGGAAGGGATGAGATTGGTGAGAGAAGAGAGGTAGGAGAAGGTATGGAGATGGAGGTAGTGAGGAGAGAGAAAACAAGGGTGTTGGAGAAGATGAAGTTGTGAGAGAAGGAAAAAGAAAGAATGAAAAGGAGGGGTGAAATCGAGTCCCTAAAGAAGTTGTCGGGGTATCCGCCCGGTCGGGCCGATCCGCCGCGGTCGGCCGGCGAAATCTTTTTTCGGATTTCCGCATTCTTCTCGAAGTCGGGCAATCGCAGCGAAGGAAATTCCGCCCGTATCGGGCCGACGCGAAATCCACGCCCCTGGTCGGGCGGTTTCAGATTTTTCATATTTGTTTCGCCTGGTTGGCCAAGGCGATTTCAATTTTTTTGCTTTTTACGTCAAAATTTTCCCAAGTCCGTAAATTTCCCTCCCACGCACACACTAGACTCGTCCAAATATCGGCACACTCTCTCCCTCACCACACTAAGAAAGTAAACTAACTAAAAAATCAAAAGAAAACAAAAATCGAAACTAACAAAGAAGAAAAGAAAAGACGGGTTGCCTCCCGCAAAGCGCCGGGTTTAGATGGTCCCGCACGACCTTAGTACCTCTTCTCAAAATCAAGGAGTGTCTAGGTACATGACCTCTACTTGGCCGATGAAGGCGCCCCTCATGGTACAGGCCGGACGCCCATTCACTTTGAACTTCGTTCCAAATTTGCATTAGCCACTTCAATAGCTCCATGTGTTTTCACGTCGGTGACGACAAAAGGTCCAGACCATTTTGACTTAAGCTTTCCAGAAAAAGCCTCGCCTAGAGTTGTATAATAGGACTTTGTCACCAACATGAAACTCCCGCTTTACAATCATCTTGTCATGAAAGCGTTTGGTTTGCTCCTTGTAGAGTTTGTGGGTTTTCATATGCTTCCAATAAGTTCATCTAACTCATTCGATTGAAGAAGTCTTGCTTCCCCGGCAGCCTTCCAAATCCAAATTAATTTCTTTAAGCGCCCAAGCCGAGAGATACTCCATTTCAACCGGTAAATGACAAGCTTTGCCATAGACTAATCGATATGGGGTGGTTCCTGAGGTGTCTTAAAAAGCAGTTCTCAGAGCCCACAGAGTATCATCTAATTTTTGTGACCAATCCTTCCTTGACCTGTTGACTACCTTCTCCAAAATGCGCTTGATCTGACGATTGGAGACTTCAACTTGACCACTAGTCTGAGGATGATAGGCTAAACCAACTTTGTGAGTGACTCCATATCTCTTCGTAAAGCTTTGAAAGTGCGCTGGTGAAAGTGGGATCCCCATCATCGATCAAGACTCTCTGGGACTCCGAATCGAGGGAAAATGACCTTCTTGAAGAGCTTCATGACTACCTTAGAATCATTGGTAATGGAAGCCACAGCTTCAACCCACTTAGTCACATAGTCCACAAAGAACCAAGATATACCGTTCCCACAAGAAGAAGGGAAAGGTCCCATGAAATCAATACCCCATACATCAAAAGGTTCAATCTCCAAAATACCCATCTGGGGCATCTCCTGCCTCTTTGAAATATTACCCGTTCGTTGACATTCATCACAAGAGAGACAAAAATACGAGCATCTTTAAAAATGGTAGGCCAATAAAAACCACTCTGGAGAACTCTATAAGCGGTGGCTTGTGAGCCCAGATGTCCACTGCAAGGCATACTATGACAATGTTGGAGAATGCCAACTATCTCCCAATCAGCTATACATCGTCGGAACAAGCCATCTGAACACTTCTTGTATAAGAGGGGGTCATCCCAAAAATAATGCTTGGCATCGTGATAGAACTTCTTGCTGCTGTTGGTATGTCAAATCGGGAGGATGAGAACCACTAACACAATAATTAGCAAAATCGGCATACCATGGAGATTGAGTAGACACGGTGAAAAGATGGTCATCCGGAAAAGCATCATCTATGGGACCGTCGGCACTTGACTCAAACCTCAACCGGGAGAGATGATCTCGCAACTACATTCTCAAGACCCTTCTTGTCACGGATCTCCGGATCAAACTCTTGTAGTAACAATATCCATCGTATAAGTCGTGGTTTGGCCTCCTTCTTGGCCAAGAGATACTTTAGCGCAAAGATGGTCGGTATGAACAATCACTTTCGAACCTATGAGGTAGGTCCGAAACTTGTCAAGAGCATACACAATGGCTAACAACTCTTTCTCTCGTAGTAGCATAATTGACTCGGGCCTCATCTAAGGTCTTGGCTGGCATAGTAGATGGCATGGAGGACTTTGTTTTTCCGTTGACCAAGCACAGCACCAACCGCATAATCGCTAGCATCACACATGATCTCGAAAGGAAGACTCCAGTCCGGAGGTTGTATGATAGGGGCAAAGATCAATGCTTCCTTAATCCCGTCAAAAGACTCCACACACGCATCAGCAAAATCAAAGGTGGCATCCTTGAGCAACACTGAGTAAGGGGTTTCGCGATTTTTGAAAAGTCTTTTATAAATCTGCGATAGAAACCCGCGTGACCCGTAAAACTCCTTACTCCCTTGACATTCACAGGAGGAGGAAGTTTCTCAATCACCTCAATTTTTGCTCTGTCCACCTCGGGATGCCACGCTCGAATATGAGATGTCCAAGTACCACTCCATCATTCACCATAAAGTGGCACTTTTCCCAATTAAGAACCAGATTAACCTCGTAACAACGTTTCGTAATTTGAGAGAGATTACGCAAACACACATCAAAGTCGAACCATAAACACTAAAATCATCCATAAATACCTCCATGATATTTTCAATGAAATCGAAAAAATGGCCATCATACATCTCTCGAAATGTGGCGGGCGTTGCACAAACCAAATGGCATTCTCGCGATATGCAAAAGTGCCATAGGGGCAAGTGAACGTCGTCTTCTCCCCGATCACCGGGTGAATGGGAATCGAAAGAAACCCGAATATCCATCCAAATAACGAGAAAAGTTATGTTTTGCTAATCTTTCTAACATCTGATCAATAAAAGGGAGAGGGAAATGATCTTTCAGAGTGGCAATGTTTAATCTCGCGATAGTCAATACACATCCGCCAACCCGTAATGCAGACGAGTAGGAATTAGTTCATCCTTATCATTCTTAACAACAAGAGTCCCCCCTTTTTAGGAACAACTTGAACCTAGGGCTCACCCACTTAGAATCCGAGATGGGGTAGATGATGCCCGCGTCAAGTAGTTTCATAATTTCCTTTTTTCACCACCTCTTGCATATTAGGATTCAAACGTCTTTGAGGTTGTATGCAAGGGCGGTGATTTTCTTCCAAATTAATTCTATGCATGCGTAAATCGGGACTAATGCCCTTTAGATCATCAATACTATACCCAATAGCCTTCAGGTGCATGCGAAGCACTGTAAGAAGTTGTGAAAGCCGGCTATCTCGTGAGTTTAGTACCGACAATCACAGGACATTCCTCAAGCATCATCAAGAAATGCATATTTGAGATGAGAAGGTAAAGGTTTAAGTTCTAACTTCTTTACCCGTGGTTCTGAAGTAGAGCAAATAGTCTCCATTACCTTACAATCCGCTACCGTATCAATGTCAAGATCATCAAGTGAGATCAAGACTTGTCTCCAATAATTCATCGTACGTAAATTGTGAAAAACTAACTCCAGAGATCTCATCGAGTATGTCAATCCCGCAACATGTGTGCTCAAGCATAGGGGACTTAATAGCATTGGTTAACCGAAAAGTAATAGTATCATCACCAACACTCAAAGTCGAGAGCGTTTTTTACATCAATAACAAAGACCAAAGCATAGAAAAGGTCTACCCAAAATAATGGGAATTTGACTATCTTCTTCCATATCAAGTACTACAAAGTCCACAGGAATATAAAATTTTCCAACTCTAACAGGGACATCCTCTAAAAATACCCAAAGGATACTTCACGGATCGATCGCCCATCTCAAAAGTAATCCGTGTGCACTTTAAAGCACCCAAGTTCGGTTTATTACGCACGATAAAGGCATAACGAGATACACTAGCACCTAGATCACACAAAGCCTTATCTATAAACAGAGCACCCACATGACAGGGGATGGAAAAACTACCAGATCTTTTAATTTGGGTGGGATTTTATTTTGCAAAACAAAGACCGCATTCTTCAGCTTAAAGCAACCCTATCTATTCCACCAAAATCTTTCTTTTTGGTTATCATATCTTTCGAAACTTGGCATACACAGTACTTGAGAAATTAAATCAATGAAAGGAACTCGTTACCTCAAGATTTTTGACCATAGACATAAATTTACCAAGTTGTTGATCGACCTTTGATTTTTGCATCCTATGGGGGAAAGGTAGTGGTGGAGTAGGAGAATCAAGTAACCTTCTCCCTTGCGTTTCTCTGCGTCATCCACTTTCCCGCGCTCAACTTCAGCTTCCGGAGCTATCCTCACCTTCATTGTCATCCACATCATCATTCCGAACCTGGAGGTATTGAATCATCGGTAGGCATAGGTGGCGCATCATATTGTGTACCGCTTCGAAGAGTGACAAAGATTAGCGGTTTCTTTAGGAATTGGTTGCCCCTACAGATGACCCGGTTGCCTTTGTGCATTGTTTCCACCCACCCGAGCAAGTTGAGTCTCCAAATGCTTGGTGGTGTTCTTCACTTCCTCTGATGCTCTCCTCATGATTTTTCCGCATAGAAACCATCATTTTCATTAGATCGACATAGTAGGTTCTTGAGAGCCGTTATTATGAGGAGCTTCATTGGCGATAGCCTTGGGGGTGAAGGCCTATTGAAACCAGGAGGGGGGTTACGAGGAGCCCCATGATAATATGGTGGTCTAGCAAAGATGTTGTGGTGGGTTTTGATGTGGTGGTGGGTAGGAAGATTGTGGTGGAGGTTGAGGATTTTGAACATTGTGGCTCTTATAGGAGAAATTGGGGTGATCTCTCCAACTCCGGGTTGTAAGTGTTGGAATAGGGGTTGTGTGGTCTCTGCCGAAAAGCATTGGCATGCTCCATCCGATTAGGATCGGGTTGATCGTAGGAACAATCATGACCAAAGTGACCTTGAATACCACACACTTCACAAAAGGAGGAAGTAATAGGAGCCATGGAGGACATCGCATTAATACTCATGGGAGGAGTAGTGGACTGCGAAGATTTCAATGAGTCCATCTTCATGCTCAATCTTGCTACTTGTGAGGACAACAAAGCATATGCATCAAGGATCCAACTTCTTCTTGGTAGTAGTCCCGGAGGAGCTATGATCATTTCTGCTGCTAAGTTGGCCGTAAAATCGTATCCTTCATCTACCCCCTTATCTAGGAAGACACCCCCTGCAGATGAATCAATCGTGCTCTTGATATGAGGTTGTAGACCATTGTAGAATGCTTGGGTGATGAACCACTTATCCAGATTGTGGTGTGGGCATTCTCTCTGCAGATCCTTAAACCTATTCCATGCTTCCTTCAGTGTTTCATCAGGTTCTTGTTGGAAGGTGGCAAGCTTGTGTCTTATTTCTGCAGTTTTGGTGGGAGGGTAGTACTCTTTCAGGAATGCTTCAGATATAGCACTCCACTCAGTTTCATTAACATCATTCAGCCACTTCTGTGCCTTGTCCTTTAGTGAAAATTCAAAGACCATAACCTTCAACTGATCAGGAGTGACCCCTTGGTGCTTAACGGTACGACAAAGTCACAAAACCGTTGTAAATGATTTGCAGGGTCTTCAGATGGATGGCCACCAAATTGATTCTGCTGGATCATGTTGATGAGGCCAGGCTTGATTTCGAAGTTGACTGCTTGTATATCAGGCATAGTAGGACCTGTGGGAACATTGCCAGGAGAAGGTACCCCATAAGATTTCAATGACTTAGGAGGCATGATTGGCTCTGAAGGACCTTCTGTGGATTTTCCTTGGTTAGCAGACTGCTTTTTCTTCTTTTGTTGCTTTTTGAGTTGCCGGATGGTTTTCTCAAGATCGGGATCGGTTGAACTGGAGTACCTGTTCTCTTAGACCTGGGCATAAAAGAAACAAAGAAAAATGTGCAAAGAGATGGTCTCAATTGGAACTTGAAGTTCCAATGAGACAAAGAGAAATAGTTCAAATAATTAATCAGAAAACTATAGAAACTAGCCGTCTCCCCGGCAACGGCGCCAAAAACTTGATGGGTTTTAAAATATACCGCAAGTGCACGGTGTCTGTTTGGCAGAAACTGGCAAATACGGGTCGATCCACAGGGAGAGGAGTTCTACAGATTTATGTTCAATTATCTAACTACTTCCAGAGAGGAAAAATAATTGAGGAATTAATAACTAAGCTAGAGTAAACTAGAACGCAGAAAAATGAGAATTTATCAAATAATTAAAAACCTAGGGCAATCGATCGGTCCACCATGCTTATACCAGTTTAATCAATATAATATAGTTCAACAACACTTGGATTGAGGTTCGAATAAACGAAGTATTTCGCTAATCCTTGGTCAGGCATTAACAACTCCTAGATTAACATATGCCGACACGGTCAGCTCAACATAATCAAATCTACCTATTGTAACAAGCCTCTAATGAATATGATCTTTCGATTCTAATTCTTATTAGCTAAACATAACTCATGATATTGCGCAATTACATGAATTAAACAAGTATAACAAATCAATAGGAATTATTTTAATTCAATCCAATTATTGAAGAACATCAAACCACAATCAAAAAGGTATAAACATGGCTTCCCTCTCTAAACCCTAGAAATAGACTACTCACTCATTATAACAAAGAACTCAATAAACAGGATCAAAGTAAAAGAATTCATTAAATTAAAGAAAGTAAAGAAGAATACCGAATGATTCAGGAACAATGAAAACCAAAATCGATGATCTTTATAATCTTCAAGGCAAGAGTTAATACAAACTAGAGAGAGAAACTAAGTGTTTAGCCCTAAAAACGTAGAAAATAAGATCCCTTCCACGAAAATACTAAAAACCTATTTATACTAAATACAAAACCGGCTAAAAAAAACCGAAAAATCGCGTCCTGAGAGTCCGCCCGGCCGACCGGCGAAATCCGCCTGGTCGGGCGACGGTGATCGCAGACTTACGACGAAGGAAAAATTCCGCCCGGTCAACCGGGCGAAATCCGCCTTCGTCGGGCGCGTAAGCGTTTTTCTTCGTCGATCGCCCGGTCAACCGGGCGAAATAAAGGATGAAAAATCCCAAGTGTTGAAGTTCGCCCGTCGGGCCACTCCGCCCTTGGGCCGACCGGGCGAAGGTATTTACTTGTCTTTTTCTTCGTGGAATCCAACCAAAATGCTCATGCGGTCTTCCGGATACGCCTTGGACCTTGTGAGACTGCTGGACTTCCGTGTTGCGACTCCGATAAAGGTACAGAGTACCAAATCCGCATCAAAATCTGCAAAACACGACAAGAACTCCAAACACATCAAATCCACAAGAAAAGGGCTCGAAAGAGCCTAAATCGACTATCAAAACTAAGGGGATTAGAGTAAATAATCGATGAATAATGAACACATCAGCGATAGCGTTGGATCTTTGTCATAAGCAAACCTACCCAACCATGGCATTGTTCTCTTGTTCCTGACTTGAGACTGGAGTGCGTCTTACACGTGGCCACCTCTTTAAGCAGGGGTACGAAGTGTGAGATCAATATCTTAGTCATGGACCCTTTTCAGCCTTAACCAAAACCTGACCATAGTTGAACGTAGAACTGGACTTTAGGTTGGGAACTTTGCATATTATCATCCTATTTGTGCATATTTGTGTGTGCGTGCCTTTAATCGTTCCATATTATCGATGTTTCGAGTCAACCTATCGAACTAATGATCGCGACGAGCAAAAAGTTAAAAGAGCATGTCTCGCTTAAGCTGCGTTTAGCGCACAATGTCCGCGTCTAACGCCTTTTCCCCGTGTCCCGCGCTTTCTCGTGCGTGCAGCGCGACCCTCTTCTGCGTCCAACGCATATATCCCGCGCCCCGTGCAGTCTGCGCTCCACGCTCAAATCCATCTGCATTCCGCTATTCTCCTCGCATGTAGCGCAACTTTGTCGTGTGTACATATCCATTATATCTTCCTATACTTTTTTTTAAATCCATCTCAAAAAAAAAAAAATTCAATCTCTTACACCCTCTCTATTTCGAAAATTCTATCCCATCTTCTACCAAACTATATTTCCTATCCTTTTTCAAAAAACTATCTCATATTCTTTTTTGTTTAAATTATATCACCTATCTTTTTTCGAAAATTATTCTCCTATCTTTTTCAAAATTCCATCCTATCTTCAATCTCCTATCTACTTCAAAAATTCTATCCCCACCTTTTTTCAAAAAAAATCTCCTTTTTTTTATCCTATCTCATATCTTTTTTAAAAATTCATCCTTTCATGTATATTATCCATCTTTTCATGTGTATATCAATTAGGATTTTTTTTTAGTGTCCATCTTGTTGTAAAAGTCTCATCCGCTTAGGAATTCTAACTGCACTAGAAGTTCGTCTAGCTCATATGTCTAGGTTCATCCAGTTTCACTCCATTTAGAATTCTTAATCCCGTCTAACTATGTCCATGTTAGGAGACTTCATGCGCTTGAGTCTCATCAATCTTAGGAGTCTAAATCCATTAGAATTCCATCCATTTTAGGAGTCTAGGTCCACTAGAGTTTCATTCACTTTAGGAGTCTAGGTCCACTAGAGTTTCATGCACATTAGGGGTCTAGGATCCTTGAAAGTCCATTGAATCTAGAATTCTAACGACATTAGAAGGATACCAAGTCTAGGATTCTAAAGTCATTAGAATTGCATATCAATTAGGACAGCATTCATACTAGAGTACCTCTGCATTGCATAATCCATCATTCGCACACCTCATGCATAAATAGAGTCCATTGGAGTTTCATTGCATCTATACTCTCCATTTCATTTCATGCATTCCGCATTTAGTAGTATTGAACTACAAGCAATCTGATTCCCTCTTTTGGGATATGTAGGCAGCCTTTACAGGTTCGAACGCATAGATTGAGCCATACATACATACATTAGGTCTAGGTGCATCCAAAAAAGTTATGCATACATGCATTAGGTCTAGGTGCATCAAAAAAAAAATCATCATTCATTTAGGATATTCAGATTTGTTCCTAGAAGCTCAACTTTTGAACAAACATACGTTCTGTCACTCCATTTCTCTCTCTCCATCATCATTCTATCTCTAAATCTCCTTTGATGATCTATGTAGAAATCAAGCGGCATTGAAATGGGCAGTCCATCGAATAACGAGCAACAACTTACTGAAATGACTAGAGCTTTAGCCAAGCTGTCCAACATGGAAGAAATAGCAATAAGGCTTGAGAAGATCGAGTCTAGTGAATCTCCTGGATTCCACAAGAAATTGGAGAGTGTTGTTCATAGGGTAACCAATGCAAATTCCTATTTTGAGCCTATTGATAACACCCAACTGAAAGGAAAACTTCTTGAAAATTTCTCTACAATTGACATCCTTAGATTAAGAATGATTTGCTAAAAAAATGCCGAAGGTAATGACCTCAATGCCATAGAAGCAGACACCTCTCTGAGCTCAATTGCTCATTAAGACATTTGGACTCGCTTAGGTCCAATCAACACAAAAAAACATATACACCTCATCTCTTTTCACTTAGAAAGAGACCTCATGAAGATCGAAACAATAAAGATGTCTCGTCACGTGACGTAGGAGTCCAGACTTAGGATTTAATTTTCTGTTTCATCTCTCTCATTTTGCCCAGTCTAATATAGGATTTTCCCTCTTATTGTATGTACTCATAATTTTCAATTAATAAATGAGTATTTCTTTTCTAACCATTTCCTAATGAGCATCAATGGAAATCACGATTGTCGCCTTAAAAGAAAATGAATTTTTAATTCTCATGACTATTCTAATAAAGGCAATGAACAACTGGCATTAAGAGGCATTCCTCCCCTTTCCCGCAACGATTTCTCCAATCCTTATCATGCATAACACCCCTCTCCCTTTAACCAACCTCGTAGGAAGTATATTTGACATCAATTAAATATAAAGGGTGAAAAAAAAAAGAAAAAAAAAAAAGCAAAAATGATACAAAAAGTGCAAACTATATAAAAAAAAAGAGAAGTGTTGCAAGTAAGCCCATCAATAGCTTTGTCCAAGGTATTTCCTTCAAAACCTTCAACCTTCGATTCTAAACCATTACAAGTCAAATCAAATCTCTGTAATAAACCTTCTCATAACCATGCACATTGCATCCCAATAAGCCACAAAAGACAAACCAAATCCCGCTAGGTCGAAAACCCATAAGGGCGACTTAGGCAAAAGTCAGGGCACCTTCTTATTCATTAGCCTGAACTACGAATGGTCTGATTCTGCTAAAGATACGTAGGAAACCTCACTATGAGGTCTGACCGCTTTAAACCAAGCCAAACCTGCATCATTATCCGCCCTTACCAAAGACCTCTTCCAATTCAATCCTTAATTCAATGCCTAATTCATTGCAAATGGCTCCAAAGCAAAATGCTAGGCCACCAATTAAAATTCTAAGAGCTACGACTGGCCTGATTCCATCATGGATACGTAGGCAACCTCTTTCGAGGCACAGACATTTTAATTGAAAACACATTATTAAGGCTCGCCTAGGCCCATGAGAAAAGCGCGATCTCCCAAATCCTGAATTTCCAATGCTCATCCCTACCCTTAGAACTAGACTGGGATTCGAACCCGCATCATTAGCCCACCTTATTGCACGAGTCAATTCATTATGACTCTGCCTTTTCTTATTTTAATCACTTCCTTTTTCTAAGCCACCTTATCGCTTCTAAGCCAGCCTTAGCATAACCTTTCAACACTCAGCGCTATGACCGCGTCTCATCTTTTGAGTGTTCTTTTCTTTGGCCTTTCTCGTCTTCTCACCTTAGGAACCCTATATGGAATCTTCGGTCGAAACTTCCGCTAAGCGTGACGAGATATCTTCAAAATCAAGCAATCAAGCTGAGTACTTTATAAACTCCATCTTACTGGGGGCTTCATCACTTTTCCACACAGAAAATCATAGGCTCCAAGTATAGGCCTATTGTAATAAGGACTTCATTACGAGTCCATACATGAAATCTTGGGTTTTAAAACCCACACTGATACAAGATTGAACCGATTGTATGGGCTCACTTAGGCCTTGACATACGAAACTCCAAGCGCATATAATTCAAGCATTACGAGGACTACAATGCATTTCAAATCCAACAGATCATCCTTCATAGGCTCCATGTGTACCTTGATAAGGACTTCATTACGAGTCCATACAAAATATTGTGGGCTCCAGGCCCATACGAGATCCTAACTGTTTTATAGGCTCACATAGACCCGTAACAACTACAATGCATTTCGAATCAAACATAACTTACACAGATCATCGTTGGGGGCTTCCCATTTCTCCTATTTCAAAAACAGTTTTCTAAAACGAAAATTTGAGCTTCTAATGGAACGATCAAATCATCAAATCATATCATCTGCATTAGTCTCATATCTCTGCATTAGTGTCACATCTCTGCATTTGCATTACATATCTGCATCATCCAATATTGGTGTCAAGCATCGCATCGGTCGTCCTTAGCCATAGGATTCTAGCTTCAATAATCGAGTCGCACATACATACACACACACACATACACACACACGTATGCACACACGATAGCACCTTTAAGTCTAGAGTATTAGAGGTCACTCTTTATAGGTCAAGTCATATCATATTCATACACTAGCACCCACATCACGGAACACATGCATGTCCCCTAGGTGTTTGTCTGTACATTTGTGTGTTATTTGTATTTGCAGGTACCTAATATTAAACGACTCTATAAGAGTTATACTCTGCCAAGGGTTGCGGACCATTACAAATTAGCAACAAGCGCTATATATATGGTGCGTCCAGCGCACCGACGACATTGTGCCACTGCGCAAAGCCGCGATCGGCCGCAAAGATACCACGCCAAGCGCGGGTCTATGCGTCTGGCGCACAGTCCTGTACAACACGCTTGGGGGGCTTCTTAGCCAGGTAGAGCCTACATGCTCAACTATATGTGAATTCCAATGTTCGTTACGACATTGCGCGCGACAACTCAACGAACTTTCAAAAGTTGGCAAAAACGCAACATTGCCCCTCTACGAATCAACCACCACAATTGCCTTGGAAGAGGACAAACATTCCACCACAACTGCCTTGGAATAGGACAAACATTCCGCAACAATTGCCTTGGAAGAGGACAAACATTCCATCACGACTGTCATGGAATAGGACAAACATTCCACCACGACTGCCATGGAATAGGACAAACATTCCGCAACAAATGCCTTGGAATAGGACAAACATTCCGCAACGATTGCCTTGGAAAAGGACAAGCATTCCACAACGATTGCCTTGGAATAGGACAAACATTCCACAACGATTGCCTTGGAAAATGACAAACATTCCACAACGATTGCCTTGGAATAGGACAAACATTCCACAACGATTGCCTTGGAATAGGACAAACATTCCACAATGATTGCCTTGGAATAGGACAAACGTTCCACAACAATTGCCTTGGATCAGGACAAACGTTCCACAACAATTGCCTTGGAATAGGATAAACATTCCACAACGATTGCCTTGGAATAGGACAAATATTCCGCAACAATTACCTTGGAACAGGACAAACATATCGCAACAATTGCCATGGAATAGGCCAAACATTCCGCATCAATTGCTCAACACATATTGCCTTGGAATAGGCCAAAAACTCTACCCCGACATGAGCCGGATCATAATAGCTCATGATTTTTTTTTCCCATATATCATTTCATTTTTGCAAATTTACAATTATTTTGCGGATATGTTTCACCCATGCCTGTTCCTGAAGCTTTTGCTTGTTTTGCAGGTACCGGCGCAAAAGAGTGATTTTGGATTGCAGAGCATCTAGAATCATTCTCCGTCCCGACACGAGTACTTTGGCTTTCAGTTTACAAACCTCAGTCAAAGTGGGGGCTTCTGTAGACACATAATCGTGTCTCCCCATTTAAGAGTCCAATGATGAAATATACCGCGATCATAGTTGGTATGGCCCAATGGAGGAGCAGTCCGAATAACCAGGCGATGTGTGTTTTGAAATAATATTATAAAAGCCCAAATTAATCATTCATGATGATTAATTGTAAGTTCAACCCGTGAAATGTTTTTCTTAAAGTCCATTTTAAAAGTCCAACGCAATATTTATTATTTTCATAAATATTTTTCTAATATTTATTGTTTTGATAAATATTTTCCTAAAAGCTTTTATTATTATCTTCTACTCATAAGTCAGATTTTTAACCCGGAAAATTCGATCTCCGGATTTTTAGGGATAAAAATGGCATCTTGAAAGCAAGCGTAGCATCAAAAAGGGAATATTCTGGAATATTCCGGAATTTGCGCCGGACGCGGCGGCTGCGCTCAGCGCGCCACGTGCTTCCAGCACATTGGCCATATCGCGTCAGGCACTCCAATGAGCGCCTGACACATGGACTTGTGACTCACATAGAGTCTTGCGCCTAGCGCACGTCCTGTGTGAGACGCAAGATAAAATTTTATCTTTTCAAAAACGCCTTTCCATGTGCAAAGTTTTAACTGGATGGACCACGTCAGGCAGGCCAATCTGCGCCTGACGCGTGTCCTCGCGTCTGCCACGTAGGCTTGCGCCTGGCACAGGGTGTGCGTGAGACGCACGCGCTTGTTTGCCTATAAATACGGATTGATTTCTCGAATCAAAGACGGCTTTTAATTATTTATTTTTACGCACGCAAATACTCTCAAACACTCCGAAACATACTTCGAATATAAAACATTCAAACACTTTTGATCTTCCACATTAATTTTTGTTCCTGATTCTACGATATTCCTGGTTCCAAGATCGCTTCAACTGAAGGTCACTACGCTCTTCGATCTAAACCGCATAGGTATAAGCCTGAGGGCTCTTAAATAATTCTATTTATTTTATTGAAGTTACTAATTTTCTTTTTTGTCATGATGTAGATTCTTAATTAATAGTCGTGGTTCTTTTGTAAATTCTAACCTCTTTTCTTATATTTTCTGTATATAATATTCATATTATTGTGATTGTCTTGCATGCCTGTTTATCACCCACATGTTATTATGCTAAAACCAGACCTGAAGAACTGTTCTGATTAATTCAGATAATTTGGACAACCTGCTAGGAATCTTGTAAAATGATTGTATAATAACTGATCACTAAATAATTAGTCTTTTTATGTGTTTCCTGAACCCATCTAGATTAATTATTTTAGGGTGCTTTACAATGTTGTTTGATTCTTCTATTGCATAAAATCTGATGTGAATCGTTATTTAGTAGAGGCCAACAATGGGCAATATAGTTCCCGACTATATTGTACCCTCACTCCCGAACTCACTTTTTGGTTCCTGACCATCTATGGAGTCATGACGGGGAAATCTGCATTGGATAAGTCCCTAAGATGTCCCTTCCGTTTCAATCCAATTAGGTTTATGATTCTTCCTTTAAAGAATTGTTGGCAACTTCAAAACGTATTTTTAATAAAACCATAACAATGGGGTAGTCAAATAAACGCGCTCACACCGCGTGTAGGCATTAAGGGAATTCAAAAATCCTACTCCTACAATAAGCTTCCGGACAGCCTGTTCAGCAGCTCTTTCACAAGACTCCTCTAAATTACTTGCCTTTCCACTGACAAAGACATAACCAATTGCGAAGCATTCCGTCGTAACAGTCACGCAAGCATTATTCTGGGCCATATCAACAAAGTCATCGACAGGTTCTGGGAAATGCATGCATTCAGTAATCTGGCGTAAAAGAGGTCGAAATGGAATTGAAATTATCCTGGGTGTCATAGCCATAACCTGTAACGTAAAGTACTGATTTCAGGGGTGCATGGTCATGCCACAAGCAAAGATCCTTGAGCTATAGGTGATGTATACCACTTGTTAACCACTGCTATGTACCAATCTATATGCATGGAATTATCTTTTGTTATGCCAAACAGGAAAAGGAGAGCATAGATAGAGGGCAGTTGGACCACATATGCTGGTCCACCAAATGTATAATTGGCATTCTACAAGACAGCGTGTTAATTCCTATTAAGAACGCAGCTTTGCCAGTATTATACAGAGGGTGTATGACACATTTATCAACATGGCTACCAAGAACTAATACGAAGATGTGCAATTACCGTAATTATGTAGTAATTGTAAACTATACGATACCAAGTTACATAGGCCTGACCACTAAATCTAGAAGACTCCAGTAGGGAGCACACATAGGTACAAACTTACGAGGCACTAACAGTAGCACACGTTAGTAAGCTATCATGCTTGGTAGGAGGATATACCCTTTTAAGGGAGTACGTAGCAATAGGGACGTATACAAGAACAACTGACTAAACGTGTAACCTGCACAACAAACACCAAATAACAAAGGCAGCACACACATGGCAATTGTGGCACGATATTGAACACAGAAGATAATACTTGTGAATGCCTGCGTAAAAACAATAATACCAGATGCCTGAATAGGTATATATGTGAGAAGAAACCTACAATAAATTACGAAAAATATATTAGTAAAGAATACAAGAGTACGGGAGCGCGTAGCATGAGAAATAACACTTTTGACAACATATTACATTCTCATCAGCAAGGTGCAACGCGTACTGTTATCATAGTAAATGTAAGTGTATGTTAGCTATGCTAAAAGCACATTGTATAATGCAATATAATAACTACAAACAAATGATCAAGCAGAAAAGTAATAATTTTTCATGCCTATTAGTTTTTCCAATTCAGACAACTATGCAAGATCAAGCACAAAAGTAATAAACTGCCATTAAAAAATGGTTGTCCAAGTTAGTAAAACACATTTGAGAGAAGCCACATTTGTATCATGCCAAAATGTTCACCATTCCCTTTTCCTAATTGTACATTTACTTCTCCCCTTCAATGGTGTGTAGAATACATAATTGAATTGAGTTTTACATATCCTAAATCTATAAACCTTAAACAGTGCCAATCTTTCCCTTTGCTACTCCTCGTTGACCAACTATTCACAGTTTCTCTTTCACCAATATTTACCAACATGTTGTACATGGACTGCACAACTGCATATGTAGGTATGGAAACTGGTGGAAGTAACCATTGACACCAGATAACAGCAGGCAAGCAGGAAAAGTAATTAGCATAGTTTACATGTAACTAATTAGGCCATTGATTTACAAACTATATTTAGTTAGTATGAAACTACCTAAGATACACAGTGGCTTATTTGCACAGCAGAGAAAGTTAAATTTGAACATTAGAACAAAAAATGTATGGTTAATATTTTTTTTCCAGTAGAATAAGAGCTATTCGTGTTGCATTATGGCATTAAGAGCGGTTTTTTCACCAAATACCCCCGACAAATTAAAAAATTCACCATATACTCTCAATGTTCCAAAAATTCACCATATACCCTTGAGTTTTCGAAAACGTTCACCAAATGCCCTTTTTTCTAACTTCCATTAACTCACCGTTAGCTTTATTTACGATTTTGCCATCATTAACCCTAAACCCTAATTCTAATCTCACCCTAACCCTAATCTAACTCTAATTCTAACCCTAATCCTAAACCTAAACCCTTACCATAACCCTAATCCTAAACCCTTACCCTAACCCTAACATCACCCCTAACCCTAACCCCCCGTCCAACCCCACCCCCTCCCCCTCCACCCCAGCCCAGCCCTCACCCCCCTCCCCTCCCCTCCCCTCCACACCACCGCCGCATTTCCCCGACCCCCACTCCCCGTAGATTTCCCCCCCCCGCCGCTTCCCCCCCACCACCCTCCCCCCGTCGATTTCCCTAGCCCCCTCTCTCAGTCGATTTGCCCGGCCCACCCCCTCCCCATTGAGCGTCGTCGATCTTCGTTCTTCGCCGAATTTGGGTAGAATTCGAATCCCACCCCCCCCGTAGAATTCGAAAACCCCTCCGCCGAAATGAATAGGGCTCGATTTCTAGGGTGGCTCGTATTTTAGGGTGGCTCGATTTATAGCGGAATGAATTCTAGGGTGGCTCGATTTCGGGCGTGGGTTGGTTCGAATGGTGGAGATGGTGTTCGAATGGTGGAGATGGTGGTTCGAATGGTGGAGATGGTGGTTCGAATGGTGGAGATGGTGGTCCGGGTTGGCGAGGGGGAGGGGATGGGGGGATGCGACGGGGGATGGGAGTGGGAGGGGTGAGGGGCGCGACGGGGAGGGGGGGGGGGGGGGGCCGGTGAGGGGAAGGGGAGGGGAGGGGGTGGGGGGTTGGGCTTAGGGTTGGGGAGGGGATTGGGTTGGGTTGGGCTAGGCTGGGCTTAGGGTTAAGGATTAGAGTTTAGATTTTAGGGTTAGGATTTAGATTAGGGATTAGGGTTTAGAATTAGGGATTAGGGTTCAAGGTTAATGATGGCAAAATGGTAAATAAAGCTAACAATGGGTTAACGGAAGTTAGAAAAAGGGGAAAACTCAAGGGTATATGGTGAATTTTTCGAACATTGAGGGTATATGGTGAATTTTTTAATTTGTCGGGGGTATTTGGTGAAAAAACCGCATTAAGAAATATGTCAATGTGAAGGTCCATTCGGTGCAAAAAGGCAATGTATTGAGTTGATTGTCATAGTTGATACTTGATAGTACTAATTGCTAGATATGTCATTGTAATTGTTCTTGATCAACAATGTTAAGCATTTGTAGTACTGAACACATGTAGGAGCCAAAGCAGTATGCAAAAACAGTTGAAGATAGAGGAGGAAGAAGGAAGCAATACCAGTTGGAATATGAGCAACAACACACAAGCCAGAGAAACAGAAAAAATGCCTTTATATATGGGGAAGGAAGGTAAGAAGAGGTGAGACCTAAAAAAATATGAAGGGCAATAGTGTAAATAGGATGCCATTAGAGGACGAATGGAAGTACTGCATATCAGTTGCAATCCCTCATATGACAGAATTTAGGAGCACATAATGACCTATATTACCTATATTACAGAATACATGGAAGATAACCAATACCTGTTCCACATAAACAAGTCTGAAAAAGAGTGAAAGTACCCATGAAAACAGGAGGAACACACAATTTTTGGAGGGAAAAGTACATATAAAACGGGCTGATAGCCAACTACATAGCAAGCAACTAACGAATACGAACTGGAATACAGGAAAATACCAAAAAGTATGCACATGTAAAAATACGATGCCAGAATAATACAGAGGAGAATGGAAAGGGCTTTGTTTTAAAAAAATTTAAACTTACCCCATAAGCAAGTGGGTCACCATGGGCCGGGTTTACCTGAATTCCACTGTACTAAACGGACTTAATGAGTTTTGGGCCAATGCCCTAGGATTGTTGGGTCTCGTGACCCGAGTTATGTGGTGGACATGGGACACGCTGTGTGGGCTATGGCCCAGCCTTGACGGCTTTCATGGTTAGGTTTGTTGAGTGGGTGTCCGGCCCGAATGGGCGGGCCAATAGCCTAGGTTTGACGACTCTCATGTTTCGGGTTGTGCGTTGGATGTGGCAGTGGTTCATGGATCATGGCCTAGCCTCGACATCTTTCATGGCTGGGGTGCTCGCGTTGAATAGGCGGGCCGAGCAACTGGACTCATCGATTCGCATGACCCGGGGTCGTTGGTGGATTTGACCCGTGGCTTATGGGGAATATTCCAGTTTCGACGGCTCTCATGGCTGGGTTGCTTTGCGTGCAATTGACCGTGTCGATTCGGGTCATGGCGAATGCCGCCGGGTCTCACCTGGCCCAGGGGTTGTCGTCGGGGGGCAAGAGGGTCTGCAGTTAGACCGTTAATTGCCTCAACCATTGCCACCCTTGAATAGATGACGCATCAATGGACAGAAGACCAGTGGAGGTGAGGGGCCACATGTCGTAGATGACGTGTTGAGGATGTTTGTGGATGGACCCAGCAAGTTAGAGGGTTTTTGTGCGTTTGGGCCAATATCTTGGGAGTAGCCCAGTCTGCGAGAACCATGAAGCCCATGGACCTGGATCCCTTTTCTCGTGTGTAATGAATGATACGTTTAATGAAGGTGGAGCCCTATGGTTGAATCGTGCGGCTCAAGTTCATTCGTTGGCAACGACTGCGATTGCATTTCGCTTAGGAACAGTGAATTTCAGTGTCTTACCACTCAGTTCACTATTCCTTTGAACAGTAGGCTCACTCCAACTTTTAGAAGGGTAGTAGAAACCAAGTACTATTTTGGTATAATGTTGGATTTCCCTTGACTCGTGACTTTGTGACAATGAATGTCCAATAGGACCTAAATAAAAAGTTAGACGACCCATTTAAATTTTTTAGTTCATTCTTAATGATGCTCATAAATCTTAATGGGTTTGTTCAATTTATTTTCTCAAGGAGTCACGTGTCATTTGTGAACATCCACATTCCTTGATCCATAGTCCATACCCCCAAGCGGCCAAGCCCCAACGTTCAGCCCATTTACATATTACCACAACGCTTCCCAAAGAATAAAAAAAACCCGATATTCCAGCTTCCCAACAACGCCGCCGTTTCACTTCCCCTCATTAACCCACCCTCCTTAACCATAGTTAACTCTCCCTATATATAGCTCATAGAACTTTCCCCAATCTCTCTCTTAAGTCTTACCAACTCAACTAAAGCTCAAAAAATGGCGTTTTACGCAGAAGAAGATGAAGTATGGAAATGCTCACTACATCCCTCAAAACGTCGTCGTACTGGTGTATGTCCTCTCTGCCTTAAAGAACGCCTCTCTGCACTCTGTCCTGACTGCGCTAACGTACGCCCTTGCTTATGCTGCGCCACAACTTCTTCATCTTCCTCTTCATCCTCCTCTTTCTCTCTCCACATCTCAGAACTCGGTCAGATCTCAACTCTTATCGACGCTGAACCGCCGTTTCGACGCTCCAGATCTTCTGCCTTTCCTTTCTTCCGCTCCGCCAGATTCTCCGATGAAAATCCGCCGGAAAAAGTCGCCGGAAAATCGTCGTTTTGGTCGGTGATTTTTTGGCAGAAGAAATCGAGGAGAGAGAAAATGGAAGCGGAAATGAGAAGGTCGAGGTCGGTTGTTGTTGCCAGTAATGACGTCAGATCTACGAAAGCAAAAGGATGGTATTTTCCGAGTCCGATGAAGGTTTTCCGGCAATCTACCTCGAAATTTGTGCATGAACGATCTCCTTTGCACCGAGGTTGAATTTTGATGCTTAATCTTCTTTTTTTTTTTTTTAATGATATTAATTGAAGTAAGTGTATTTTTGGTAATTGTGTAAATTTACCTTTTTTTTAAAAGATATTTTTAGACTTTAGTAGTGAATGGATAGAAATGGCAAATGTGGACAGGATTCAGGAGAGTGTTAATAGTGGAAATACTTCCATTTTGAATGAACGAAATAATAGTCAAGCTAAACTTTATGCTAATTATAGCGTTTTTTTCTTCCCCTGTTTTTTCGATTGAATATAAAATGAAAATCATTACTTCACTACGGTTGTGTACTTGTGTTTTGTAACTATTGGCACGTTCTTAAGCGTTGATGTCGGCTTACATTAAAAAAAAAAATTGATAAGGGCGGTCTTAACTATAGCGCTATTTCATAAAAAGTCTCAACTTTCGATTATCCCACAGCAGTTAATTATTGGTATGTTATTAAGCGTTAATGTTAGCTAAGAAGCTAATCTTAAATTAGCAGTAGACAAGTAGTATAGTTGTTGGTTTGCCAAAGTTCATTCCAATTTAATAAAAGGTCTCAACTTTATTATCCCACACCATTTAATTATTGGTATGTTATTAAGCGTTAATGTTAGCTTAGAAGCTAATCTTTATTTTGCAGTAGACGAGAAGTGTAGTTGGTTTGCCGAAGTTCGTTCCTACTGATTGGAGCACGAATCTATCTCTTGCACTAGCTTCACTCATGTCTTTAAGTTTTTTTTTTTTTGGACAAGCATGTCTTGTGTATTATTGAATCTTCTTGGTACTCCAATAAACTTCTGTTGTTGCCCTTTACATGGAGCTCCCATTACGACAAGGTTTGAGGATGCCCAACTAATTTTTAGAGGGAATAGATAAGTGCACGCAATCTTGTTTGTGTGAGGTCAAAAGTAATAATTAAGTTGGTAGGATGTAGAAGTGCTTATGAGTCGGGTTAGGCTTTTAACTAAAAGTGGTTATGATTTAGAGTGAGGGGAGGTCCTTGTGGGAGCCCAATGGTTGGTCTTTCCACCCATGTCTGGGATCAGGGATTTTGAATCGGGAGTGCTGTGATTCTTAAATAAACCGGCAGTGCCGATATTTAACGTCATAAATATTACAATCCAAAACATAGTTCAATAATTAACGTCATAAATCTCAAAATATGAAAATAAATAAGTAAAATTACACAAATTATCGAAGATCCAGTTTGTTTTCCCTCAATTTTTTGATCCATGTGTAATTTTCTATACCCAATAAACAAATAAACTAATTATTATCTGATAAATACTTCATTTGAAATCAAATTAATAACCAATAATAAATAGTCCATTAGAAATCAAATTAATAACCAAGAGAGTATTAGGGATTTGGTGATCTAATTGGATTGTAATTCTATCCTTTTGCTTTTATGGGACGGGATGATGAGCTAAGACATCATTAAACAAGATAAATTTATTTGCTTTATCTACATCTACAATTCTACATGGCATGTAATGTAAACTCCCTAAAAAGCAGAAAAGCCCCAATTCTTCTTTCTCTCACTTCTTTCTACCAGTTCCAGCGTGCAATCTTTTATGGAGATGAGCATATTTTCTTTCTCTCTCTTCTTTCTCCTTCATTGCTTTCTTAAGTGTTCTAGTTTAGGTATAAATTTCCACAAAAAATTTCCACTTTGGGGGTACTGCAGTACCCCCAATGAACCACCTGCATCCGCCAGTGCTCCCACCTCCCAACCGCAAGGTCGGGTGTTCGACTCTCATCACTCCCCAATTTGGGGAGTTTGTATAAAAATGTTTGCTTGTGGGTATAAATCACTACTCACCACCAGTAAATGTAAGGTAGTGTCTTGCGCTGTTAGTAGCTAGGGGTTGGTCTTCGACCAAATTATCTTTCCCCGAACAAAAAAAAAAAAAAAAAAAAAGTGAGGGGTCGGGTAGCTATTTTTAGGGCATGTCCAAGCCTGGAAAACATCGAGTCGAGTTAGTTCGGGTCTAAAGCTAAATTAGACAGATGCGTGAAGAAATTGCCCAAAATTCGAGTTGAAATTATTTGTCCAAAACTGCATGTGTGGGTCAGGCTAATGGGTGGGGCTCAATTTGATATGCTCTAGAAGTATGTTTTATAATTTTGACACTTTAGGTGTTTTTAATAATCTAATGAATTATTTGTGAAAATTTGTTTGTAACTTTATTTTTACAAATTAAAAAAAAAATCATTATAATTCTTTCTATGGTGTATTTATCGCATAATCCTTTGAACCATATGATTACTATTACATTGCCACGTAGTCTTCAATCTAGTGGTAAGAGATTCTCCTTTTCTCCTTTCAAAAAAAAAAAGAGATTCTCCTTTTCACCTGAAGTTCATAAATCAATGCCCACTATGAGCTTTTGGGTGTAGGAATTTCTTTATCCTTTTTCCTTTACTTTTGAAATATGACTTATAAATTGGAGCGGTTAATCTGTGAATGTGTTGGTTCAGTAGGATATTTCTCATTAACATACTAAGAACAATATGACTACGACTATTACAATTTTGTCATTATTTCCTCATTTAATAAAAAGGAAGAGGTTTAACATGTCCAATAATTGTGCTAATCCATGTGCAATGTGACTCAAACCCCTCAAAGAGAAGACATTCCTAAACATCGATCAATTAATATTTAAATGTTATTACTACTTAGTAAAATAACCAAATGAAGTTGACAATTGAGCTTTATGTTACCATCTAGTCATCTGAAATTAAGAATGGTGTTTGAATCTAAATTAGGGGCAACTATGCTTTACAATGATTGAATGCATAATTGAGGAAGGGAAATTATAGAGGATGGCATATCTTTAAGATCAAGGCTCATATCTTTTAGATCAAGATTAAATGAAGAGGAGATGGTTGGAAGGGACCCTACTTATCTTAGCTTCCAATAACATAAAGTTAAACTGTGAATATTCGAGAAATTAGCAATAATTGTGACTTGTGAGTTATCATCAGTGGTATATATATAGCTTACTAGTCTGTACTTCTAATGAAGATCTTTTAAGATTGAACCGTACGTGTATGATCGTTCAATTTCCATGCACCTTTTTGGGACACCCCAAAGGGTTTTTATGTTAGACCGTTTAGCCAAACTTTTCTTCTTATTGCATCATTATTTTTGTGTCTTTGCACTTCTTGGGTCATTTATATTGTACTAAACAATGTGAACTAAGTAAACTGATGATGTTGAGGGAACTTTGGAAATATACTTGGGTTTCACTCGAGATTTTCTTTTTAAAAAAAAAACTATTTATGAATTGAGGTCCACTAATGAGAGGAATATATTTGTATTTTATATAAAATGATAAATGTATATGGGAAATACGTTTATTACTTATATTGCAAAAATCCTGTTCTTATCCCCTCAACCTTCTCCTTAGAATAGTATCATAACCCATAGATTGGTTCTCTTTTTGCACAATTTTCCACTCCTAATCTTTATTAAGTCATTATTTGGTTTTTGAATAAATAAAGTGATTTCGAGGGAAAAACTTAGAATGAATTATGTATATACTTTGTGAAAAAAATAGAAGTAATATTATCATATGAAGGTTTTTGATGAGAGGTTTGGGCATGTTGAGGTGAAATACCAAATACCAATTGTGCTAAAATACAATCAATTATTTACCAATCACTTCTATATAACTCACTAATATAATCAGTTAGTAAACCTGCTAATACAATTAGCTTTCAACTATTGATTATCCGCTAATATAAACAGCTAACAGTTTACAATTATTCGCTAATTCTCAATAGGGTCTATCTTACCCTCTAAACGAGTTGGAAATTCAATACGACTATAATAATTTCCTTAAGCATTATAACCACAATTAGGACTCATTGATCTTCCTCTAGTGAAGGGAACATTCTCATTGGAAATACAAAACCCGTGAAGAAGTTGATGATTTGTGATGACAACCGTGGTGCACGAACTTGTGAAAGCAACCTCTCCTATATCAAAGCTCTTTTGCACGTTCGTTATTTGAAAATCCATGAAAAGAGAAGAAAAGATTGAATATTCTCCTGCAAAACAAATGTAAACAGCAAAGCAGAAGTCTTCTGGTTGGCAAATTTCACCTTCGTTCTGACAGTTCCTAATCTTTTGACAACAATAGTGTTCAGTTCTCGTCAAAAAAAAAAAAAAAAAAAACTGTGTTGTTCAGTTGTTGTACCTAAGAAAATGTTACAAAAGGCTTGTCTTCTTCTTAAGTTGTCTTCTAAACTTACCTCATAAGTCAATACAATAATTGTCACTGAATTTCTTGTACATTTGGAACACTAATACTTTAATTTGTTTTATATCAAGATTAAGGAGTCCAAATAAATTAAAAGATAAAATTATTAGAAATATATTTTCTTAATTTCTCAAATCATTAAAGGGAAGCGTGAGATTTTAGTTTACGTTCAATGATTTATATCAAATTCATAATATTGACATTTCATAGTCTCTCCTAGAAAAAATTTGTTCTAATTTGTTATATTTGGGTGTATTATCTTACCCTTAAAAAATGAGTTTCAGGTCCAATAAGTTCATATCAGGTATGATCAGGTCTAACACAATAATAAAAAATAAGTTTTAATAAGGATCAATCAGGTCTAATAAGTTCAGTTCTAATAAGTTAAGGTTTTTTCAGATAAAAAAATTTAGTGAGTCCATTTAGCTATATAAGGAGAGATTTGACTCATTAAACCGATCCTCTAAGTAAAAAGAAAAATATGCTCATAGTTTCATTACCATTTCAATTTGAATAGTAAAATTATCACCTCTAATTCAGATTATTTGGAGAAGAATTCTCAAACAAGAAGTTGTTATTCAACAGAAATAACATAATGTTAAGTGTGAACCAAACAAAATAAAAATATATATAATTGTGAGTATATGAACTTTTAACTCTTAATTAAGATATCATTTTATTTGACAGAATGATTAGGAATAACACAAATAACCAAGGACGCATACTATACTCTTACACGAGATTTTTCAAACCTAGGTTATTGTCTTTCAAAAGAAAAAAAATTACGAATAGAAAAATAGAAATAGTGTGGTTGAGAGGAGGGGGAGATTAATGTTATGATGTTATGTCATGTTCAAGCTTTTTGGGGGTGTGGCAACAACCGCTGGGGCGCATGTGCAAGATAGGATAATATACTAGCTGAAAAGATGTTGAATTTATTTGATAAAAGAAATGTGGATCCCCTTATTTTGGCAATATTTATTTGTCTTAAATCTCTTTATATTATGTTTTTGATTTATGAAAAAGAAAGCTCATCATCCTGACACGTTGGGGCAGCATCCACTATAATCTAATTTACGATCTTTATTCTTGATCTCTCATATGAATTTGAGGTGGAATACCATTCTTATGGTCAAACTAGCATGTTAGTTATATATACAACTTGTTCAACCTGATTAAATGTGTATCTTCACTTGTTATATGCTCATGATTGTGGGACATATATGCTTTATTAACTTTAAAACCTAAATTCATCTCCAAACTAACATGCTAGATAACATTTATTATTACATTGTCCAATATTAATCAGAGCCGTTCCTGAACATTATTGGACCCGGGGCGAAATTAAAAAAATGGGCCCTAACACACGAGAAATTAAAGAATTCTTCTAATTCCTCTCTTGGTTTTCTTTTCTTTCTTTTTTCACTACCAGATAGATGTTTAAGACAACATCATATAGCAATCTATATCTATATAATACTATAAAGTAATAAGGATTTGCTTATGTGTCATGAGCAAATTGAATTGCTGATGTGTCAATCCTTTGGAAAATCTTTTACAATTTTTTGCCACGTGTATTTGCCTCTAAATATTTCTGTTATGCATTACTTTTTTTTAGGCACATAATTGGAAAGCTATTTAAGAAATTGGTTTTGCAATGGAATGTAAATTAACTAAATTTTAGGAATTGATTGCTATAAATTAGGAATTGATTATGCATCATAAAACTGCCAAAAAAAATATATCCCCTAAATCCGGTATTGTAGGCACTAATTAAAAAATCATATCCCTTAAATTCGGTATTTTAGACACTAATCATAGATTTATGGTTTGTCCTCTTCGGCATAAAAACAACCGAACCGAACTAAACCGAACCGGATGAACCGATTGCAACCGAACCGAATCGAATCGAACGGGCGAATTAAATTATAACTAATAGTAATGATAATAATTTAGGAAGTGAACCGAAACAACCGAATTGAATCGAACCGATTACAACTAAACCGAACCGATTGCAACGAACCGAACCGGTTGCAACAAAGCTGGCCGGATCAACCGAGTGAATCGAACCGAGCAATCGAACCGAAAATAAACTGGGGAGAATAGGCTCTTAGGCACTAATTAAAAAAATCGATCATATCCTCTAAATTCGGTATTTTAGACACTAATCATAGATTTTGGCACTAATTAAAAAATAAATTTATAACAAGAAGCTGGTATTTTAGGCACTACTTAAGGTATTACAACTATATAAATGAACATATTGAACTCTCTTCTGAAACCCAAAAAAAAAGTCTTAGCTGATTATAATATTAAACTTAAAAGTTTACCAAGGGACGTATTAATCATACAATAAGTCGTATTATAAGTTTTTTTAAAAAGTTCAAACTATAAGATCATTGACCACATACCCATACCATCAAAACTATAAGTTCATTGAAAACTATAAAATCACTAAGATCGTGGGCCGTCATATTACGAAGACTACAATATATCCCCATAAAACGATGATAATTATTAGTGAGTTACAATGTGATCAGCAATACAAAACGCGATCCACAATAAAATCAATAATAACTAATATTAGCACCTCATGTATAGCACAAAAGAATAAACATCTTATGTACTAACACTTGCACAAAAGAATAAACATCTTATGTACTAACACCTGATATTAAACTATCAACTGCATGAAAAACTGATTAGCCAATATACAAATTTCACTTTGATAATAGAAACCAACTATATACAATAAAAAGCTCCCAGAAACACAAAGATAAGGAAAGATAATAAAGTCTCAACAAAAATTAACTTTTACTTGGCTCATGAGGTTTGTAAAAAACTGAAAGGAGGGTAGCCTAATTGTAACAACAAGCATGGGGATGTCTTAAAGTTTAGTATAGTAACAATGGGACACCTTTCATTGTACAAAATACCACATCACAATATTTAAAGTTCGCTAGGAATATGCTATCTTAAATGTATGGCATCTCTATGTAAGGTTAAAAATTAAAATTACATATAGAACTTATGTGAAATTCATTGTCCATAATTTTAGTGTAGTTGTGTCTTTGTTGTATGTCTAACTAGCTTTCTAAGCACGCGTACGTACGACGATAATTTTTATTGTGATATTTTGTAATGTCGAGTAGTTATTTTACATGCACGCAATACATGTAGCGACAACTCACTATAGTTTAAGTTGACAATTTTTTCAATAAATGCTCTATTTTGTTCAACTTATTAGAAGTTATTTTCAGCAAAAATAAATTCAGATAAGTTCAGATTAGCAAAAATAAGTTGAATAGAACAGAACCAAAGTAGTTATAGATTTCCATAATTTTTGATATATACTCCAGATAAGGAAAATCATGATCAATTGTTCAAGTTGCCATCATTGGATACACGTATCAAATCAACTCATATAAGTTCTTAAGTCATATATATTGTTCAGTTTATTCACAACAACCAAATCATCACAACTTAAAAAATTAATATTACCATACATATGAAATTTGAGAGCTCCTAATTTTTAGGTGTTCATCTCAAAGAAAAGATAAAATGTCATATACTCTATTTCCACATATAAATTGATTTTTATTTATTCTATATATTACCGTTCATTTGGAACAAGTATTATTGACTTGGGTCAGTGAGTTGATCACAAACTCACAGTAAAAATGAACAAAAGGGTGAATTGTGCATGTAATAAATAATTGACAACACAATTTCTTCTATATTTTACTTTCCAAAATAAATAAAAAAATTGATCAAATAGTATGAAACTTACAAGCTTTAAATTCTAAGAGAGGTGCATAGAATCTTACTTCTACCTAGAAGCCGAATATAATCTTAGCAAAATCTAAGTTTGCTAATAAAGTTCTAAAATGTAACAAACCCTTGCTTAGAACTCTCAGTCTTCACTGCCATAAAAATTCTGTCTTTTACCATCTCAATTTGAACATCTAGAAAGTGAATCATCATCTTCATATAAGAAACTCATGTAGATAACATCTGAATCTCACACATCCAACGTCAATGGATAGAAAACACAATCAAATTCATTTTTTCTCCATTTTCGAAAATATCAAGTGTGTTCGATGAATCTGAGGTCGAACTTTTTGGATAATTTTTTTCGAATAAATCTGGTATAACGGTAACTTTTTTCTTTAATAACAAAAGATTCAATTCATCGAACGTAGTAATTTTTCGAATAAATCTCCATTTTATTTAAATCTAATATTGCCGAAATTCAGGGGAAAGATTCAATTGAACATAACAATTTTTGGCAATGTTTAAATCTCCCTTTTTGGTTTGCAATTTGCACAGGTTCAGTTGGCCATATCAAGAGTTACCAGGAAAAGGGTTTGAAATTTTAATTTGTGATAAAGATCACGGGATCTCAAGATAACAAGAGAGAGGGGGTGAGCGGAACTGTGTAAAATGGGGACTGCAAAAAGTGGGAGAACAAGTGGTTGCATGATTGAATCCCAATAATGGAGCGAATTGTGATTTAATCTGATCTTCAAAGGGAAGCAATGGGTAGAGCAAAAACTTTTTCAGTCAACTTTTTTTAGAAAAAAATGTTTAGTCACGTGTTGCACCATAATATTAACTACATCAATCATTGAACGCACGGGTTATAAGCCAGTTTTAAAATATTCCTAATAAACGATATGACTATAAAAAGTTTAAATCACGAGCTAATATTCACACCATGATTTTGGGAGAAACATCCTAAAATCATAAAATTTATAAACAAAAAATATTTCCGTGCATTTTGCACGGGTCAAAAACCTAGTTCAACTAATATAGAAAAGAACAACACTTCTGAAATTTAGGTGTTGTTGATACTAGTTGAATTTACTATGCAACATTTAGGTACTGCTGAAACTGGTTAGTGTTACTATGCAACATTCAGGTGGCTGCTGGACTAATTTTATGATAGGGAAAATGCTACTTATTAAGTAAAAAGTTTTACTTAGGTGTCAAAATCAGAATAATGGACACGATGGCATCAACTTCACTCATGCACATTCTTTATAATTCTACAAATAAAGTCACAAAGATCAGTGTGATGCGTACTTAACACAAATTATATTCATTATCCAGTTCAATTGAAACTTGGAATAATTAAGAGTAAAAAATTCTACCCACTGGCCACTAATAATAATATCCAGTTTCCTAACCCGCCAGAAATCAACAAATCAAAAAAAATAACTAATTAAGAGTAAAATATCAAAAATACAAATTAAAATTAGCTATTAGCAAAATTATCACAAATAAAAAAGAAGAAGAATTCAAGAATACAATTACAAACCTCATATACTGCTGAATCGTGACAGTACAATGACTCAAATCCCAATTCACAAATCATCAAAGTTGCTAATTATGAGAAATTGACTATTTTTTCTCTGTTCTCGTTAGATTTTGAAGATTATAATTGGAGAACCACATATTTTCAGTTGATTTGAGAGATTTGTAAGAGATTTTAATTAGGGAGAAAAATTCAGGAAAATATGAATATATGAAGAATTGCTGTTTTGTCATTTGAGGAACTGAATTTTTTAGGGTGGTTACTGGGCACTAGGTTGATGTAAAATTTAAATATCATATTAAGTAACTGATATAGTCGTGTAGAGAAGATGAACAATTGATATAGTATATTATACTGAAACGGGAGTTTCCAAATTCTTGATTGAGATTTATTTAGTATTCATTATCTATTGAAGTATGAGTTTTTCTATTTTTTTTTCACATGATAATCACCCACACTAGTAGAATAATTGATTATTGTTGCGGTCATTAAGTGGCCTATTTCGACGGTTTTGGCCAGCGAAGAATTCGGGCGCGAAGAATAGGTAATTGCTTATTCTTTGCCGGTTATAACCGCAAAGAATATGCCAACTTATTGCTTTGCGGTTTACTCCAAAACCGGCAGAGAATTGGTTTTTTTTTATATTAAAAAAACATGCATATTGCTGCGGTTTCTTCCCAAAACCGCAGCAATAGGTATTTTTTTATATTAAAAAAAACAGGTCTATTGCTGCGGTTTCTTCCCAAAACCGCAGCAATAGGTGCACCTTTTTTTAAAAAAAAAAATTGAAATTTAAATGTTCATACTATTTTCAGTGTTATAAACTTATAATGCAACTAAAACCAAAAGCAACTAAAACGAACTAGTACAACACTCATGCATTGAGTAAAAAATCAAAAATAATGAAAATAAAAAAATACAATATTTGAAAGATGAAATAAAAAAATTAAATAACCTAATGAGGAAATGAAACTACAACTAAAGAACAAATTGAAACTAATTACATACAAAAATGAAAAAAAAAACTATAACATTCACGAATTCAGATCCACATTCAAAACCAAATAAAAAAATTCGCCGGAAACTCGCGGGTAGACGAACGAAGTAGACGAACCACTCGCGGTTTACCCGCTGGAAACTCGCCCGAAAATCGCGAGAAAATCGTCACGCAAGTTGAAGGATCTTGATAAACTAACCATAGAACTGAAAATCATAAAACAAAATTCAGATTTGAAAATCAGAAAACAAAAATTCAGATCTGAAAATGAAAACTCGTAAAAAATAAGAACGAAATTCGAACCTGTGGAAAACTCGTCTTCAGAGTGAATGGGAGAGAAGGAGGCGAAGAACTCGACGGTGGCGCGCGAGAGAGGCGACTGAGAGGGATGGAGAATGAGGCGAGGGCGACGGCGAGGGGTGCTTTTCTCACGACGACGGTGATGGAGAGACGACGGTGGACTCGTGAGTTGTGATTTGAAGAGAGACGACGGTGAGGTAGGAGACGACGGTGAGGTCACGAGAGGCCGAGTGAGGTGAGAGCACGAGGTCGGTGAGAATGAGAGAGAAAAGAGGAGAGTGAACCGATGAATGAGAGAGAGGGAGGAGTTAGGAGTGTGTGAGATGTGAGAGGGAGAAATAAGACTGAGGGAGGCGCGCCCAACTTATGTTAGATTTAGGGTTTTTTTAGGGTTTCGTTGTTATTGCTGCGGTTTCTTTAAAAACCGCAGCAATATATTTTGGTCAAATTGGTCAAACAATTTTGAAAATCTCCCGTTGACATCTATTGCTGCGGTTTTCAGTAGAAACCGCAGCAATATGGTTGGTCAAATAGTCAACTTTTTCCAAAAAAATTCCGTTGGAACTATATTCTTTGCGGTTTTCGGTAGAAACCGCGAAAATATGGTTATTTATATTTTACCTTTCTTTTTACGTGATATATTGCTGCGTATGGGTAAAACCGCAGCAATACCACCGCAGCAATAAGCATATTCTACTAGTGCCAGAGGCTTAACAAGCACCCCAACCCCTCACCCCAACATTGAAATTAGGCTTCCACCAAGATTTGAACGGCAGTCCTCCCATGGGAGATAGGAAGCGATATCATCGGGACTCAGGTCGCTTGGTATGAGAGTTTTCTATTTGTAATCCAATTATTAGCATTATATATGTAATACACTAAATTAGTATCAATTTCAGACTTTCTATGACGTTAAAAGAAAATAAGCACTGTATTATGAGACTAAGCGAGTAATATAATATATTCCTATTTTCTTGTTTTAGAGAAGAAACTTCTAATTTTTGCGTCTTTTTCTTCTTTAAAAAAAAAAGTTCTCCTAACCCATCATGCATCCTAGCACAACCGGCAGTTAGATCTTTGATGATTAATCGTTGGTGCTTTCTATGACCTTCGACTACCCGAGAGGCCAAAGAACCGAAGCTACGTTTATGTTTTTGTTCTGTTTATTGGTGAATTATCAAATCTAACCGTATAGTTCCTTTTGTTGTACACTATTTCTTCATTGCAAATGATAAATGTTTGTTGCCTTCTGCTGACCAATCATGTCGGATTCACTCACATCTGGATCTAATACTTGAATTATACTACCTCCTTTTTTTTTATGGCAAATGCTAAATACAACCCTTAGGGCTGTATTTAAGCATTAATAACTCATTATATATCCTTATATTTTCAATACAAAGTAGAATATCAGCATTAAAAAGAAAACTACATTAAATAATCTTTGGAATTCTAAGCCTTTAAGCTTTTAATGCTATCTAATTGCACTATGTTGAATTAATTTTTTAATAATGTACTTGAGTATTTTAGTAGTTGATTCTACTCATTAAATAAGCATGTTCAAGTTAGCTTTACTTAGATTCTTTTGAAAGACTAAACAAACATTAAATATAGGAATTTACTATTTTTTAAGCACAACCCTTAGGGCTGTAGTTATCGGAACCCTTTTTTTATTTACTCACTTTATTTTGCGGGAGAATAGAAGGAAATCCAAAAGTGAGAGAGAAACTGAAAAGTGAAATACAAAAACAATAAAGGTAGAGAAAGAAATATTTAAATGGGTTATTATATCAAAAAGTGATATACAAGGGTGGAGAATGAGGAGAAAGTAGATGAGACATGTTACTAAAAATAGAAAAAGCAACAGTGTATAGATTAAAAAGAAACGGACTAAAAACGAAAGCGTGTAGAATAAAAAGAAATGGAGGGAGTAATATATTGATAATGAGTAATGTTACAGAAGTGTATTTAACGTCCATAATGAGGGAAAAAATTTCATATAATACGAAAATCAAACATTATATAAAAATTGTACATCATAGGAGTAAGAGATGATATGAATGAACAAATTAAAATGGAATTTACTACTCCCTCCGTCCCATAATATAAGTCTCATTTCCTTTTAAAGTGTCCCAAAATATAAGTCCTATTTCTATTTTCAATCAATAATTATGTCCAAAATACCCTTATGAAAATAATTTAATTCCTAAAAAGTTCTTATAATTTCAGCTTCCAATGCACCATTATTAATGATAAAATGGAATCTTTTACCCCATTGAACTCATCTACACATTTAACCATGCAACATTAATGTTCAATTTTTATTTGTTGTTAAAAAGAAAAAAAATAATATAGGTGTTTCCCAATAAAAATGAATCTTTTTATTCAAATAAAATAAGATTCCACTTTACCTTAATTCCCGTGTAAAAATAGAATCAGGACTTATATTATGGGACGGAGGGAGTACTATTAAAGCTATCATTACTACTAAATTTTGTGTAACCGAGTTATTTAAAAAGAATTAAGAAATAGAAGTGGTGTTAAGGATTTATTATTAAAACTAGAGTTATAAAGTTATAAAGCTATATCAATATTATATATAATTTGTGGCGGATCTAAAAAAAGTTTATACACCATATAAAGTTTTTGTAATAAAACATGTCAAATAATAATTGAATGAAGGTGAAAATGGAAATATTTTGATGGTTAAGCGTAGTCAAAGAATATTTTTTAAGAACTGTATAAGATTTTAATTTATGACTTTCAAATTAAAAATGCGTGTACTAAACAGGAATATACTGACAATAAATATCATATATGTTGTGTTATAAAGCTTAATCACTCAAGTGGGGGAAATAATACCCAACTCCCTTGTATGTGAATGTGATTGTCATTTATCTAAAGAATATTAAAGATCTTAAAATAAATTTAGTCCAAAGAGAGGTGGCTTTCAATTAATTAATTGCTTTCAATTAATTAATTGTTCCGGCTACATCGTTTTTTTTTCTTTGGGTGGCAGTGATTGAAGAAAGCATTTGTGTTAGTTTGTTACTTTGTTAAGAGTATACCATCAAGATTTGAGTCTAGTTCAGAGTTGAACTAGGAGGATCATACAACTTCCGATATCGAGCTATTTCAACTCTTATATATCGTCTTATCAGTTATCCATAAACCCTAAGCTGTCATTGTGTAATAAATTCAGATCTAGTAAATGCGTTATGTTGGGTTGGTGACTTGGTTCTATATATATTTGTATTTGTATTAGATAATAGTTGTGATGAATATATATGACTCCATTTCAATTATTTTAATTAAACGAGTGAAATCGTTAAAGAAGGATTTGACTTGTTTGATTGACTCGTTTAAGTTGTAACATTAATATGATTCGACAAAAATGAATCATTTTCTAGCAATCGATTTCATTAGATCATTGTATCAATTTCTCTTTAGCTAGCCCTTAAAACTTAATTCATACTACATGCTAGCTTTTTCTTTTGATTATGATAAAATTTTGAACTTTTATATCGTCATACCGCTCATACGCCTCTAACTTAATTTATTAGAGGGGTGTAGATTCCAATTTTTAAACCTCATCACTAATTTTCCTCAAAAGAAAGAAAATGTCTCATCAATAAACCAACTCATTTATTAATTAGAAGATTAAATTCGTGTTGACTCTCAAAGATAAATGGGTCGAAGAATATGAAAATTAACTTGCTTTTCTCGTGTTTGGTTTGAGCAAGAGTCCTTTTGTTATGTCGGTCGGATCAATATACTTTTTATCAATTCTAATATGACTTTTGAATTATTGCTCGTTTGTGTATATTCATGGATATGCTTGAGCTAATTAACCATGAAAGAGTGATGAATGTAAACCGTCATAAACTGTTAAAGATATGGATAATGTTAAGGTACAAAATGCGTAGATTGAGAAGCTTCACACAAAATTGAAACCTCTCTAACTTCCTAAAGACTCGCTAATTTCTAGCCCCCACGTGGGCAGGAGGAACACAAATGTAGAAGGTGTGGATGGATGGGTGATCCCAATGGTGCACGTGATGGTGTCATTTGCGACTTTTATTTTACAATGTTTGAAGCCACAAGAAAGAAAAAGATAGATAACCTTTCTATAAAAAAAAGTTGGACTTTTTGAGCACCCAACGTGTCTATATTCATTGGATGTTTTGTATCTCTCAAAGCTCACAAAAAGATGAGTTTTATGGGGGAGACAGTGAGTGTCCATGTAAAACAACCATAACACGTCGAACTTGCCCACACGAATGTCCACGGTTTATTTTTTTCTTCTTGTTTGTTACTCATGGCAAGTGAATCTAATTATATATAAATGAAGTTTATTAAAGGGTAATGTATTAAGTTTAATCATCGGATTACTAGTTTAAATGAGATTATTAACGTGTATTTATTTTTCGATGGAGTAGTAAATGAGTAATTGACCCCATAAAAGATGACATACATCCTTTACAAAATTGCTCAACATAATGATTAATGTTATCCACCATTTATTATATTTCTTTTTGTTACTACAATGTTATTCGATAAAAACTAGCCATTATTATCCATATACGGATTAAAAGAGGAGCGGGTGGGGGCCTGACTCTCCTTATATTTAGTAAAATTTTAAGAAATAAATGCAGCTTAATGAATGACATTACACTGTAGTATAGAATTAAATTTAAAGCAACATTGGGATATACTACGTTGCAAGGTTCTACTCCAACTTACATCAAGTTGGCTTTTTTTTTTAATAAAAAAATGTATTAAACATGGACATATAAAATCATGGACATATGTCTGGTCAAACAAATAAATGGACAAGACTACATAAAAATTAAAGTGTTGAGGTTTAGAACGATTACTTTAGCTGAAATTTCTTTATAGTCATAAACTTTTATGTTACCTTAATTAGTATTTTAATTAATTCAACATACATTATTATAAAAATTTTAACAGCTCAACTTTCAATTTACCTACTCGGTCTCCTCAAAAAAGTTGGTCGCCACTGAATGTTGCATATATATCTTGTGTACATTTAGATATATATTGCGCTAAAATAAAATGCAAAAGGTATCAAGTGAATTATGCAAACCTATAGAGCATGACCTTGAATTTTTTTAAATATCCGCAAACCTAATAAGTAATTTTTTTACGTAATACTTGATAGGCGTGTCGCGCACCTAACAAAAATAAATAACCTAACTAATCCTCCTAACTATGTAGTAGGGTAAGTCAGAGTCGATCCCACAGAGAGAAAGTTGTTCTATGATTAGCCCTTAAGTAATGGTAAGACTAAAGGAGATTTAATATCAAGAACAATGGTGGAATAAACTATACTAATCAATCTATAAATAAAAGACTCTATAGTTAAGTATCCCCACTAGCATGAATTAATACAACAATAATTTCTACTCCAAACTAGTCAATTAAATGCTCACAAGGAAAAATACACCCTATAAAATACCATAAACCTCTCCCGAGTATCTATGGCTTCTCTAATATGCACTCAAGCCTACTCCCGTGGAATCATGCAAATTAAAGACATTATTAAACGCGGCACTCTAACTTCCTAACAATCCATTCTACCTACTCCCGTGGAGAACTTCATGTCCTTAATTGAAATATTCAAATCCGTCAAAACCCAACTCCCGTTGTGATCAAGACAAAGGAATCATAACAATACTAGTTATCCCTAATCTAGTATTGGAATATGCACAATCAATTAAGCAATAACAATTCAACAATTAGTTTGGGAATTTAAAGAAATAATCATGAATTAATTCACACTAGGGTTCAACTTAACCATAGATTACAAAACTATGTAAGCATAATTGAAATAAATAAAGAAAATAGAGAAAAATAATAAAACATCATAATATAAAACAAGGAGAAAAGAAGAAGAAAAGAGATACTTGAATTAATGGAAGGAAGGTGGAGCCTTGAAGAACAATGGAGATCTACCAGTTTCTCTCTCTAACTTCTCTCTCTAAAAACCCTAAGTATAAACTAATAATGATGATATAATTACAAACTCCAAAAACTCCCCTCGAAAATAAGGGTTAAAGTCCTATTTATATGCTAAGATTAACATAAACCGACATAAGTTAGGTCACGCGGAAGATACGACATTACAGCAGGTTGCACGGGCAAGCAACATATTGCACGGGCGTGCAGGGTCATGCACGGTCGAGCGAAATCTCGCTCGGTCGTGCGAGCGAGGCAGAAGCTTCAGTGACTTTTGATTGCAGGTTGCACGGCCGAGCAGATATCCGCACGGGCGTGCGGTCGAGACAGTGGCTTCAGCTCAACTTTGAACAGCTATAACTTTTGATCCAGAGCTTTTTTTCACACATGCAATATATCGTTGGAAAGCTCTTGAAGTCTAGTTTCCAACTCAGTTGGAATTACCTCATTATCATTCTTGAGTCAAAAGTTACGATTGAAATGGTGAAGAGGTGTCATATTTCGCACAAGTACACAAAGTCATGTGTATCTTCTTCACTTTCAATCCGTTTTGGGCACATGATATATCGTTTTGAAGGTCATCTACGCGCCTAAATCATCATGTCCTCAAATAGGAGTCCAAAGTACCTGAGATTACATCAAAAGACCAAACAACCCGTGAAAGCATCGTAGCTTACGAAAATGGACCTAAATATGCATAAATGCAAGTAAATGCTCTAATACTCACTAGAGGAAAAAAGCCCAAGGGCTGCGGTCAAAAAGGGCCCAAGGGCTGCGTTTTTTGACCGCAGCCATTAGACTAGCAGCCCTTGACATTTAGGAAGGGCTGCGGTTTTTAACCGCAGCCCTTAGCGTGTTAAGGGCTGCGGTCAAGGAAAAACCGCAGCCCTTAGTGGGTTAAGGGGCTGCGGTTAAGGGCCAAAACCGCGGCCCTTGGTGATTTAAGGGCTGCGGTTTTAGCCCTTAACCGCAGCCCTTAACCCACTAAGGGTCGCGGTTTTTCCAAAAACCGCAACCCTTGTGACCCCAAAAAAAATAAAAAAAAAAATTTTTTTTTTTTAATTAATTTTGTCCTAAATGTTCCCAAACAGTTTATATATATATATAAGTATCATTTTTCATTACAAATTATGTTGTTTACACGAATATAGAGAAAATAATAACTAAATTACATTAGTTCGAGGCTGCCCTCGAATGTTCGAATTGCAATATATGAGCAGGATCACAACCATAAAAAAATAACCAACCAAAGAACAGCCATGAAGACATTACAACAACTCCACCAAGATCGACATCCGAATCCCTCAAAAGCAACTTTTCTAGAGATGATAGAACCTGGCAAATAAAACCAAAACCGCTATAATTTGGAGTTGAAACTATATCTATGCAAGTACTACAAAGCGAAAGTGGACGGACCCACTCCACAAGAACAACTTTCAATTTGTTGATGTTGTAAGTACATGGCGACTTACAATACAACAACAAATGGCTAAACAAATGGCTAGCGGGGGGTTGCGGGCAGGGTGGGGCTGGGCAGGGGGTGGGGGCAGGGGGAGGGAAGGGAGCTGGTGCAGTGTGCTAGGGGTGTAGCGAGGGCGACAGGGGGTAGCGAGGGGCGCGGGGTGGGGTGGGGGGCTAGCGGGGGGCTAGCAGGGGGTTGCGGGGGTGCGGGGGGGTGCGCGGGGAGTGCGGCGGGGTGGGGGCGGGGGAGGGAAGGCGGGGGTCTTGGGGCCGTGCTAGGAGTGTAGCGGGGGCGGCAGACAGGGGGTAGCAGGGGGCGCCGGGTGGGGTGGGGTTCTAGCGGGGGCTAGCGGGGGTTGCGGGCGGGGGCGGCGGGGGGTCTTGCGGGGAGTTACGCGGGGGTGGGGGCAGGGGGAGGGGAAGCGGGGGGTCTTTGGGGCGTGCTAGGGGTGTAGCAGGGGGCGCATGGGGGTAGCAGGGGCGCCGGGGTGGGGTGGGGTTCTAGCGGGGGGGCTAGCGGGGGGTCATCAGGCCTGTGGGCGCGGGGGTGCTTGCGAGGAGTCTGGGTTGGGAGGGGGGGGGGGCAGGGGAGGGGAAGCGAGGGTGTCTTTGGGTGTGCTAGGGGTGTAAGAGGGGGCCATGTACCTATTAGGACTATATATGACCTAACACGCGGCTAAATGCAAAAAACTAAGTGAAATGGAGTGTAAAGGCCAAAATCGACCCGAAATGGCCTTCATTTACCCAAAATGTGTTTCAAAGCATATAAGTGGAGTTTAATTGACTCTTATAGTTATATATGTACCTATTGGGACTATATATGATCTAACATGCGGCTAAATGCAAAAAACTAAGTCAATTGGAGTGTAAAGGCCAAAATCACCCGAAATGGCCTTCATTTACCCTAAAAAGTTGTTTCAAAGCATATAAGTGGAGTTTAATTGACTCTTATAGTTATATATGTACCTATTGGGACTATATATGACCTAACATGCAGCTAAATGCAAAAAACTAAGTGAATTGGAGTGTAAAGGCTAAAATCGACCCGAAATGGGCTTCATTTACCCAAAGGGTGTTTCAAAGCATATAAGTGGAGTTTAATTGACTCTTATAGTTATATATGTACCTATTAGGACTACATATGACCTAACATGCGGCTAAATGCAAAAAACTAAGTGAATTGGAGTGTAAAGGCCAAAATCGGCCCGAAATGGCCTTCATTTACCCAAAATGTGTTTCAAAGCATATAAGTGGAGTTTAATTGACTCTTATAGTTATATATGTACCTATTGGGACTATATATGACCTAACATGCGGCTAAATGCAAAAAACTAAGTGAATTGGAGTGTAAAGGTCAAAATCGGCCCGAAATGGGCTTCATTTACCCAAAATGTGTTTCAAAGCATATAAGTGGAGTTTAATTGACTCTTATAGTTATATATGTACCTATTAGGACTATATATGACCTAACACGCGGCTAAATGCAAAAAACTAAGTGAATTGGAGTGTAAAGGCTAAAATCGACCCGAAATGGGCTTCATTTACCCAAAGGGTGTTTCAAAGCATATAAGTGGAGTTTAATTGACTCTTATAGTTATATATGTACCTATTAGGACTACATATGACCTAACATGCGGCTAAATGCAAAAAACTAAGTGAATTGGAGTGTAAAGGCCAAAATCGGCCCGAAATGGCCTTCATTTACCCAAAATGTGTTTCAAAGCATATAAGTGGAGTTTAATTGACTCTTATAGTTATATATGTACCTATTGGGACTATATATGACCTAACATGCGGCTAAATGCAAAAAAGTAAGTGAATTGGAGTGTAAAGGCCAAAATCACCGGAAATGACCTTCATTTACCCAAAATGTGTTTCAAAGCATATAAGTGGAGTTTAATTGACTCTTATAGTTATATATGTACCTATTAGGACTATATATGACCTAACATGCGGCTAAATGCAAAAACAAAGTGAATTGGAGTGTAAAGACCAAAATCGGCCCGAAATGTCCTTCATTTACCGAAAATGTGTTTCAAAGCATATAAGTGGAGTTTAATTGACTCTTATAGTTATATATGTACCTATTGGGACTATATATGACCTAACATGCGGCTAAACCATTATCTTTTCTCGAAATGGAGAAGTAGAAGCTCTAGCCAACATGAGGAGGAAAACTAGGAAAGGTATATCAATTCTTGTTCTCGAGAGATCTAAATAAGTCCATCTCATATCAACGCATTATGCATATATACTAAATAATTTCACATTAGAGGGAATCCTATCCATCTCCAACTAATTCCACCAAAGACATAAAACACACAAAACCAAAGGCTCATTCATGGCCTCTCCGAAACTTCACATGATAAGTCCAATTCTAAAAATCCTAAAACAAGGGTTTTAGTGCATTACCCGAACACAATCAATCAAACCTTCAAAGCTAATCCAATGTTCATAACGTCATAGTCATCATTCACCAATTAACTACTTGAACAAATTATATTGAATTAATAACAATAATAAGTCAATAATATAACAATAAATTTACAACAAAATCATAGACAGTAGTAGTAAGTTCTAGATTAATTTTAAACAAAACAATCACTTATCACTATGCAAATTCAGCACTTCCACAGTCCAAACAGAATTCATTGAACATACCAATTCCAAAAAAAAAAGTGCTTTCCTACCAAAATATAACATTTCATATTTCAACACAATCCAGTAACTAAAGGACAAGAACGAGGGAAACTAGAATAATTCAATCTAGAACTTATCAATCCTCCCATAGCAAGCAGAATATACAAAACATCTATTCTCAAAATTGCATTCCAACAAAATGACCAATTTAAGTATCAACAATTCAAGCCTCACAATCACAATCCACAGCAAACACATCGTCGAGACTGCATATCAACATCTAAATATATGAATCCAGCAATTCTATTCTAAACCTGAAGACTGAAGTCTGGCGCATTGATTTCAACTCAAAAGCATATTTAGCAAAATGGGCATTCATTATTGAAGATAATTGCAGTTTATTGACACCTAAAAATCAACTCAAACAATCATACTATATATACCAAGAAGAACAAGGAAATTCAGGGAGGCCATAAAATCCAGAAATCCAATCAACGAAATATGCCCATAAAATTCAATCAATGAAACATGCCCATATCATCAAAAATAGAAAACCTCCAAATAATATTCAAGAAAATGTAAAATCAAATTAAAATGGGAGATCAGCCAAATCTATTTCAACAAAATTAACCTAATCGAATCAATTTCGGGCGAAAAAGCGAGATAATCATAAAATCGAACAACAACAAATTAACAAAATCAACACAGATCTCATTCATACTTTAACAATGTGACATTTATGTACGTAATAATCTTTATTTTAATTCAAAACAAAAAAAGTGAGAGAAACCTTGTTGGTGGCCATCTCGACAGAGAGCGAAGACCGCACGAAGGGGAGAGAGAGAGCAAAGACCGCACGAAGGGGAAAGAGAGAGAGCGGCGGCCCAAACACATCCCACCCACCCTGCAGCCCCCCTCCAAATCCCACCCACCCGCACACACACACATCCCACCCCTTCACACACCCACATCCCACCCGCAGCCCCCCTCCACATCCCACTCCGCACACACACACCAACCTACACACACCCTTCACACACCTCCACTCATATCCAGCCTTCCCAACCCCCGCCACCACCCCCTTCACACCCCCCGCCAGCCCCTCCCAAAAACCCCCCTCTACGACCCACTCCGCACAACCGCCCTCTACAGCCCACCCGCACACACAACCCCCCTTCCCACATGAACATTTGCATAACTAATTCATCAAGAAATTATCAACTTTAACCAAATATTTCGATTTTTTCACTTTGCGAAGACGATTAACAACAAACCATATAATACGAATTAAATACACCTCAAAAACAACATAATTTTCTTCAAACTTACTATTAATCAAAGAACAACATATAAATTACCCAATTCAAGCTAAAAATCAATCCAATAAAATCAAAACCACAAAATAATAGGAAAAATCAATTCAATTTCGACATAAAAAATGACTACAAATAAGTAAATAACTATCAATTTCGATTAAGGAAGAGAAAATCCTCGTAGAATACTTTGTCAAAGTCGAAACGAATAAAAATCGACACATCCAATTTTAGCAAAAAAAATCAACCAAATTAACCGAAAATAAGAAATGTGATTGAACAATTAACCTTGAAATTGAACGATTCGTTGTCGATGCGTTGAACAAGGACGCAAGAGCCGTGATATCCGATCAATCCGGAACTCAAAGGAGTGAGAGTGTGTGTGGAGAAGAAGAATAAAAACCCTAATGGGAAGTAAACGACGAGCCAACTGAAGAGGAGGTAGCGCGAGTAACACCGCACGAAGGGTAAAGAGAGAGCGTAGCACGGCGAGCACCGGAGGGAGGAGGTAGCGCCGGCGAACTGAAGGGGAGATAGCGCGGCAGGCTAAGGGTGGGGTGAGGAAGAGAAGTTAGGGTTTAGGTGAGAGAGGACGACGGGAGAGAGAGAGAATGAGAAGGGCTTGCGAGTGGACTTAGGGATGGGAATGAGTAATAAACGCGGAATAATAAGGCCCAAGGGTCGCGGTTAGCCCAAAACCGCAGCCCTTCACTTAAAGGGTGCGGTTTTTAGGCTAACCGCAGCCCTTTACTATTAAGGGCTGCGTTTTTTAAAGAACGCAGCCCTTACACTGCAGCCCTTGCGTTTTTTTCCACTAGTGTACATGAAAATGCACCCTAATATGCAACTAAATGATGTTAGAATATGCACTTATCAAACTCCCCCAAGCTAAACCATTGCTTGTCCCCAAGCAATAAGACATAAACATTGGAAAAGAAAGACGACCTACAATATAGGACTACAACAGGGCTAAACACTCAACTGAAAACACAAGAGATAAAATCACTACACAAACCAAGCATCAATACAAGCTCGAACAAAGCCGCATAGCATGCCATGTATCGCAATCGACTCTCCAATCATACCACATACCATCTCTCCCAATTTGGATTTAACCAAACCTGACAGACCTCACTATAGTCATGTGCGCTCAAATCTCTCATGTGTTTAAAGGATAAATGATAACACTCAACCTAAAACAAGTCGACTCAGATGAAACATAAACTCTTTAACTTTGACTTTTTGACTCACTTAATACTCAACAATACAATACACAATGATCAAGAGGACTTTTAAGGGTTGTAATGGGGTTGAGGTTAAAGGTATGGAAAATAATTTGGGAATTGTGGTGGAAAAACCAAGAAGGGGGAGCATTATATAACTGAAAACATGACCAAGAAAGGTCACAACAACTCCGTGCAACAACCAACAATCTCCAAATATAATCAACAACACTTTTCACTCAAGAAATTCAATCATAACCCTTTTTATTTCACTTTATTCACAACTTTTTTTCTACTTCTTTTTCATTTCATTTTTCACCTTTTTTTTCTTTTTTTTCGAACTTTCAATTCAATTTCAAAGCTCACTAAACATACTTTTCCATCCTTCTAAACTACAAATAGAGCACTTCAATTCAATACAAACCAAACCAAAACTAATACTCGCTCCCCCAAGCTAGGCTTAGGATAAATATCGAATGAGGCCAATGGCTTGTAATGTAGGTAGCAATCAAACATAGTCAGAAAGGCTCAGCGGGGTTAGAGGAAGGATAATATGAAAATAAGAATAACTCTGGAGCAGAGATCATGAAATAGAATGCCTCAATCATATCAAAATGTATGCACTAGCAAATATCAAGGAGTACTAAGTCAAAATCAAGATCAATGCGACAACTAAGGAACTAATCACACATGAAAGAACATAACTGACACAGATACGTCAGTTTATAGGCACAGAAGCTCACTTAGTTTAAGGTATCTGCACAATAAAGTTAAATCGAGCCAGAGAGAGATCAATCAATATTACCACAAACAATCAATTGTGAAACAATCGTGCTATGAAGAATCATGAACAAGATGAATTATGCTTAGGAATTGAAGTAAAATATCAGCAAGGTTCTCAATAAGTGCTAGCAATAGTCCCATAGATGCAACTAAAATGACATGAAACCTAATATGAGATGAAATATGCCAATGCAACTATGAAAGCAATACAATGTTTTTGGTTACACGTAAACTCCCACTCCTAGTGAGCGGTACAAACCGTGCAACATCCTACGAAAGCAATGAAAAAAAAATTACTCTAGATGCAACTAACATGCGCTAAGTAATGATGACAAACATCCTCCCCCAAGCTAAATGACACATTGTCCTCAATGTGAACAAAGAGGAATTAAATGAGGGAGAGGTACAACTTACAAAAGGGGTGGGTAATCAAAGGGAGTGTCAAAAAGCATCGACACCTCCACCACAATCGATAGTTGTAATGAGGCAGTGAACTTAGCCAAAAAAAAATTGGTTATGCTTGTACCTAGCAACAGACTTCGTCACACATTAGCAAAGTTAGTCAAACCAAAATAAATAAATAAAATGAACAAAGTCGGGTTGCCTCCCGATAAGCGCTGATTTAAGGTCTTGCATGACCGTTTAAGACTAGTAGATCACTCATAATAGTTCAATGCTCTAAGAAGCTTATCATATGTTCCCGCAAACATCTCGAGCATATTATATAAGAGTGGAAAGGAAAAATGAAAAAAATTAGTACTAAAAAAATACTAAAACTACAAAAAGAAAAATCAAAGGAAAAATTATATTTACAAGAAGAAGAAAAAGAAAAATTGTTAGTCTTTTTACATGACTCAAAAGAAGGAAAAGAAACTAAATTTACATTATTTACATTATCATAAAAGTCATTCAAGAAGGGAGGAAGAAGGAACGATGTAGGATATAATATAGGGGAAGAAGGAATAAGATCAAGTTTTTTAGAAAAAGGAACATGAGACTCAAAAACTATAGGTGGTATCGATAAAGACTCATAAATCACTTCACTCTCGACTTGACTTTCCTCCAAAGAGGAAATTTCAACAAAGGGCTCTTCCTCCTTTAAAATATCCATCACATTGCTCTCTCCTATAATTTGATCATCATCCTCATAACTCTCATTCTTTATACAACCGGCATCATCAACATCATAAATATACGGTTGGGGATGAGAATTTTGAGTGTAATAATCAAATTCATATTGGGGTGAGGGGTTAAAATCATTCACTAACGTCACATCATACGAAGAAAAATCATGTGAAGTAGATTGACAATTTGAGCAATAAGGAGGTGTTGTAATATGCATCTCGGATGAAAAGGATGGTCTAGAAGATAAAGACATATCCCACTCATAATTATTCTGAGCCAACCACTCAATTTGATCCCAACAATAATCAGGTGATTGAGATAGAAATTGACCATTAGACATAGACTCCAACACCTCCCTAGTTTCTTCATTTAAACCCTCATAAATCACTAGGCACATATTACAAATTTCAATTCCATGGTTAGGACCAACAAAATCGCCAAGTCTATAATAGTATTTCCAAAACAATTCATTCTCATATTGAGGAAAAGAAAAAATTGCTCTAGAATTACTAGCAAAAATATTGGGTTCATGGAACATGTATGGTAATTCATGAGAACTCATGCAAAAATTGGGAGAATTTTGATATGATGCATCAAAACTATAAACATGAGAACCACAAGAATTATGACTATGGTGCCTATCAGAAGAATTATCCCCATCAAAATAATAATATGACTCCATGATACGAAAAAAAGAAAAGAAAAAAAAAGATATTCACAAAAGAAATGAAAAAATATATATATACAGTCTAGTCTCACCAAAAAATAAAAACTAAATAAAACAAACTATCTCCCCGGCAACGGCGCCAAAATTTGATAGGCGTGTCGTGCACCTAACAAAAATAAATAACCTAACTAATCCTCCTAACTATGTAGTAGGGTAAGTCAGAGTCGATCCCACAGAGAGAAAGTTGTTCTATGATTAGCCCTTAAGTAACGGTAAGACTAAAGGAGATTTAATATCAAGAATAATGGTGGAATAAACTATACTAATCAATCTATAAATAAAAGACTCTATAGTTAAGTATCCCCACTAGCATGAATTAATACAACAATAATTTCTACTCCAAACTAGTCAATTAAATGCTCACAAGGAAAAATACACCCTATAAAATACCATAAACCTCTCCCGAGTATCTATGACTTCTCTAATATGCACTCAAGCCTACTCCCGTGGAATCATGCAAACTAAAGACATTATTAAACGCGGCACTCTAACTTCCTAACAATCCATTCTACCTACTCCCGTGGAGAACTTCATGTCCTTAATTGAAATATTCAAATCCGTCAAAACCCAACTCTCGTTGTGATCAAGACAAAGGAACCATAACAATACTAGTTATCCCTAATCTAGTATTGGAATATGCACAATCAATTAAGCAATAACAATTCAACAATTAGTTTGGGAATTTAAAGAAATAATCATGAATTAATTCACACTAGGGTTCAACTTAACCATAGATTACAAAACTATGTAAGCATAATTGAAATAAATAAAGAAAATAGAGAAAAATAATAAAACATCATAATATAAAACAAGGAGAAAAGAAGAAGAAAAGAGATACTTGAATTAATGGAAGGAAGGTGGAGCCTTGAAGAACAATGGAGATCTACAAATTTCTCTCTCTAACTTCTCTCTCTAAAAACCCTAAGTATAAACTAATAATGATGATATAATTACAAACTCCAAAAACTCCCCTCGAAAATAAGGGTTAAAGTCCTATTTATATGCTAAGATTAACATAAACCGACATAAGTTAGGTCACACGGAAGATACGACATTACAGCAGGTTGCACGGGCAAGCAACATATTGCACGGGCGTGCAGGGTCATGCACGGTCGAGCGAAATCTCACTCGGTCGTGCGAGCGAGGCAGAAGCTTCAGTGACTTTTGATTGCAGGTTGCACGGCCGAGCAGATATCCGCACGGGCGTGCGGTCGAGACAGTGGCTTCAGCTCAACTTTGAACAGCTATAACTTTTGATCCAGAGCTTTTTTTCACACATGCAATATATCGTTGGAAAGCTCTTGAAGTCTAGTTTCCAACTCAGTTGGAATTACCTCATTATCATTCTTGAGTCAAAAGTTACGATTGAAATGGTGAAGAGGTGTCATATTTCGCACAAGTACACAAAGTCATGTGTATCTTCTTCACTTTCAATCCGTTTTGGGCACATGATATATCGTTTTGAAGGTCATCTACGCGCCTAAATCATCATGTCCTCAAATAGGAGTCCAAAGTACCTGAGATTACATCAAAAGACCAAACAACCCGTGAAAGCATCGTAGCTTACGAAAATGGACCTAAATATGCATAAATGCAAGTAAATGCTCTAATACTACATGAAAATGCACCCTAATATGCAACTAAATGATGTTAGAATATGCACTTATCAATACTTTAAAAGTAGATAATATACTAACATTCTTGCATTTATATACTAACATTCTTGCATTTATAGCAAATACTTTAAAAGTAGATAATACTATTAATATGCCATCAAAATCAAAGAAGATAATGAAAAAAGAAAATGATATACACAACTCTTAAGGCTGCATATAAGAAGCTAATACAACATTAGTTATTGTATTTTAACTCAATATTCGCAACAGAGATCTACTTAATTTTGGTTTTATATTTTTTTTTATCAACCTATAGACAATCCATATAAAAGTTACTGGATGCATGTAACTAATCCCCTTGATGGTCCCCAAAACGTGAACATGTTTCTGATTAATCCAAAATCCCAATGCTAAAGAAGTAATGACGTGGATTAGGCAAACTTTATTATAACAGCCTAGCAGGTAACCTTTGTATCGACATGTAAAAGGAGAAGCACAAGATCGACCGAAAAAGCAATTAACTTTTTCTTGATAATGGGAAACAATGTTATTCTCGTTGGTCATAATGTAACACAAAATTTGGACATAACAAAATTTAGCGATGCTTGTAATCTTGCAAAGCAGATGTATCATGTAATATCCTCATATCTTTTGTATTATGGCAGGGGGGGCTGAACCTTGATCGTATAAAGAGGAAAAATCAGAGTTCAAGATTTGGAATAAAGGAATTTATGAAGAATATTTTATTAATTAATTGTGTAATACTATGGTTGTATGGTCTAATTTCAAAGAATGGTATTGAAAATTTTAACATAGCACTATTGTGGAACATCCTCTTTTGTTTTAGGGATGATGTGCAATCTGCTCTTCCCCGAGGTTCTTCAATGAATGTCTGTTATTTATATTAACATATATCTAAATACATCCAATGGCATATATGTAGGTGATTTAGGTCTTGTTCTTTTGGATTTATTTTCAGCTCAGTTCAACAAAAATAAGTCCAATTCAGTTCAGCAAAAATAAGTTCAGTTCAGTTCAGCAAAAATAAGTAAAAACAAGTTCAATTCAGCAAAAATAAGTTCAGTTTAGCAAAAATAAGTTCAGTTCAGTTCAGTCTTGTCTAATGTTGTATTATTATTTTTGTTTTCAATATTACTATTAATATTGTTATTATTATTAATATTATAATTATAATAACGACGAATTTGTATTTTTTATTTTTTTTTATTTTGTTGATTTTCATTATTTTTTATTATTGTTTTTATTATTATTATTATTATTATTATTATTATTATTATTATTATTATTATTACTTTTATTATTATTATTATTATTATTATTATTATTATTATTATTATTATTATTATTATTATTATTATTATTATTATTATTATTATTATTTATTATTTATTATTTATTATTTATTATTTATTATTTATTATTTATTATTTATTATTTATTATTTATTATTTATTATTTATTATTTATTATTTATTATCTATTATTTATTATTTATTATTTATTATTTATTATTTATTATTTATTATTTATTATTTATTATTTATTATTTATTATTTATTAGTTATTATTTATTATTTATTATTTATTATTTATTATTATTATTTATTATTTATTATTATTTATTATTATTATTATTTATTATTATTTATTATTTATTATTTATTATTTATTACTACCTCCGTTTCATATTAATCTACACACTTACACTTTTGACACTATTCACAAATTTCCCTTTGACTATCATTTGTGAATTATGGTTAAGAGAAAATATAGTCATGTGGGGTCTTGTTTAATTCGCCTCGATATGTAGTTTTAGAATATCGACTTTTTATATTTTTTACATATACAAAATTAGAGATATAAATGCTCAAAGTAGTGCATCGGCATGCGTGAAAAGTGTAAGTGTGTAGATTAATATGAAACGGAGGTAGTATTTATTATGTAGTATATATTATTATTATTTATTATTTACTATTTATTATTTATTATTTATTTTTTATTATTTATTATTTATTATTTATTATTTATTATTTATTATTTATTATTTATTATTTATTATTTATTATTTATTATTATATATTATTATTATTTATAATTATTATTATTATTATTTATTTATTATTTATTATTTATTATTTATTATTATTATTATTTATTATTTATTATTTATTATTTATTATTATAAAATAATAAAATAATAATAATAAGTATTGATAATATTATGTTAATATTTATTGATTATTATAATAATAAGTATTGATAATATTATGTTAATACAGTTCAGTTCAGCAAAAATAAGTTCAGTTAAGCCAAAATAAGTTCAGTTCAGCAAAAATAAGTAAAAAATAAGTTCAGTTCAGCAAAAATAAGTTCAGTTCAGCAAAAATAAGATAAGTTCAGTTCAGTTCAGTTCAGTCAAAATAAGTTCAAAAGAATAGGGCCTTAATATGAATATTGTACTTAAGATAAATTTTTTTTTGGATTGGTAATGCAAAGAAGAAAAAAAAAGTTAGATTGCCCTTCTAGTAAGAGTCAGACCTACTTTCTCATAAGTTACAATTTGAAACAACTAAGAAGATACGGCAAACATATGATATCCATATCCAAATCTATCAGATGTCCCACATATGCTATCTAGTTAGCTGCCTGATTTGCTTCACGATAGACATGCGAACAACACATTGCCTGAACTTTTAACTAACAACTGGATCTTTCATGAGGTAGGCTCTGTTCTTTTGGACTGAATAAGTCTGAACTGAAATGAATAAGTTCGGAACCGAACCGAACCTGTCAATCGAATTGAACCGATTCGATCCGAATCGAACCGATCCGAATTGAGTATTATTAATAATTACAAGTAGAGTAATATTTTTATCATCATTGATAATGATAATAATTAATAATATTAATGATAATGATAATAATAATAATATTAATACTAATACTAATAATATGCATAATAATAATATTCTTATGAATTGAGTAATATTAATAATAACAAGTAGAATAATAATGACATGAAGTAATAATATTATTAATATAATATTTTCCTCCAAGATTGCTATTCGCAAGTCAATATATACAAATCCAATAGCATGTTTCACGCCTAATACTCGTAGAATAGTAATAATAAGCATGCATGTACTTCTAATTCTAAGCAACAGAATATTGACTTGCCTAATTTACAAAATACAAAACTATATTTACATACATTTGACTACTCCTATATTTACAAAACTATATTTGACATATATTTTAAAAAAAATACAAAACTATATTTGACAATAATAATAAAGATAATAATAATAATGATAATAATAATAATAATAATAATAATATAATAAAAATAATAATAGTAATGATAATAATAATAACAATAATAATAATAACAATAATAATAATAATAATAATAATAATAATTGTAATAATAATAATAGTAATAATAATAATATTAATAATAATAATAATAATAATGATGATGATAATAATAATAATAATAATAATAATAATAATAATAATAATAATAATAATAATAATAAAAATAATAATAAAAATAAAAAAAATCAATAAGTTGTAGTACGAACCGATTCGAACCGAATCGATCGATTCGAATCGAATCGATCTCGATTTGAACCGAATCGATCGATCCGGACCCAACCGATTCGATTTGAACCGAACCGACCGATTCGAATCGAACCGAATTTCCATTTATTCAGTCCAAAAGAACATAGCCGTAAAAATAGAATAAACGTTATTGACATCGTCGAAAACAATAAGATTATCTCCTTCAACTTCGATATAGCAGTTACTAGTTAAAACAGTTAAATGTAGAGAATATAAACGATTTTGAATACAAATTTGTAGAATCTTGGCACATTCTTATGCTCTTAGCTATTGAATACAATATTTGAAGAATCATTTTCCATTGTTACCTACCTACCAATTAAAATACACGGGACTGATTATTGATTCATGCATCAATATCTTTGACATGTTCATATCTCATTCTATTAAGCCAATTTACAATGCAAAAACGACAAATGATTCATCTCTGATATTCCTTTCCGAGGTAAAGTATTCATTTCAATTTTCGAGTTAATTAACTACTCTACTGTCTATAATCATTTTACGGGTTTTGGCAATTATAATTTATAAACAGATCACCATGTGATTTGGTTAATCAATCAAGTCACGAATAGTCTTCGAATCTTATGGTCGATCGCTTGAAATTTACATTTCGTCCAGCTAACTTTGGTTCTTTGGTTAGGTAGAAGAATCCAAGTACTAATTTCACTAGTAACTAAAAGTGTTTCCTTGGATTGACAAATGGATCTAATTCATTTTTCCACACTATCTTAATACAAGCGGCCCATCAAAATTGATCCCACCCAATATATTAGGCTATATAAAATTATGAATAATATGTTTTTTTTTTATAATACATAGATAATGAATAATATGTTGATATATATAGTTGTTGTGCACTTGGAGTCTTGGACCATAAGAGGCCTATATGTAATATCTGCTTAACAGAATTGGAGGCACTAGTACTAATAGAGTAATATTAATAATGAGCACCTCATTATTAGGTAGCTTATGTGTTAGAATGTTCGGCAATCAAGTATGCTTTGTTGAAAGTAATTTTGGGGATGGTCTGATGGATGGCCTCGTGAGAAGTTTTTAGTATATGCATGAGTTATAATATGATAGACTGGAAGGATATATGTTGATCAGTTCGACCGATTGTCAGTTATAGATATGCGTTTGGTAATAACCAAATCGAGTTCATAAGTGATTGGGGGTACTACACTATAACATATGACCCCAGTGTAAGTATAATGGATGACGAGCTCCAATTATGTTGTGAATTAAGATCTTATATGTCAACTAAGTACTTTTACAACCTTTAAAGAATATAAATAAGTAATCATCCTTGAGCTTTTCAGCTAGTGCATGTCAGCATGTAAAGAAGTAAATCTTCAAGAGCATAATGAATGAACTTCTTTACATCTAATTCAACTAAAACTTTAAATCTAGATTAACAATGTAATATACTTAGAAAGCTTACCAATCTAATATAATCAGGAAAGAAGTAAAATTTTATTCTAGGACAATTTAGTTAAATTAATAATTCAACTAAAACTTTAAATCTAGATTAACAATGTAATATACTTAGAAAGCTTATCAATCTAATATAATCAGGAAAAAAAATTAGATAAATGACCTAAAATTTATTACTACTCTCTAAATGAAAACATGATTATTGTTTTAATTTAATAATTACTACTTTTTGGGAATCGTGCGCATCACATATGTTTAAAGCTTAGTGAATTTCTATTACTTCCTATCTACTTCTGCTTTTTTTACTTGCTACATTGTTTTTGCACGGTTTTTAATACGTTTTCTATCTCTTAGTATCTCTTTTTTTTAAAGTAAAAATTAGTATAAAATTTTGATATTATGAATTTGCACATGGAGACGAATCTAACAGGACCACAAACGACTTATTTTTGCTTATAAAAAAATCAAAATATTTGGTCAAAGTTGGTAGTAAAAATTCCCAAAATAAAAATGTGGCAAGTAAAAAAAACTGGAGAGAGTATGATATTAAGCTTTATTTACTGGACTTCTTTCTTTGGAGTAGTATCAAAGTGGACCTTTGGTCAAGTCAAGTCATAAAAGTATAGAATCGCAGCCAAATACCATCACACTTGGGCCGTGCATGTTCATTTTTTATACCATTTCCACAGGTCATATATCTGGTGTGAATATGATGAAGAGTCCAGCCCTAATTGATGTCTCAAAACAGAACAATATGGTTTTCTGGAGGTCAACACTTCATCGGTTCATCCTATTAGCTTCAAGTACTTTATCCCCTCCAAAATTATTGCAACACCATAAGTGATAATGATATCATTACACCATAAGCGCAAATATTTTTTTGGAGTGCGGTGGGGTGGGGGGTTAGATGTGGTTAGAAGTGAGAAAATTACACAAGTTTGCTGAAAAATAATACAAAAGTGAGTAATAATGATATCATTTCTCTTATAAATGATATCAGTTTGTGTAATAATAACAATATATATTAAAAGTTGGCAAAAATAGGGGAAATAGATACAATTTTACTGAAATTGACACAAAAGTGGGTAAAAAACTAATAATGATTTACACAAAAGTTCTTTCGAAGTTCTTTCGAAGACGAATTTGATTTAGCCTTGTTTAATTGTATCTTGTTTTTCTTTAATACCTATTGTAGATGCCGTTTGGCCTTCAATTAATGAATTTTCTCTTTCAAAAAAAAAAAAACTAATAATGATATCATTTCTCTTATACTCCCTCCGTTTTCGAAAGTTCTTCCTACTTTGACCAATTTCCTCTCACTAAAAGATTCCAAATAGGAACAACAAAAGAAAAAGGAAGGAGGAGTAAATGATATCATCTTGTATAATAATGATAAGGTATAGAAAGTGTTGAAAAAGGATAATGAAATAGGGGGAATGATACAAATTTGCTGAAAATGACGCAAAAGTTAGTAATAGTGATATTTTATATACAATGCATATGGTTAGTTGTTTGATTTAGCTTCAAAAAATCTCCATAAAAATTCTGACAAAAGATGTTTGAAAAATGCAGGAGCAAGCTGAATTTATTACCGTGATTGACAAAGGCGAAATAGAAAGGCTCAAATACTCATCCATCTAAGATCCAGCCCCATCTTTATTAGTATTTTGTTCAATTTCATCATGCTTTGGAGTGTGATGTTAGTTATGAAAAGGAATGAGAGTGAGATTGGTGAGTTAGAAATACAGGACTATCAGATGGAGTATTGGTCTGAACAACTGGATGTCTCTATATCCCTGGGCAATATAATACTATGCTTTGCTTTTTCTTATTAACAATTTTTTTGGTTGGGATATCCTATTAAGTATTAACACTTATAATTAAGCTTTTATATGAAGTATTAACACTTACCATTAAGCTTTTATATGAACTTAGTAACCTTTTATGAACTTTTAATGATGGTAAAGACCAACATGAATTCCAATTTTCTAATTAAGAGAAAGATTATTGGAACAATTTCTCTTTATAATGACACTTTAAGAAAGATCAATAGCAGGCTAACCCAAATCAAATTGCAATATATTTTTGTTGCTCAATGTATTTTTGATAAAGTTTTTAATTAACTTTTTTGATGATGAAGTTTATGTGTTTGTATGGGCATCAAACATGTCTATGTTAATTCCACATAAAAAAAAATTAAAAATAATGATGGATATTGATACTTCATCTTCATTAAATGTTGAAAAAAGTATTTAAATAAACGTGTTACTGTTCATAGCAAGTTTAGAAACCAACATTTTTCCAAAGATAATTATTAATCGCACGGGTGCTAATCTAGTTACATATATAATTCTCATATGAAATATTTTTTGGAATGAAATAATCTTCACTACGATTCTATTCACATTTGAAAGAGTTTTTAAACTTCCATACATTTATAAACCCCAATTGGGCCAAACCCAATCAATATATATATATAAAGGAGGAACTTTTCGGGAGCTTAGGGAGCTCCTCAAGATTTCGAGCTCATAGAGCACGCCACGTAGGATTGCCACGTCATCAATTTATATTTTTATTTTTTTACAAAAATAGAGTTCTAGATGCTTTAAATACATATAAAGAGATTTGGATAAGCGAAAATTAGAGTTTGAATTTGAATCAACAACCTAAATTATTATATCATGAAAATTGTGTATAACTTTTGCTACATAATTCGGAATATTATAATTTTTGTATCATTGGAGAGCATTCGAAATATGCTTCGAAATAAGACCCATTTACAATATGGTTGTACAACTTATGAAATATAGAGCGCCATGTAGGATTGTCATGTCATCAATTTTTCTTTTTTATTTTTTTTCTAAAAATAGAGTTCTACATAGATTTAAATACATATAAGGAGTCTTGGATAAGCAGAAATTAGAGTTTCGTTTTGAATGAACAACCTAAATTATTATATTATGTAAATTGTGTATAACTTTTGCTACCTAATTCAGAATATTATAATTTTTGTACCATTAAATAGTGCTCGAAATATGCTTTGAAATAAGATCCATTTACAATATAATTATACAATTTATGAAATAGAGAGCGCCACTTAAGATTGTCATGTCATGTAGTTTTTTTTTTAAATATTTGGAAAAAAATAGAATTCTACATATATTTAAATACATAAAAGAGTTTTGGATAGGGGGAAATTAGAGTTGCGTTTTGAATAAACAACCTAAATTATTATATTATGTAAATTGAATTTAACTTTTGCTACCTAATTTAAAACATTATAATTTTTTCGGTTTTTTCACCATATACCCCTGACAATTTTTTTTTTGCACCATATACCCATTCAACTTTCCAAATTCACCATATACCCTCCACGTTTTAAAAAATACATCCACTTACCCTTAATGACTAACGGCGTTAAACTCCGTTAGTCATTAGGCCCTAAACCCCCCTCTAACACTAATTAGCTAACCTAAATCTACCCCTAACCCTAACCCTAACCCTAACCCCTAATGTAATACTTAACACTAACCCTAACCCTAACCCTAACCACCCCTTACCCTTTCCCTTCCCCACTGCACCACCACCCCAACACCTTCCCACCACCCCCATTCCCTCCCTCCCCCCTCCCCCACAGCCTCCCTCCTCCCCCCCCCTTCCCCGCAGCCCCTCCACCCTCCTCGCACCCCCCTCCCTCCCCCCCTTCCCCGCAGCCCCCTCTACCCCTCCCCGCAGCCTCCTCCCTTCCCCCTTCCCCTTCCCCTTCCCCCCCCCAGTCCCGTAACCTCCCTCCCCTTCGAATTTCGAACTTCATTCAGGACCCGGATCCTTCAGGAGAATTTCGAACCCGATTTTTTGGTTTCGAACCCAGATTTTTCGATTTCGGGTTGGTTTTCGACTCAAGCATCATCCTATTCGATTATTGGTTTCGAATTCAACAAGGTTTCGAATTTTTTTAGCTTCGGGGGTGCGATTCAACAGGGAAAGGGGAGGGAGGGAGGGGGTGCGGAGTGGGGAGGGGGAGGGGGTCATGGGGAGTGGGTACAAGGGAAGAGGAGAGGGGTTCGTGACGGGGCGGGGAGAGGGGAGGGGGTTCGCGACAGAGGGAATGGGATAGGAGTTCACGACGGGGCGGGGAGAGGGGGAGGGGTTCGCGACGGGGACGGTGAGGGGGAGGTGGTGGTGACGGGGAAGGGGGAGGGGAGGGGGTCGGTGGGGGGAAGGGGAGGGGGAGGGAGGGGGCAGGGGAAGGGGGGGGGGTGGTGGTGGTGACGGGGAAGGGGAGGGGGGAGGGGTGGTGGTGGTGACGGGGTGGTGGTGCAGTGGGGGTAAGGGGTGGTTAGGGTTAGGGCCCAATTTAGTGGTTAGGGCCCAAGTTAGTAGTTAGGGCCCAAGTTAGTTAATTGGGTTAGAGTTAGGATTAGGGTTTGATTTAAGTTAGTTAATTAGGATTAGCGGAGGATTAGGGCCTAATGACTAACGGAAGTCTAACACCGTTAGTCAAAAGGGTAAGTGGATGTATTTTTTGAAACGTGGAGGGTATATGGTGAATTTGGAAAGTTGAAAGGGTATATGGTGCAAAAAAAAATTTGTCAGGGGTATATGGTGAAAAAACCGTAATTTTTTTACCATTGGAGAGTGCTTGAAATATGCTTCAAAATAGGATCTATTTACAATATAGTTTTACAACTCATGAAAATATATTAAATTAGATGCATTGTAGGACATTATTTAGTATTTTTTTTAGATAAATATAATAACTGTTTTTTCACCATATACCCCTGACAAATCACGAAATTCACCATATACCCCTGAATTTTCAAAACTGTGCACCATATACCCTTTTTCTAACGGACGTTAAGTCACCGTTAGCTTTATTTACCATTTTGCCATTATTAACATCTAACCCTAACTCCTAAACCTAATCCCTAACCCTAATCTAAACCCTAACCCCTAACCCTAATTTAACCCTAACCCTAACCCACCTCCTCCCCTCCACCTCGCCCCACCCCCTAGCCCCACCCCCTCCCCAACCCCCTCCACCCAGCCCGCCAGCCCCCACCGCCCACCAACCCGCAGCCCCCCACGCCCACCAACCCGCAGCCCCACTGCCCACCACCCGCAGCCCCATCGCCCACCAACCCGCAACCCCCTCCCCCTTCGCCCGCAACCCCCCCCTCGCAACCCCGTTCCCGCAACCCCCTCCATCGCAAACCCCAAGTACTTTTCATGAGTTAAACATAGATTTGTAATGTTCTTTGGAATTTATGCCGAAAACGTAGCTTAATTTGAGCGAAGATGTTGATGAATTGCGCGAAAATGGGAGTTGCAAGGATTGGGGGTGGGTAAATTATCGAAAACGAAGAGGAGAAAACGCGAACCGTAGGGGAAGGGTGGGGTTCTCGCGACGGTGCAGCGGAGGAGTGGGGTTCTCGCGACGGTGCGGGGAGGGGGGGGTTCTCGCGACGGTGCGGGGAGGGGTGGGGTTCTCGCGACGGTGCGGGGAGGGGTGGGGTTATCGCGACGGGGTGGGGAGAGGGGCTGGCCGGGGGGTGGGGAGGGAGGGGGGCTGCGAGGGGTGGGGATGTTGGGGTGGGGGAGGGGGAGGGTGGGGGGGAGAGGGTGGTGGGAGGGTGGTGGGAGTTTAGGGTTAAGGTTAGGGTTTAGGGTTGGGGTTAGGGGTTAGGATTAGTGTTAGGGTTTAGGGGGTTAGGATTTAGGGGGTTAGGGTTAGTGTTAGGGTGACAAAATTGTAAATAACTCTAACGGTGACTTAACGTCCGTTACCAAAAAGGGCATTTGGTGAACAATTTTGAAAAGTCAGGGGTATATGGTGAATTTTTGAAACATTGAGGGTATATGGTGAATTTCTTGATTTGTCAGGGGTATATGGTGAAATAACCGATATAATAATGGCTATAAGTATTAAGTATAGTGTATTATATGTGATTATAACATTTGATTATAGGTCCAATTTACAGGATTAAACATATTATCTTTCAAAACCTCAACCTTACTCAACCAAACTAAAACAACATAGTATTGCAACAAAATTTATTGACTAAAATCTATAGCGATAAAGTTACATATATATAATTAGAGTTTTGGATTATGTAAAAATTAGAGTTTGATTTAAATAAAACAGCCTTAGAATATTATAAAGAGCTCAACCTAAGGATGCCAAGTCATTCTTATCAATTTTTAAGAAAGTATTCTTTCTGTCCTGCATCTATTAAATTATTACCCTCTACTTTCTTAAAGTATCATTCGCGTATTATTCATGTTAAAACTGTATTAGCTATTGTTAGTCATACCTGTTATTGGGATACCATTTAATAATAGACTTAGCTACAATATTCAATTGAATATTAAAAATTATAAAATTTATATATCAAAATAACAAATCTAGAAATTATAGTATAATGACAAATACTTTCTCCGTTTTTTTTCTACTTCAACAATTGGTTTGGACATAGTTTTTAAGGAAATAAAAAATGGGTAGTTTAGCATAGAGGTACCTCTTTAGTTAACTAGAATATGGGACAAATAAATCCTTATTAAAGTAAAAGCAACTTTATAAGGCAATTCGGGTAATTAATGATGGTTTTATTAACATAAAGTAAAGGTAATATTGTCAACTGTAGTTTCTTTTTTTACCAAAAGTGGAATGGACCCAAAAGATGAAACTATCTAAAGTGGTAATTGTTGTAATAGAAAAAGAACGGAGGAAGTATGTAAATACAATGATCTTGAAAAATCTCATTTTACAACAACACAAAATCAACAATAATATTAACAAAAAATATACAATAAAATAAAATAAACAACAACCCGTGCAACGCACGGGCTTCAAACCTAGTATCATTTAAAACCAAAGAACTCTCTCATTAGTCATTATTTCCAAAATCTCAAAGTTTTTTCTCTCATCCACAACAAATCAACAACAACCAATGTCCACCACCTCCTCCAGGACCTCCACCAACCACCACCAAACCACCCAAATCTTCGTATATGGGACTCTCAAACGTGGTTTCCCAAACCACTACCTCTTAGAAGACCTCACCGCCTCAAACGACGCCGTTTTCATGGGTTGTTACAAGACCCTCAAATCCTACCCTTTAGTATGTGGGCCCATGGGTATCCCCTTCTTAATCAACATCCCCGGGTCGGGTTAGCGTATCAAGGGTGAGTTGTATTCGGTTTCGGGTCGGGCCTTGACCCGACTTGACGAGCTTGGAGGGATTAGTCGTGGACACTACGAGAGGCTTCCTTTGGAGGTGGTGACGGAAGAGGAAGGTGACCCGCGTGTGACGGTAGTAGAGGCGTATTTTGGGCACAGGGATTTTGGGGAGGAAATGTGGAGGAAGAATGGGGAAGTTGGGATGGAAGAGTATTTGGATAAAATGGGGGAGAAATATGTTAGGGTTGAAAATAGAGATGTTGGTCTCAATTTGAAGGATTATATTCGGGTGTATCTTCAATCTAATCAATAATGATCATCATTCATCATTCATCATTCATCATTCATCATTCAAATTTGAGTTTGAATAACTGCCTGTTTCTGCTAAGAAATTAAGGATTGTGATATGTTGTGAGATTTGATGTGGGCCCCCACGAGCGTTCGCCTGAGCTTCGATGTCCGTATGCCTGAATCCTGCAAAACAAGGTTAGACTACCCCGGGGGTGTTTCCGGGATCGCCCCTCCGACGCTCAAGTTAGATGTGATTGAGGTAGAGAGAGAAGTGAAGCCTAGAGAGAGATGCTCTAGTTTGTTAGGTGAGAATTCAATACCTGCTCATTGATGAGACAGTTGGTTTTTATAGTGTTGGGGATTTCCCAGACAGGAAACATTACTCAGATGGGCCTTTTGGGTAGCAATGGGCATGCTACCTTTTAAGGCAATGGTCATTTCATCCTTTTAGGGATTTCCCCAATGCTGGTGATTAGGTCAACTTTTACAAGTGGGACCCATTGCCGCCACCTGCCCATGCTCTAGGAGGCTTCCAGGTTCTTTATTGGGCTGCTGATCAATTGAGCCCAAACAATTAGCCCCACGCCATAGATGGGGGATCGCGGGAGCCCGACTGATGGGATGCCCGTCTGTGGCGGAATACACAGCCGTCTTGTTTCTGACTCAAAAAAGGGGGGAATGCGGCAGGGCTCCCTTCCAGTTGAATGACAAGTGCCGACCCAGTCTCCTCTTGGTTAATGAGACGAGGCCGACCGGGTCACTCCCCGGCGCGAGAGAGTGCCGACCCTGGTCATTTCTCGCCAAATAACGAGTGGCCGACCGGGTCATTCCTCGGTGAAGGGGAGTGCCGACTCGGTCATCCACTGCGCGGATGAGGAGTGGCCGACCGGGTCACTCCCTGGTGAAAGGAGAATGCCGACCCGGTCTCCTCATACTATGTAAAGAGTGGCCGACCAGGTCACTCCATGGTGAGGGAGAGTGCCGGCCCTGGTCTCCGCATCTTTACATGAAGAGTGGCCGACCGGGTCACTTCTCGGTGAAGGAAGAGTGCCGACCCTGGTCATCCCTTGCCGATGAGGAGTGGCCGACCGGGTCACCCCCTGGTGAAGGGAGAATGCCGACCCGGTCTCCTCATACTTGTGTGAAGAGTGGCCGACCAGTGTCACTCCCCCGTGAGGGGAGAGTGCCGACCCTGGGCCATACCTTGTTAGATGAGGAGTGGCCGGCCGAGGTCACCCCACGTGTGGGAGAGTGCCGACTCGGTCTCCACATGCTACATGAAGAATGGCCGACCGGGTCACTATCCGCTGAAGGAAGGATGCCGGCTTGGTTCCTTCTTATTTGGATAGGGGCAGGTCCGACCGAGTCACTCCCTTTTGAAGGAAGATTGCCGACCCGGTTCCTTCTTATTGGATGAGGGGCCCGCTGATACTTGGCCATATTTAACCAAGTATAGAGGCGGCTCGGCAAAGGAGGGGAACTCCTGTTGGCCGAGCGGGGTGCTGAGCCACTTGGATGAGAGGCTAAGGAGCCCCAAGCTGGTCCGAGTGGGTGCTAGCTGATACTTGGCCATATTTGACCAAGTATAGAAGCGATTCGGCAAAGGAGGGGAGCTCCTGTTGGCCGAATGGGGTCTTGAGCCATTCGGATGAGGGGCTAATGAGCCCCAAGCCGGGTCCGAATGGGTGCTTGGCGATACTTGGCCAAGTTTGACCAAGTATAGAAGCGATTCGGCAAAGGAGGGGAGCTCTCGTTGGCCGAATGGGGTCTTTGGGCCATTCGGATGAGGGCTAATGAGCCCCAAGCCGGGTCCGAATGGGTGCAGCCGATACTTGGCCAAGTTTGACCAAGTATAGAAGCGATTCGGCAAAGGAGGGGAGCTCCTGTTGGCCGAATGGGGTGCTAGGCCACTCGGATGAGGGGTTAATGAGCCCCAAGTTGGTCCGAGTGGGTGCTAGCTGATACTTGGCCATATTTGACCAAGTATAGAAGCGATTCGGCAAAGGAGGGGAGCTCCTGTTGGCCGAATGGGGTGCTGAGCCATTCGGATGAGGGGCTAATGAGCCCCAAGCTGGTCCGAATGGGTGCTAGCTGATACTTGGCCAAGTTTGACCAAGTATAGAAGCGATTCGGCAAAGGAGGGGAGCTCCTGTTGGCCGAATGGGGTGCTGAGCCATTCGGATGAGGGCTAATGAGCCCCAAGCCGGTCCGAATGGGTGCTAGCTGATACTTGGCCAAGTTTGACCAAGTATAGAAGCGATTCGGCAAAGGAGGGGAGCTCCTGTTGGCCGAATGGGGTGCTGAGCCATTCGGATGAGGGGCTAATGAGCCCCAAGCTGGTCCGAATGGGTGCTAGCTGATACTTGGCCAAGTTTGACCAAGTATAGAAATGATTCGGCAAAGGAGGGGGCTCCTGTTGGCCGAGTAGGGTCTTGAGCCACTCGGACGGGGGGCTAATGAGCCCCAAGAGGGTCCGAGTAGGATTCGTGCTCCGACTGTTGGCGTTGCGCTTGTTTTGCCCGACCGGTGTCATCCGACCAAGGATGCCACATGGCCACCCCTGATACTTGGGATGTTGGGACCCTCGTGATAGGCTGAGCTGGAGGGGAGCCCTCATGGATTTTGACGATTCAACTTCTTTTGGGTTTGGATCATCTTTGTGAGAGTCTACTGGGTCTTCCATGGAATGGAATGAGTAGGTCCAGTTGGGCCTCTATTAGGAGCCCATTAAGACGACGCGGGGGGGTTTGCGTTGCACGTTCCCCAAGGTGCTCCTATATATGTATGAGAGGGGAGAGAAGTTGAGGGTCATTTGCTCATTTCCTCTTTCTCTCTCTCTCGAAAATCTCCAAATTCTCTCAACTCTTCGAAGTTCTCCTTCCATACTCTTCGTCCGACCAGGTACGCTTTTTATTTTTCTTAAGTTTTCTTTCTTTCTTTTCCTTTGAATAACATCGGCCGACTCCCTTGTCTATAAATAATGGGAGATTCGTCCGAGTCGTCGACACCTCCGGTCTCACCTCCCTATAAATTATCCGAGGAGGTGAGGGGATTGGGAATAACGCTGGTGTCGGCTATAATAAATTGCCCCGACCCCTCAGCTGTGCCCGACGCGGTAGCTCTCCCGAGCCCTTCGTCTTCGGTGGAGGAGGAGGCCGAGGGTGTCATTCCCTATCCTTGGGAAGTGTCGCTGGCCTATCCCCCTCAAGAAGTTACTTAGACAAATATTTGTCTCGTGATGTAGTGCGGGTGGCCATGCCGAGGGGAGCGGGAGATGCGTCCACTTCGGGCCGAGAGTTAGAGTATCCCGACCTCGGATCCGAAAGGAGGTCCAGGGACTTTCTTCCCGAGCCCGCGTAATTAAATCCTTGACCGAGGACCTTCGGGGGGACGGCGACCGCATTCCAAATAAAAGACGCATACTATCTCGGTCCGACCAGGAAGCCCACCACACAGTTCTGTCTCCACCGCCCGGATGCGTAGCGGTCTACTACAAATCGATGGAGATGGGGCTTCGGTTCACATTAACTCCTTTTTGCCGCCGAATTGTTGAATGCCTATAATTTGGCAATTTGCCAAGTCTCTCCGAACTCATGGGGAGGGATCGGTGCCTTCCGGATCATCTCGCAACTTGATAGGTGTCCGACCAGACCATTAAGGCCGTGGAGGCACATGTACGAGGCCGGTTGAGGTCATGGGCTGCGTCCAATGGGCCTGGCCGGTGGAGTTTTCGTGTCCGACCGGGGGTATCGGACCGTCCTCAATCTTCCCCGATCCCAGAAAGGGTTTCGTAGGGAGTTTGCTTTTGTTTACTTTGGCGGAAATTGGGGAATCCCGCTGGTCCCTCCCCCGACCGAGCCCATTGTTGCTCTGAATTGCCGGGTGGGCGAGCTCGACGATGAAGAAGGAGCTGCGGCTTGCTATATGCAGACCGAGTCGAGGATCGTGAACGGGGGCGAGGTGTTCGTCCCCGACCAATGGTTACCCGACCGCCACCTATTCAGTGATGAGCATTTCCTCTCGGCTATGGGCCTGAGTTCGACCTTTCTGAAGGGTAATTTGCCGAGGGGATGGCTTGGGATGATCAAAGAGGGATTCTTCTATTTGACTAACACTTTTTACATTTTGTTTTGTTTTGCAGAGCCCGCCCGAGCATACATAGACGAGGTAGATCCAGCCATGGCCGACAAATTGAATGTGGCGGCAATGAGGGCTGCTCGACTGAAGGCCGAGATTGCGGCTAAGACCATGAAGGTCCCTGCCCCTCCTAAGGTAAAATTTCCCTTTTCTGTAAACGAGCGGTATTTCTTGTAATTAGCGACTCATAGGAGTTTTCTTTCTCCTCGGGGATCCCGCCAAGCCCAAGTCCAAAAAAAGAAAGGAGCGGTCGGCCGACAAGGTCGCTCAGACGGAGAGGGCGCTCGCTAGGGCCAAAGCTGATCGGGAGAAGGCCGACCGGGATGAGGCCAGAAAGTCAAAGTCCATCGAGGTCATCAGCCCGAGAGGGCCGCCGCAGCCTGCTGAGGGCGGATCTCTCTCTCTCCACTCTTCGGACTTTCGGCCGGTCGGAAGTCCTCAGTATACCCCCATGTCTCCCTCCGCCGACCGTCTTCAGGGTGAACTGGGCGAGGGGGCGAGGCTTGGGGTGCCTTTCACCGAGCTTAGTCGAGCCGAGAAAGATGGCCGCTGGACGAAGGCCATTGAGCTGATGTATACTGCTGCTGACCTGGAGTATATTCAGGCGACTCATGGTCCGAACGAGACCAATGAGCTTTTCCGCTCTTGGCATGATGTAAGTCCCTTTCTCAGTGCCGAGCGTCTTATCTATGTGCTTTATTTCTCTTTTTTTGTTTTTGATTTGTCCTTTCTTTTTCCAGTTCTTTGTTCGGCTGGCCAGCGTGGCTCAAAACCGAGTAAGCCTTTCTGAAGAAGTGGCCGATCTTAAGGAGAAGGCCAAGAAACACTTTGACGAGGTCTATCGCGCCAAGGAAGGCAAGCGGATAGCCGAGTCGAAGCTTGGTGATGCCGAGCGGGCCATTGAGGAGGACCAAAAAGGCTTCGATGAGGAACGGAGTAAGTGGGGTAATGAGAGAGCCGCCCTGGTCCTGGCTCGGGATACTGCTCAATCCGAGAAGGCCGACGCCCTGGTCAAGCTGAGGGAGGCTGAGCAAAAGGTAGCCGACCTTAAAATCAAACTGACTGAGTTGGAAGGCCAAGTAAAGACCGAGACGCAGTGGTTCTCCGACTGGGAGAAATCTGACGCTGCTGAGGCCTACGCCAACGAGGTCGGCAGTGCGGCGCATGAAATGGGGGAGGATGAGGCGCTTGATCGGCTGAAGAAGGTCCTTGCCGAGTCCCACCCTGACTTGGTCTGGGCGGACGTTTGGTCGAGCTATCAAATGTCAGTAGACGCCGACAACGCTGCTATCTTGACTCGGCTGGAAGCCGAGGGGGGTGAAAACGATGAAGACGATGATGAAGAAGGTCAAGTTGACGTCAACGTCCTGGACGGCGATGATGTTGATGATAATGAGGATGACGCCGAGGCGGCCGACAATGCTGGTCGGGGTAAAGAGTTGGTCGGTGACAACTCTGAGCCGAACGCCGAGAGCATGACCGATCTTCCCTCTCCCCGTAGCGCTTGTACTTAGCATTTTTACGCTTTTGCCTCCCTTGCTTTTGTACTGATTTCTGTCTGTAATGTTCGACCCGCTTAATGAAAAATACTCTTTTGACCTCTATTTTCTTGTTTGTTGATTGCAATACTGCCCGACTGACCATTGCTCTTTCCGACGGACTAACAATGACCTGGTCTAGTTAGGTCTTAATTTATACCGATTGGCTTGGTCGAAATTCCGACCCGCCATAATTTCGGGAAGAGTCCGAACTGTTTGATCGGTTATGTCATAAATTAATTCCGACTGACTTGTTCAAAACTCCGACCCGGCCAGTCATTTCGGGAGGAGTTTGAACCGTTTTGACCGGTTAAGTCTTAACATAATTCCGACCGACTAGTTCGAAAATCCGACCAAAGAATCATTTCAGGAAGAGTTCGGATTGACTTTTTTTGGTGTTAAGTCTTAACATAATTCCGACGACTTGTTCGAAATTCCGACCAAAGAATCCTTTCAGGAAGAGTTCGGATGTTTTGGTAGTTAAGTCTTAACATAATTCCGACCGACTTGTTCGAAATTCCGACCAAAGAATAACTTGGAGATATGGCGCCAACCATTTTGACTGGTCAAGCCTAGTAGTTTGGACGAGGTGTAAAATATGCCGACTGACAGTACCAATTCATTACATTTGAAACCGACTACAACAATGCCGACCGGCTACAAGTAAGCTATTACAATATATGCCCCTATTGCAAGTAACAAACTTTACACATAGTACTTCTTAAGGTTGTCTGCATTCCAAGGTCGGGCCAAGGGGATGCCCTCGGCGGATTCTAGTCGGAATGTGCCTGGCTTAATAATTTCTGTTACTTTGTATGGGCCATCCCAGTTAGGTCCTAGCTTTCCTTTCGGAGTGTGAGAGCCCGGTGGCCTCGACCTTCGAACGACCCAATCGTGGAGTTGGATTGGCCGGGACCTCACTCGGCGATTAAACATCCGAGTAACTCTTTGCTTGTACTGGATAGATTTCAGCAGCGCGTTGCCCCTTGTTTCTGGCAGCAAGTCTAAGTTGATCGGTTTTTCTTCCTCATTCTTCTCGAAGTCGTAGAAGGTCATTCGAGGGGAAGGGAGGCCGACCTCAACTGGTAGGACCGCCTCACTCCCGTATACCAGGGTGAAAGGCGAGTGCCCCGTTGCTTCCTTGGCAGTGGTTCTGGCCGACCAGAGGACTCCAGGCAGGTCATCGACCCATGCTCCTTTGGCAGCCTCCAGAGACTTTTTGATTCCTTTGAGAACTATTTTATTGGCCGACTCAGCTTGCCCGTTCGTTTGCGGCCTTGAGACTGCGGAGAATTTGGTACATATTCCGAACCGAGCGCAATAATCCCGGGTCGGGCCACTGTTGAATTGGCGTCCGTTGTCGGAGATCAGAACTCTGGGAACTCCGAATCTGGTGATGATGTTCCTCCAAATGAACGCTTGAACTTGTTTATCTGTTATGGAGGAGAGTGGTTCGGCCTCAGTCCATTTGGTAAAGTAGTCAATGGCGACTATCAGGAACTTTCTTTGACCTGAGGCTGGGGGAAATGGTCCGAGTAGGTCCATGCCCCACTTATCAAATGGCAGGACTGCTTGAATTGTTGTCAAGGGGGTGGTTGGTGCTCGTGGAATATCCGAATGGATCTGGCAGGACGGACATCTCTTTACCAGCTCCTGAGCGTCTGTTTTCAGAGTAGGCCAGTAGTATCCGGCTCGGAGAGCTTTTCCAGCTATGGTCCTTCCCCCTTGGTGACTTCCACAAGCCCCTTGGTGGATTTCCCTGAGGATGTAATTTCCTTCCTCGGGGGTGACACATTTAAGTAAGGGATGGGTGAAGGACTTCTTGTAGAGTTGATCCTCGTGCCATAGAAACCATCCGGACTTGTGTTTTACCCGATCAGCCTCCTTGTGATCCTCGGGTAGTTTCCCGTCTCTCAAATATCTGACTACCTCATCCATCCATTCGGACGTCCGATTCAATACAAGTAGTTCCTTGACATTGATGCTAGGCTGCCGAAGGACTTCCCACATAATTGTTCGGGGAGCCGACCCTTCTGCCGAACTGGCCATTCGGGCTAAAGCGTCGGCTTGCTGATTCTCCGATCGCGGTATGTGGGCGATTTTGAACTGAGATAGCTTTTTGATTATGTCCTGGGCCTTGGCCAAATACATTCTCATGTTGTCTTCTTTGACCTCGTATTCGCCCCGATACCTGACCCACTATTAGCTGCGAGTCGGATTTAGCATTGATCACGGTTGCCCCGGCCAAGATGCATAACTCCAATCCGAGGATCAGGGCTTCATATTCAGCTTCATTGTTGGAGCCCAAGAACTCAAATTTGATGGCGTATTCCATCTTTTCTCCGACCGGGGGGTTTGATGACTAGTCCTCCCACAACCTGTCCCGGTAGACGAGCCATCCACTTGCAGCCTCCAAGCTATCTTGCCCGCCGATTAGGGGCCCGGATGTGCACTCTGTTATGAAATCAGCCAAGGCCTGGGCTTTGATCGCCCTTCTGGGCTCATATTCTAACCCAAAATCGGCTAGCCGATCCGCCCAATCCGGTCATCCGACTAGAGTGGTTCCCGCTTTCGATAAGCTTCCCGAGCGGCCGACTAGTGAGGACCTTAATAGGATGAGCCCGGAAGTAAGGTTTGAGCTTCCGGCTAGCCATTACTAGGCGAAAGCCATTTTTTCCACTTCGTTGTATTTGGCCTCTCGCTCCTCGAAAGGCGTGGCTTATGAAGTAGACTCGGGTGTTGTTTTTCTTCTCTTTCGGCTATCAAAACACACGAGCGCGTACTCCGAAATAGCCAAATAAATGAACAAGTGTTTCCCAAGAAGGGGGATATCAATTTTAGGAGGGTTGATAGATGCGTTTTGAGGGGAGGTGAAAGCCCGCTCGGCTTCGTCATCCCAAGCGAATTCTTTTCTTTTCGAGCTTTGAAGAAGCATAAGCTCTTATCTCGCCGACCGTGATAGAAAGCGGCCGAGGGCGGCGGACAATGTTAGGCGTTGTACTTCTCTTACATTTCGAGGAGACTTCATTTCCATTATTGCTTTGATTTTGTCGGGATTAGCTTCGATTCCCCTCTCATCCACCAGGAATCCGAGGCACTTCCCTCCCTTCACTCCGAAGACGCATTTCTTGGGGTTCAACATCATGCGGAATTTCCTCAAGGTGCCGAGGGTCTCTTTTAAATCGAGGGGTGATCGCCCGAATCTTGCTTTTGACGATCATGTCGTCAACGTACACTTCTATATTCCGACCCAGGTTGGGCGCCGAATATTTTGTTTACTTGTCCGCGATACATAGCCCCTGCGTTCTTAAGTCCGAAGGGCATCATCTTGTAGCAATACACCCCTTGATTGGTGACGAAGGCGGTGTGAACCCGATCTGCTCGCTCGCCATCGGGATTTGGTGATACCCCGCGTTTGCATCCATGAAGCTCAGGAGAGCATGTCCTGCTGTTGAGTCTACCAGTCTGTCGATTTTGGGCAGAGGGTGGTTGTCTTTTGGGCAGGCCTTGTTCAAGTCTGTAAAATCCACGCACATTCTCCATGCCCCACTCGACTTCTTGACTAGGACGACGTTGGCCAGCCATTCCGAGTACCGACATTCTTCAATGAACCCCGCCTCAAGCAATTTTTTGACCTCTCTGCACGCCGCGGCATTCCTTTCGGGGCCTTGATGCCTCAACTTTTGTTTGACCAAGCTTGAACCCCTCTTTGATGTTTAGCTCGTGGCACATCACTTTAGGGTCGAGCCCCGGCATTTCATTGGCTTCGTAGGCAAAGACGTCTCCATGTACTGTTAGAACTTGAATGATCTCTTTTCTTGTTTGATTGTCCATGGCCTTGCCTACTCTCGTAGTCCGACCATGTTTCTCATCAATGATGACTTCTTCGTCGTCCTCGGCCGGGGGGCGTTCGTGATTGCTTGGGGTTCTCGGTAAGGTAGACCCCGGAGCTCACTTGAGGGCCGACCATCTTCTCGCTTTCTTTTCTTCGAGTCCTCTTGGACGTCGACCTTGCTTTTCAGACTGTTCACATAACAGTCTCTAGCCTGCCTGCTGATCCCCTTGGATCTTTCCGACTTTACCCTCGTCGGTTTCGAACCGCATGAGAAGGCGATAAATGGAAATTCTTTGCTTTGACCTTATTCGAGTTGGTCTTCCCATTATGATGTTGTATGGTAGAGGATGTCCACCACTAGGAAGTCAATCGGTAGAGCTTCTTCCTTTGCCTTTCTCTCCCATCCGAGCGAGGCAATTTAATGGATCCGATTGGATGTACCGAATTTCCCCGGAAGCCTATGAGTGGGCGATTGAGCGGGGTTACATCCTTCTCGCCGTACTTCGGTTTCTGAGGCACTCCGAAGGTGATTATATCTGCCGAAGATCCGCTATCCACCAACACCCGCTTGACTCGGCATTAGCCACTTTGAGTTCGATGACCAAGGGGTCATCGTGGGGGCGTGTGCGAGGGCCGACTGGACTCGCCGAATGTCATGATGGGACAGTCAGGTCGGGGATGATGTACATCAAGTACCTGGTGCTTTAGACTTTGGAGGTGGGCCTTGCGCGAGCGGCCGGTAAGGCCACCCGACGCGAAGCCACCCGCTATGACCCCGATGAAGCCCTCTGTGTCCCCGCTGTTGGATGGACCAACCTTTTGTTTGCCCTTTTCCTCCCTAGAGTGCTTGAGGTACCGGTTCAGCTTCCCCTGGTCAGCTAGGTTGTCCAAGGATTTCTTAAGTTCCCTGCAGTCCTTGGTGGTGTGACCGCACTCTTTGTGGAATTCGCACCATTGGCTTTTGTCTCGCCGGGCGACCGACGTCCTGATGGGAGGTGGGCGGGGCATCATGGACTTGTCCTTGATGTCCAAGTAGATTTCTCTTCTGTTCTTGTTGAATCGGGGGTCGATGCCATGGTCGTTAAACCTATCTGACCGACCACCTGTTTTCTGCTGCTTTGACTGGTCCTTGTGATTTCCTTCTTCCTTCCTCTTCTTGCTCCCGTCGTCTGAGTGACGACATATGTCTGTTGCTTGGATGAATCTTTGAGCCCGAGTCATTGCTTCGGAGAAGGTTTTCACTTCGTTCTCAGCCAAGGACCATCTGAGCCGACCCGGTGAAGGCCGACATTAAGGCGGCGAACGCCACAAAGATCTTGTAGATCGGAGATTTTTAATGACTCCTCATTGAACCTTTTGATGTAGTCGGCCGGGCTTTCGTTTTCTCCCGCCCGACTCCCATTAAGTGGAGACTTGTTTTCTTTTGTCTCTTTCCTAGGCGATAAGCGGGTGTAGGAATAGGTCCTCGAGCACGAGAGAAATCCGTTATGATCCCCGCAGAAGCTCTTGGAACCAATTTAGGGCCAGTCCTTTCAGAGTCGTGGGAAAGAAACGGCACCAAGTGGCCTCGCAGCCAGTTTGAACGCTCATTTGTGCTTTGTATGTGGCCATGTGATCGTCCGGGTCGGTCAGGCCCGCGAAAGGTTCGATCGAAGGCGTTTTGATTTTTCCAGGGCTGGGCGCCTCAAGTATGTCCCTGGCCGAACGGGACCATGAACTTGAGCGCCCGCCGTTGATCCGAATGGGCCTCGATTGGGCGGAGTCGCCGCGCCCCTCCCGCCGAGCTTTCTTATTAAGAATGTGCCGAGCATCTAGGCCCTTCTGAGCCGCTTCTCGTTCGAGAAATGCCGAGCGTCGCGGGTTTTATTCCCGACGTTGCCCCTTGGTGATTTTGACACGTGCGTCTCCTCACCCCGCAAGGTGGATCTTCCCTTAGACCCATGCCGCTCTTCCTCCCCCTGTCCGGGATCGTTGCCGATCGTGCCGACTATGCTCCCTGGCCGACCGCCGCAGGCTAGGCTGGCCTTGATTCTCTGCCCGAAGGGAAGGGGACCGAGTGGTCCGGTCTTTAGGGGGTTGAAGAAAACGCCCCGTGGCTGTAGGTTGGCCAACATATCCCTCGGGCTTTCTTTGCAAGGTCTGCCGGAGCCGAGCGACTATCAAATTTATGTCCGCCGTGGATATGGGATGGGGGTCGGCGTGTTTAGGCCGGGTTCGATGGTTGCGGTCCATTTTCAATGGACTGCTCTTCTTCCTCATGATCGAGGGTTTGAACGGTCGGCGTTTTGGGTCGCTCGGACCTCCTTTGTTGAGATGGGGGAGGGGTCTCTTTCGGACCTCCGACCCCGTGCCGAGGGATGCCCGGTTCGTGTGCTCTTGGGCCGGGGCCATTGCTAAGTGACTCGAGAGGGATTTTGCCGAGTAGCAACAAGGTGAATCTTCTGCGAGTGGTGGCGAAGTAACTTCTTGTACTTTCCCCACAGACGGCGCCAAATTGTTTCTGCTAAGAAATTAAGGATTGTGATATGTTGTGAGATTTGACGTGGGCCCCCACGAGCGTTCGCCTGAGCTTCGATGTCCGTATGCCTGAATCCTGCAAAACAAGGTTAGACTACCCCGGGGGTGTTTCCGGGATCGCCCCTCCGACGCTCAAGTCAGATGTGATTGAGGTAGAGAGAGAAGTGAAGCCTAGAGAGAGATGCTCTAGTTTGTTAGGTGAGAATTCAATACCTGTTCATTGATGAGACAGTTGGTTTTTATAGTGTTGGGGATTTCCCAGACAGGAAACATTACTCAGATGGGCCTTTTGGGTAGCAATGGGCATGCTACCTTTTAAGGCAATGGTCATTTCATCCTTTTAGGGATTTCCCCAATGCTGGTGATTAGGTCAACTTTTACAAGTGGGACCCATTGCCGCCACCTGCCCATGCTCTAGGAGGCTTCCAGGTTCTTTATTGGGCTGCTGATCAATTGAGCCCAAACACTGCCCACCTATTGTAGGTGGGTATCATTCATCATTCATCATTTCATCTAATAATTGTATGATGCACTCATTTTTTTTAGTATGTTAATATGCAATTGTTGTATACTTGTATATCAACATCTTTGCAATACTAATTTTTACAAATTTCAAGTTCAATCTAACCAACTTTAGTCCCAAAAGAATATGGTCTTAGTGTATCTGCTCTTATATTGTTATGTTCTATTGTTTTTTTTTTTTTTTTTTTCTGTTGTTTCACTTGAACTTCACAGTTTGCATTTTTTGTCAATATACAAAGAAATAAGTTTGAATTTTGGTGGCAAATTTTTTATGGTAAAATAGATTCTAATTTCTAACTGATATGGATGTCACGTATTATCTCATTAGATTTAGTTTAATGTGTATTTTAAAGTAACATTTTTTTTAATAATATTTTCAAAGCTATTAATTGTCAACTACTACATGCATTAAAGATGGCAAAAACTAAAAGCAAGTATATTCATCAGGAAAAAAAAGAATGGCTATTTGTTTTAATTCTTAAATATCTATATGTGGTATGACTTATGAGTGTTGACGGTTAGACCCATGTCCATCCCAAATAATTATACTTTTGTGATGCATGTTCATTGTTGTTTACTTGGGCATAAGATAAGGGCATACTTAATGTCAAAAAAAGGCTTAAGGGCATACTTCGACATCCAATTGTTTTTTTTGTTATATATATAAGAATTAAGTATTAATATTGGTAACCAACTGTTGAAGTCTCTAAAAGACTCCATTTGAAGTAATTTTGGTAATTTCATACCTATACTTCTTCCAATTAGTACTCATTTAACATTATTTGAATATTAATTGATAGTTAGGTAGTAATATTTTAGTATCAGTTTAAAAAGACATGGGTATCAAATGATACCAATTAAAAGAGGCACCTTCATAGAGTTTTTTTGGGACTCTATCGGTTGATAACGAGGACAAGCTCATTATGTTACTCCAAACTTAGTTGAAAGCGTGCAAGAGTAGCTCTAATGGGCTAATTTGAGAGGCTTGGTATTGTGTATGGGCCTTTGGTTGATATATGGGTTTGCCACCTGAAGGCTGAGGCGTACTTGTCTTTTCATAATGAAAAACACCAATTTATGAAGAATTGTATGTCAACAACTTGGGCGATGCACCAAATAATTGTAACATGTGACTAGTTACTTGTCAATTTATTTGCGTTTTGGACATGGAATTTAATATGAATTCATTTAAAAGTTCTTTTAGGAGTAAATGAGTATCATTGACAAAACTTTTTTATTTTCCAAAACTTTTTTATTTTCCAAAAGACCGAGAAAGAGAAAAGGAATAGAAAAAGAAAATAGAGCTTAGACATGTAAAAGAATGTATATTCTCAATCGATTATCTATACAAATATATTAAAAGACGTTTCTAAGAAAGCTTATATGCCACGTGTGACGTGACACTCTCCTGAAACTTCTAATGCAAATGTTTTATATCCATATGAACTCCTCAATGAAAAAATATAATATTTTGTAGCTACAAGGTATCTTACACGTGATCTTTGAAATGAAAAGTGAGAGCTTACCCATCAATGCACTATAACTTTATTGTCTAATATTTCAAATTAAAGTCTGATAAAGTCTTATAATAATTATATTAAACAAAAAAGACTTAAACAAGTTTTTAAATCTCTAACACTCTTATTACGGTACTACCAAAAGACAATTGATGACATATTCTCTTACCCCAATTCCTTTTAAGCTATAATTTTCAAACTCAAACCTTTAAGGGTTTCTTTTACTTATCACGTCATGACGTCAATTTTACAATTTCTCACCAGACAGAAAAAATACGAAAAATAACAAATAAATTATGAAATTTATGAATAATAACATAATAAATTATGAAATTATGAAATTTGCTAATTATAAATGATCCGAGGCATTGTGCGGGCCAAAATACTAGTTAATAAACTAAATGGCATTTGATAGGTTGTATTGAATGATAGTAATGGTAATAAATTTATTTGTAATTTGGTGAAGAAATTAGTCTCATCCACAAAATCATGTTAATGCTTTTCTATTATGTTCCTCTTATTCTTCATAATTTGTGGTCTTCTTTACAATATCACATATCAATTTACACTATTATCATCATTTATTAAAGTTTAACCGACTATCAAACTACTAGATATCCTATTCGTTTGTACACTATAAAGTATCTGATTAATGGTAATTACTCTAGTTGAGGAGTTTCCTAAATTGAGCACAAACAAACGGTGGATATCTGTCTTGAACAATTCTACTTTTGCGACAGCTGATAAAATATGATACGATACTAAGAAGATTAAGGGCCAGATGGCCCCGCCATAATAATACGTACAACGGTACAACGAAACGAAGCATCTCTCTAGAAGTGCCAACTAAATCTGGGCTGATCAAAGTTCACGGACAATCTGCATCTTGAGGGACCTACATGCTACTATAGTCTATATGATCATGTAGGGAAAAAATTTTGTCTACCCACCGGGTAGACTACCCACTATTAATTAAGACTTGTTCAGGCTTGTGATTATGGAATCCAACTCAGCATAATTTTTATTTTTTTATTGCTCTATTAGTAGTGGGTTGTCTACCCAGTGGGTAGGTGTAGCAATGTCCATCATGTAGTATAGTTCTATATTCTTTCTATAAACTTTATTATTTTAGATGATTAGCCATTTAGCCTACTTGACTACTTATGAACAATACTTTAAACAGATCATCAAAGTATCTGATTCCTTACGATTTACAAAGATAACTTTGATTAAATGAGTACCTTAGAAAGTAGATACTGCAATTTGATACTTAATGTTCCGTTCAGATCCATACATATGTCATATAATAGACAAAATGTATAATATGTGTTAGTCACATTGTCGCTCATTCACATATAATACCATATTCATAGAAAAAAAGAGACTATATTCATGGGAAAAAAGAGACCATGTTCATAGAAGCCACCATGTGGTCGTATCAGTGATCGATATAAGCATAGATGCCTATCTTATATATATTGTTCGAAAATAAGAAACTTTTTGGTGGAGAATCTGAAATCTGATCATGAATATCATGGTTAGCTTGTTCTATTGCTGTTTTTGCCAGTGTGAAAATAAATTCCAATAAAATGATTAATGATTTATCTAGTACTGCCATGAATTTTAAACATTGCAACACTTCGACTCTAGTCGTACTATTTGTACATCCAACATAAACCATATATGTTTCTTTTAGCTAATACAATAATATAAAAGAATATTAATATAATGATATGTGAGATTTAATTTTCTCACTCAAATTATATCTTCAAAAGATTAACATTATAATTTTTATTATAGGTAGTTAAAGGTTAAATTTGTATGTTGATAATTAAGCGAAAAAATAATAGCAATTGATAAATTATAAAAAGAAAAAAGGTATATTTTGGATTTAGCCAAGATAGATTCAAGCATGCATAGACCTCAAACCATGTAGTCCATATATTTGATAATTCAAAATATGTGACCATGGTGTTGCCTTGTTCGGATATGTTGTTCCATGCCAAGAAAGCCAGCCAAACCGAACACAAGAAATGTGGATTAGTCTTAATAGCAAACACATTTATCATCTAGCTAAATTAGTGTATATATTAAAAGTTTTAAAAGACTAGCATGGTAGATTAATGCGTTAGTGTTTATTTGATTGGAATAACTTGAAGAAAAATTTAAATTTTTAACACTTCAAAAAGGTAAAGTTGACCGATCCTTGTGAGTAGTATTAAAAAATTCTGCAAAAAAGAAAAAAAAAACACACACAAATTGACAAATCTAATTCCTAACCTCATAAAAAAATTCAGCAAAAAAAGGTAAAGTTCACAAACGTGGATTAACACAACATAAGTGTTAAACCTTTCTTAAAATAAAGCTAATATAATAGGTTTGAATAGGTCAAATTAGATTATATATCATGGAAACCAACCTATTTTTCTTTAAGACAAATACCAACTCAATAAAACAATCGACACATTTGTGATCCGAGAAATCACTAGTAAATAAATAGGTCATTCGAATTTAGGGTTGTACTATTTGTGATTCTTGAATCTACAGCTAATAAGGTTAATATATTCCCGAGAGCATTCATCATACACCAGAGTGTACTATGTGCAAGGTACACCTAAGGTATTTGTTTACTCATTTAGAGCTCTACCTATTGTGTAAATCGTGCTCATTTAAATGACTTCAAATCAGAAATGAACAAAAAGTTAGTTTTGAATGTACCATACTTATTACGGTACATCCGGATATAAGTTAAAGTTTTATATTTTTTCTTTTATTAGAGCTTAGGCTTTTGAGTTTAAGACTTTAAGTTTCACCTTCTCTAATACAATTCCTGACTTCAACTTCTTTGGATTTAAGAATTTTGCTAGTTCATGATTCTAGTCAATCATGTTGAAATTTAACTTTGATATCTATCTCTATCTCTATTATATAAGTGAAGGGGGGAGGAAGATGGTGTCCCCTTACAAAATATCGGAATTATCCTTAATAAATTTAAATTGCCATATATATAAAATAATCTTTTCTTTTTCCTACTTGCCACATATATTGAACAAGTATACAATGGAATTAAATTTGAAATTTCAATTAAATATTAAATTAAGGAAAATGATTTCCTCTTCTTACATATGTGTGAAAAACTCTGATCAAAAATTAAATTGACTATATAACTTGATTGACACAATTAGAAGAAAAAATGAAAACATAAATTTTATATTAATAATTATACTTATAATATTTTAAAACCTAAATGTTGATTATTATTATTTGGTAATCTCTATTATATAAATCGAACTCTTCTACTTTATTAATATTCAACGATTGAACAAGTGAACCTGATACACAAATTCTTCCACTTTATTTGAGCACAAGCTTTCTTCTGTTTTATATTTCCTTCTCTCCATACTATATTTGAATAATGATGAATAAATAACTAAGAAAACCAACGAAACATTTATTTAAGAAAAACATATTAGAATGTTAAAAGTAATTATAAATGTGTGTTTGAATAAAAAAAATTGTAGCATTGATGAATAACTAATTGAGAAAAAAGAACGTTAATATGACACTCACGCATAGCGTGCAAAAAATGCTAGTACTAATATATTAAAAGGCGTACCTAAATAAGGAACGGTGCGCCACGTGGCACTCTCCTAAAGACTTTTTACTTCATGTAATCCATAACAATAAAAAAATTAGAAATTGCATAGTGTAGGGTTTGATCCCAGGACCTCAAAAACATATACCAAATAACATTTAGTGTTATCATCTTAAAGTATAATATTAATAAATGAAGATTTTCCTTACCCGGGGCGTAGCCCGGGCCTAATAACTAGTTTTCTCTTTATATCATTGTAACATAATAGTCCATTTCTTAAATAATTGATGGTCTATCGTCTTTGTTTTTTTTTTTATTTACAAAAATGATTTTATTATCTATCAACCTTTCACAGTTTCAGCCTCATTAAGATTAGTAATAAGTATACGAGCTTTCCCAATTTAAAGCTGTTTTATACATTTTTCTCAAATCATAAAAATTAGTATTTTCAGTAAAAAAAAATTAGTAAAGTACAATTAATTAATAAAGTCGTGTAAACACCACTGTGATTATATATCTATAATTAGGTCATATATATGTTAATTTTTATATACTACTCGTTTTTATAAATATACTACCTTTTGCAATAAATATACTTTTATTTTCGCTGAATATACTACCAAAAAAAATTCTGAAAAAAGAATGTTTAGAACAATTCTGATTTAGGTACTTCTCATAAGTATATTATTATTTGGATAATTTGTCAAAACATACCTTTTATATACCACTTTTTACAAGAAACAACCGTTAATTTTTGGCGACTTAAGATATTAAAATTATATTTATTTACGATAAACAATCTTACACTATTTTCAGGCGTTGACTCACCAGTATCCTGATATCTATATACTACTTTCTCTATCGATGCCGCATGTGCGTCGAGTTTTTCCTTTTTCAACCCTTTCCCCTCCATTTTCTCCTCAAAAGAGTGTGAAAACCCGACCTACATGTAGAGCACATGGGGGATTTGAGTGATTCAACACCGGAATATAGGGTAATTTTATTTCTCAAATTTTTTTAAAGGGGTTAATCCAGATAATTTATAAAAGGTTGTTTTTCGCTAAAAGTGGCATGCAAAAGATATGATCTGACAATTTTTCCTTATTATTATACTTTTTCTTTCCGTTATTACTATACTATTAAAAGAAAGTATAAAAACATAAAGATCACTATGTTTGTTTTATTAGAATATGAGCAAAAATAAAAGCAAAACTTTGACTATATAGAGATTCGAACAAGTGACCTCTATACAAATACTCCTAAGCCAACTTATGATTTCTAGATAATAAAACACCAAAAATAAATTAATCTTTGTTCTAAAAGGGAGAGGAGGAGGACACCAAAAATAAATGAACAAAAAAAACACTTTAAGAGTATTATTATAATAAATTACTCCCTTTGTTTTTTTTTATCTTTCTCACTTGGAATCTTGACGTACTATTCATACATAGAGAGAATCTTCTCAATTTTTTGCAATTTATAAGAAAAAATATAGTCATGTGGGGTCTTGTTTGATTCGTCTCTTAGTACTTTATTAATATTCAATCATTATAATTTTTACTAATATATAATGAAAGATATTTAAGTTCAAAGAGGCGCATTGGGAGACGCGCACAAGAAAGTGAGAAGGATAAAAAAAACAGAGGGAGTACATAAATCTCTACTTTATTAGTGAACACTTGGGAACTTTGATGTCTACCTAAAATATCCTTATGTAATTAATATTTTTAATTGCTATAATAATAACATTGTTTTAGTGATGAAATAAAAATTTTAAAGCTATTTTTTCTACCAATTATAATTTATATACATACATCAGCGCACGCAACACGTGCATATAGGACTAGTATATTAATAAGGGAGCCATAGTATTTTTAAAAAGGGAGATGAAGTTGGGTTGGGGAGGGAACACATGTTTTTTTTTTTTATAACGTATGTTTATAACATTATTCATAGCACTCATTCTTACTATCCATAATAACTATAAAATCTTATTTCTTTATCTTAAAATGGTGTGATAAATATAATGATGTGTACTCCCTCCATTATTTAAAGATCTTCCTACTTTTTGGTGAAGTCCGTTTTTCCAAAAGATTTTCTTAATTTTAACTTATTCTCTATTTGATAAAGCTCTCTTTTCAACACTACCTTATTTTGTTTGACCCACATAATTTTCAACTATCTCTAAACAAAAAATAGATTGGATTATGTTGTCTTTCTAATTTAATAAAAAAAGTAGTCACTTTCACACTCTCTCAGCAATTATTTTAAGTGACACATATATTGATAAAAAATAGTGGGAACATATCAAATTTCAAGCCATATAGGCTATGTTTAGCTCACCTGAAATTTACTAATCTAAACTTATCTGATCTGATCTGAACTTAATTTTTCTGATCTGATCTGATCTGATATGAACTTATCTTTTACAAAATATATTATTACTAATATTATTATTACTTTGTATTTCATTAGTACAAGTATTACTATTATTATCATTTTATTACTATGCACAACTTTCAATAATAATAATAATAATAATAATAATAATAATAATAATAATAATAATAATAATATAATATAATATAATATAATATAATATAATATAATATAATATAATATAATATAATATAATATAATATAATATAATATAATATAATATAATATAATATAATAATAATAATAATAATAATTTTATAGTAATAATAATATAATAATAATAATAATAGAGATAACATAATAATAATAATAATAATAATAATAATAATAATAATAATAATAATAATAATAATAATAATAATAATAATAGCATAATTAGTTTTTCAAAAGAACACATTAGTATATGAACATACAATTAAAAATAAAAGACTAAAGACTCTTGCGTCCAATGGTATGGCTTCTTACCTCCCACATGGGAGACCAAGGTTCAAATCTTGGTGGAAGAATATATATTTCAATATTGTTGTGGGTGGGGGAGGGGTTGGGGCTTTGGTGGTCTCTAGGTGAGTGACCCACGTGCGAGGGCGGCGGAGGAAATTCATCTTACCACGGTTCCCAAAAGGGACCCAAAAAAATTATAAATAAAAGAACACACATTTTAGGTAAAAAAAAAAACATATTGTTCATGGTAAAGAAAACATATTGTTCATGTTCAAGGTCCGTTAATAATAATAATTTAGGTAGTAATGAAAAGAACATATAATGATATTAAAAAAAGAACATATAATGATATTAAAAAAAGAACATATACTGAAAGAGCATACAAGATCTATTTAAATTAAAGAACACATTTTGAAAATAAAAGATATATGTTATTTTTATATTGATGACATGTTTGGATTTAACTAACAACATGTTCTTTGTTATATCAATAAATTGTTCTTTTTTATTATAAATAAACCTATAAATATATATAATCATATGATCTTGAACAAAATGGTTAAATATTCTTCTTATATCGTTGTCTTGTTCTATATAAACTTTGTTTTTAAAGATAAGTTGAAATCCTTTGTAGGGAAAATTTTAAACGTGATGACAACACCATTAGGTTATCCCATGCTAATCATGTTTTATATAAACTAGTAATATATAATTTATATTATTCTACCAAAATTGTTTTAAAAAATAAACATCATATACTATTGTCATGTTCGTTACATGTACAACATCAAAAAGAACATCACATATCAAAATTATTAATTAGAACAAATATAAAAAAGAACACGTACAAATGCCAAAAGAACGTTCTTCTTCTTGAACATAAATAGCTTCAAATAGTGATATCAATGACATTTATAATAATAGCAACGACATTAATAATAATTACCAATATTAATAATTAATAAGTACAACAACGACAATAATAATAATCTTTTTGAACAAATGTACTAGTAAATAATAATATTAATAGTAATAGTAATCGTATAAAGTAATAATAATGATAATAATAATAATAACAACAACAACAACAATAATAATAATTATTACAATAACAATAATAGCATTAGTAATACTAATAATCATAATAATCATGATAATAATAACAATAATAATAAGTTTTTAAATATATGCATATCTGAACTTATCTGATCTGATCTGAACTGATCTGATCTGATCTGAACTGATCTGATCTGATCTGATTTGATCTGAACTTATTTTTTCTGATCTGATCTGATCTGAAATAAGCAAAAATAAGGTGAACTGAACATAGCCATAGACATGACATCAAACATTTAAAATCATCAAAATTTTAAACAAATTAATTCTAGGGATCTTCTTAGATTTGATAAAAATAATTTAATTTCGGAGAAGTTGAGTTTTAATTTGTCTATATATGTGACTATGACTCTAAGGAATCTGATTACCAACTCTTTTTTTTTTATAGAAGATTACCAACTTTAGTTCATGACTTCCTTAGACTGACCCTTCATTGCCTTTAAGAGCCAACAAGCTATAGTTTAATCCTGTAAATGCAAAACACTGCAAAAATATCGGTTTACGCTGCGACAAAAACTTCAATTTATGATATAACAATTATAGAACTAATAGAAGTATCGAGTGTAGTTAATCATGCTATATAATATTGTTAAGTAGGTAAAATATTAATGTGACTAAGAAAATCTCAATTCTTACGTGCTTGCTTTAGCCTCTAAGCTGGGAAAAGACACATTTATTTATAGTAATGATAGATAGTGACAATCGATCGAAGCTTTACAGAATTACAGTAATACTTCATGATAAACTACCAATAGATTACAACTTAGGCAAGATCATATCTCTCTCACACTTTTTCTTTCATTAGGATTTATTAATTTTTAGGCTTTTCTTAGTTGAAAAAGATGAAAAAAATTGGTTATTTTCAACCATCTTTCTTCATTCAATTCAGTTTTTTTTTGTTTTGTTTATTGTTAGATTTATGCTTCACAAGTGAAGTTTGCCTATTTGCCTCTTTATGTGAAAGTTGTTACTAGTCTCTTTTATTTAATAAAGGTTTACTCAATGTATAACTATAACATTACCGAATTTGTCAAGCTACTTTCGATTATGGATGATTGTCATCAAAGATCAATCTCAAAGAAGAAGCGAGCTTTCTATTAGAAAGCTATATCACAAGATCTCACATTAATTTCCATTTAATTGAAATAAACGATGATATCAAAAGGTATTAAAACTGAAAACTACATATGATCTTGAAGCCGAGTTCATGTGTGTAGATGTTTTGATATTGTAGACATTCTTTTATAGGGAAATTAAATATTAAATTTAGATGAGCACTTTTAATTTATTAAATTTTCCCGTAACAGAACAAGTCTATATAGGGGGCATTGATAATTTATTAATAACGACTACTAGTACAATAAATTAAAATCATGACATAAATAATGAAAATGGAATGGTATGAGCCATGAGCGCAGCTAATGCATAACATCAAACTAGATAAACCAAAGCAAGTGATGTGTAATGCACAACCATACTCGATTTCACCCTATCCGAAAAGGACGTGTGGGGCCTTTATACAACTGGATGCCACAATTTCATCATTTCATTTTCAAAAAATTGTCACTTACTTTTATTATTTTCTTATGGATAAGATCATAATCTATAAGCTTTTTTATTTAGAGGAAAATAATATACTTCTTCCATTCTAAAATAAGTGAAATATTTATCTCAAAAAACTATGATATAAAAGAGAGAAGTGTTTCACTTATTTCAGAATGGAGGAAATATACATTATAGACTGGCGTTGTTTTCACCTTAATAATTTTTTTTTTTTGTAATTCAATCAGGTCTAGTCAAGTCTAATTGAGTCTTTTTGGCAATACTAGTTGAAAATGAACTAAAACTGTTAAGTTAGCTGAAAATAATAAGGTAGTAGCTAAAATTGATAAGGTGTTGAAATTGATAATGTAGCTAATTAGCTTAAATATTTGGCAAAATTAGTTGCTTAAGTTGACAAATTACTTTGGCAAATTAGTAGTTATCAAAATTTTAGGATGGTTTTCAAAAATTTCAGTCATTTTAACCACCTAAAATTTTAGGCGCTTTCCAAACACTACTAATTATTTTAGCACCTAAAATGTTCTAGCACCTTATCATTTAAGGTACCTAAAGTAAAATCACGACTGACCAAGTCCAATTAAATCCAACAAATTCAGTTCAGATAAGTCCAAATGAAGAAAATGCACATGCAATTCAAAATATTAATTATAAAAAGTTAAAGTGAAAGAAAAAGGTAATAACCAAGCAATAACAATGTCGGTTCACATGCGATTTTTTCTTAATTTTCTAGATGAACAATATTTTAACTATTTGGAAATAATATATTCAATGTTGATTGTAAGTTCTGACTAAAATTAGTTTATATATTTTATATGTTTATATATTACTTACATATATTAAACTCATTAAAATATACTTCCTCCATTCTGAAATGCGGGAAAGGAAGTATCTTGTTTTCAATCAGTGGAATACGAATTGTATTCTATCCGTATTTCAATACACATAGTGCTTTAACTTTTACGTTTTACAACAAACAATTTAAAGTTCTTGACCATTGATTATCTATAACTAAAACTTAGAAGAAGAAAAAAAAAATGATGTTTCAAAAATATTCATGGACACAAATTTAACATCTTACTTAATACTACCTCCATTTTAAATTAATCTACACACTTCACTTTGGGAGAGAACCAAGAAGAAAGTGCAAAAGTATGAAAGAGAAACTAAAAATGTGGAGAAAGAAATTTAAAAGTGAGAGAGAGAAACTAAAAAATGGGCTAAAATATTAAAAAGTGGATGACATGGGTGGAAAAAGAGGAGAAAGTATATGTGACATGTTACCAAAAATAGAAAAAGCAATAGTGTGTAGATTAAAAAGAAACAGACCAAAAAGAAAAGTGTGTAGATTAAAAAGAAACGGAGGTAGTAACATATTTCTTTTTATATATTAGCTAAAGAAAACAATCAAACTTGTCAAATATGCACATAATGAAATTTCATTATACTTTAAAAATGCATGGAGCCATGGAGGGAGTATTTATATCATAAAGTGCTTTAAATATAGATTGAATGATAGTACTACATAACTTAATAATTTACTATATTGTGATAGATTATTTGTTTTTCTCTTTTGTTTGCTAATAATATCATTTCTTACACATATCTCAATGCGATGTACTCCCTCCGTTCTCTTTTGTTGTTCCCATTTGAAATCGGCGAAGAAAACCAATCTAACTTCAAAAAATGGGCGAGATTCCACTATTTTAAATAAAATTAAATTAACTAAAAATAAAGATTCTAGCCCTTTTGAGTTATTCTATGTTAAACAACCAATGATACAAAAAGTTTGAAGGGTAAAAGAGTAAAGTAACTACAAACTAGTGTGAACACATTTATTGCTCTTTGATCTATGTTAGACAACCAATTAGACAAAAGTTTAAGGGGTAAAAAAGTAAAAAATAATTACTCAATAGTATGAACACATCTATTGCAATTTAAAACTAATGGGAGTATTTTAAAAAGGTTACACTCGATCAAGACAATTTCTTTATGTGTTTTGTTTCTCATAAAATATCTATACTAATATATTAAAAGGCGTGCGTGACAACATATACACGCCACGTGGCACCTCTGTTACTCTACTAGAATTGTCCAACGTATACTACGTCATGTCAATTAACAAAAGTAAAATTGGCAAAATACGATTTGAACACGTGACCTCTTGCTTTATTATACATACAGCAATTACCATCTCAACCAACTTTTAATCATGGTTTCAATGTCCATAATATTATATTTGTACCTTTTAAATGTTGAGTTTTCTTTAATATATTTTAATGCGAATGGAAAAAAATGTATATCAAGTTTGGAAAACAATACCACCCGGGGCAACACCCGGGCCCAAATACTAGTTATAGTCACTAAAAACCGAATGTAATCATAGAGTTCGCCTCACGCCCTCATATACCTATTTATATATACACTCTTAAATTAATATATAGTACTTCATATAATTAGATGTTGATTAGGTTGGCCTCCACGGTAGGAGGTTGGCCTAGTTTTTCTTTCCTTGGTCAAAAAAAAAAAAAAAAAAATATAATTAGATGTTGAATATATGTTATATTATTGTTTATGATGTTGCTGTAGCAAGATACCACCCGTCCACCCCTTTATTACTTTATAAAAAGTTCAATATATTCCCTTTTCCACTAATACCTTTCAAAAGCACCCATTCATGTCTATAAATAAAGGCAGCAAGTCTCAATATGAATTCTTATATGGTCTTTTAAGCTAAACAAGTAATTTGTCCATAGCATAGTTATGAAGCCTTCAAAGTTCTCTTGTGATGCTCCTTTAGTTCACGAGTGGAAGAGAGTCATAGGAGACGAGCTCAAGCATGTTCATGAGGCAGCTATGGTGTCCATGGTAAGAGACACTGAAGATATTAAACACTGTGTTCCTCCATCTTCATCTGCACGACGAAAATTAAACATTCATAATAATGAAGATCCACTTCGAGTAATTATGTTTTTAGGACCTTGGAGTCACACATAATTACTTTAAAGTATCAAAATTTATGTGCATATAATCCTATAAATGAATTATGGATAGTATTAAGATATGAAGATGAAATCGGACCTAGATATTCATGTAGGGTTTTTGCATGAAAAGGTGTATCGAAAAGCATGTACTTAGTACTTAGTACTCAGCAGGTATTTGTTTCAGGGAGCATGTCTATTTTTTTTGTTACTTGGGTACATGTACTACATGAAAAATACTCTGAGCACTCAAGTGATATTGTAGATAAATAATGCAAGAGTTCGATGTAATATGTGATGAAGCACATTATATATAATCTAATATCATTCTTCGTAAATTGAATTAGATCTTTAATTCATATTTGCATTGATCTAGTTTAACTTGCCATAGTGTTGAATTAGTTGAGATCCATAATACTTCAGTTATTGGAATCTGGTTATCACCATGTGCGAGTAATCCCAATAAACATCCATGACTGATGGTAAAAGCGCCCAACTCATAACCAGTGTTACCTAATTCGCTATTTAATTCGCCTTTTGAATTCGCTAATTCGCCCAAGATGGGCAAAAAATGAACCAAAACCGACCATAATTCGCTTTTCTCAATTCACAATTCGCGGGGGAATTAGGGAATTAGGTAATACTGCTCATAACTGGTGAATTTTTGGGTTTAATTCCGGCTAGATCCACGCAAAGAAAGTCTGATCAAATTGACATCAATGAAATCTTCATAGAATTGGAATTACTTCTTTTCCACGATTGATTAGCGGAACAGGGACTTCTTTACGTCCAAATAATTTGATATCAAGTTGGACAATCAATTAAATTAAAGTCACTTTTCCTTCCCGTTAGTTAGCTTTTTTTTTTCATGTATTTCAAAAGATGATGGTGCAAAGACGGAAGCAATTGATTACTTCTTTTCCCCCACTATTCGGAAACTTTTTTTCTTCCTAGGGGATTAATGATGGATGGGATCACTTATCAACTTTCCCCAATTTTCTTGATCACTTTTTCTTTGGTGGGTCTAGCTCTAATCTATCTCGTAATTGATTGAACATTATTACTCCTACTGTATGGGAATAATAATGACGCCAAATAGAGTGTTCTATATTTCCCATTACTTTAACAATAATATACCGGCTCAATACGAGTATGATCATTCCTCTATTAGGAATAACTCGTTATATGGCCCATAGGCCCTAAGCGGCTCATTTACTCCATTTAACCTAACAAGTCACCATTATAAATACCCAACTAAGGGTCAAGGTAAGGGGATCTCTCTCCACTATCTACAAATTACCCTACTTTCTCTATGATATTTATCCATCTTTGGAGTCGACTTGAAGATCGGAGAGCTCCGCCATGGGGACCCCACCCCATGTTTGGAGTTCATCTTGCAGGCACATCTTACCGGCGAGGTTCAAGGACTATTATACATGGCTGCCCTGCAATACCCAGTACCCTCTTGTTCAATATCGAAACAATTGGCGCTAGAAGGAGGGGCAATAATTAATTATTGCTCCGGAACCTCATAAAGAGATTGCGGCGGAGATCAGTAGAAGACCAAACGCTGATTACATGCTTATATGTGTCAGATTTTCACGCTAGTAATTAATTACTGGTTTTACCACTCATAATCAACAATTCTAAGAATTGGAAAATCAGGAACATTGATCGATAATGATGACCATATCGTTCCAGTGGGGGTAGCACCAGGTAGAAAGGTTTGTTCTTTTATCAAGATTCCCAATTAGCAATTAAAATTGGAAATAAATCCATGGAAAATATTGAAAAAAGTGGAATCTTTGACCTTCTGGATGCTACACAAACAAACAAGATGAAATTTGCTTTGAAGCTACTGGAGTATCTTTTTGGGAGAAAACTTGGCTCCATTATTTCTATCCGTTGCTTGGACGACCTTTGCAACTAATATCATATTTTCACTGGCTTCTATCGAGAGAGAATCACAACCTTCACAAACAGAGAGCAAGAAAAACAACCTTCACAAACAGAGGGCAAGAATTGAACGGGAAGATAAGTTCTCTATTTTGTGCCATTATAATTTATGCCATTATGATTTGTGCCATTATTGTTGGTATGCATTGGTTGAGTTCACTGTATGAGTACATATAACGAATATACCCTATCAATTTGGGGTAAAATTTATCATTATTCAATGTCATGTAGGAAAGCACACCTTAATCACGCACACAAAGTGTTCGACAATTTGCGTCAATGAAATCAGAATGTCCAATTGTCTTTCTATACTCTATAAGCTAGTTTTATGCGTGCTAATATGATAGGATGACTTGAGAAATCAAGTTCACCTACTATTCTATGGACTAATAATCACTGTATTTGATGCTCTTGTTGGTATGAGACAGTGCAATGTTGCATCCATCCAACATATGAAGCTGACGAAATTTCCGATGTAAAACTCAGAGGAAGAACCACCACTTTGATCGGCAGAACAGTGGATCATCTCCAATTCGCCATCGAAGCAAAAATCTACTGCAAGCAAGCAAGAATGTAGCTAGTTCAAAAGCCTCCACTAGCCTAACAGAACTCATCCATGACCTGCTTACTTGACTCATGCGAAAAGGGATGCAGACCCACTCTCTCTTATACGAACTTATTGTTACAAGTTACAAAAAATAGAGGAGAAAGCTGATTATGGCAGCGGGGAGCAAATAAGTAAGGCTGAGGTTGCCATCAAAAGATGAAACCAACTCGATTTCGCCAAACATCTCTTCATCTTCAGCAATAAGCTAAGTATTTATATCCTTACAAGTCAACAAATTATCACATTCTATCTATATGCCTGGGATTGTTGGATGCTGCCATGCTGAATTGATAAATACTGTGTGTTACATGCTTTGATTGTGATCATTATCTAAATTTGGGCTTAAGTTAATTATCAAAGTGATGTACACAAGCACATATCAGTAATGCATTCAAAGTATTTAATGAAATGCCTCATTGAAATCAGAAGGTTATATGCTCCTTTTTTCCCCTTATTGAGCTAACGTTGTGTACTATGAGCGCTTGATAAAATGTTTCATTGAGTTTTACAGCTCTACAATGCTATCATTAATTATGTGATCATGATTGTTGTACTCTCACAAGCAAATACACACTTTTAATTACTCATGCTGAGGCGGAAATTCTAACTAATCGGGTTATCTGCCCAACTTCTCTCTAAACGAGATCTTATGTGTACAAGAATCAAGTGGAGGAAAATATTTTCAGAACATGGCTTGCATACCTTATTGCAGACCTCATTTGGAGAGTTGACTCACGGATTCTAAACAGTGGAGTTATAATGCCAATGTGCAGAGGCACCTCCCACACATCTGTATCTTCTCTTTTGAGTTCAACACTCACATACTATAATGCTCTTTATTTGGGCAAATCATGTTGAACTGAGTATAACGGGGACATCTATCAATAGAGTCGAAGTTGCAAGATCAATAGTTAGTCACCAACAAGGCTGAACTTAGAATCTTCCATTTGCACACTCATGAAGCTCTTTATTTGAGCAGATGTGCACACTCATGAAGCTCTTTATTTGAGCAAAAGTATATATCACCGAGTGATTGTCATCATTTGAGCTATATCTGCGCATTTACGTAATAAAGGAAAACATGCATATTTCATGAATCTGGAGATCTCTTCCATCAAGGTCACAGGGGACCAGATCTGATCTTTTCACTATGTCAGATGAAAAATAAGCTCCTGCTCACAGTGCACTCTAAATGCTCAAACAAAATGCTTGAAAGTAGTCTGACACCGCCGGGAAGAGCCACTTATTTTAATAAGATGAACATCTTCTCAATATTTCAGAGATTTTTATTAGTATGTTTCTGGTTCATCTCAACTAACGATATGTGCATTAACAACTAATCGTCTAGGAGAAGCCAATTTATTTCCAGTTTGTTTCCAGTTCCTTGACGGTCAATGACCTAAGCGGATCTGCCGTCAAGAGCAACTAAAGCGAAACAAAACAAAGTTCCTTGACGGTCAATGACCTAAGCGGATCTGCCGTCAAGAGCAACTAAAGCGAAACAAAACAAAGTTCCTTGACGGTCAATGACCTACGTGGATCTGCCGTCAAGAGAAACTAAAAATTTGCAAGACAAGTTCCCTGACGGTCAATGACCTACGTGGATCTGCCGTCAGGAGAAACCAAACAGACATGAGACTTGGTGTTGGTCAATGACCTATTTGGATCTGCCAACGCAAGTGATGTCCCCTGTCGGTCAATGACCTTCTTGGATCTGCCGATAGGAAACGACCCCTACAACTCTCTTACTGGTCAAAGACTTAAGTGTATTTGCCGTTAAAAGAGAAGCAATCCTCAAATTGACTATCTCTGTTAACAGTCTACAACCTAAGTGGATCTGCTTTTAAAGAGAAGCAAACACTAGCGGTCAGTGATATATTAATCCGCCGTTGAGTGAGAAGCATAATATACAGATTATTTGTCTGAAATTCCACAGACATTCACAGAGGATGGTGCATGCAAACCTTAGCCGAGCACACTTGTCTTGTATACATGCAGACCTCCAAATGCAGAACAAGAGGTATTATCAAGCTCATGATTTCTTAAAGCTATGCTCTTTATTTGAGCTCGAGTATGGCCTATGTATTTCAGTAAGGCAGATTACAGACTCAACTTCTCCCATAGAGGAGCAGAGCTAAGTCCTTCTTTCTATATCAGTTATGTGAGCACAACTTATGTCTCATTGAGAAATTGTCTGCATTGCTCAAGCTTTGTCTTATAAATTATTGTTCAATGCATTAAAGTGGCTAAATTTAAATTGGGCATAAGTAGAGGTCTAAAATTGGCACAAACTACACAATGAACATGGCTTTATTTCATTAAAGGAGTATACATAAACAAAACATATGCATTAAATGATTTTATTTCTCATATCCATAGCAAATTTTATAAATGTCAGACCATACTACTCTTAAGCAGACTCAAACTCAACTTAAGGGTAATGGGCTAGTAAGTATGTGATAATAGCTGGATAAAGTCATATAAACTCATACAAATGTTACCTCGTGAAAAAAAAAATATTGATGTCACTCTTAAGCTGACACAACTTAAGAGTGGGGGCTAGCGAGTATAAATCATCGGAAAAACGTTTGACTATTAATTGCTCAAAATGATTATAGAAATGTAAAGTTAACAAAGTGACCCAGTTGTTAATTGTTTAACTACATTCTTTCCTTTCATGCTAAAAGGAAATTGTCAACTTCCGACAAGGATCCATGTATTGTCAGTTGACCGATTAGCAACTTGTGACTCGAGAAGAAACCAAGTGCAACGGTACAAACTCGACATTATCTTTGTAACACTAATTGCCGAGATTGTAATATATTATAAAGTCTCAAGGCACATTCTATAGCTAAATTATAAAGCATCCAGCTCAAGTTCAATCTCCAATTGAACTTAGACCTGTGGGGCTAGTTGTATGGGAATAATAATGACGCCAAATAGAGTGTTCTATATTCCAAATTACTTTAACAATAATATACCGGCTCAATACGAGTATGATCATTCCTCTATTAGGAATAACTCGTTATATGGCCCATAGGCCCTATGCGGCTCATTTACTCCATTTAACCTAACAAGTCACCATTATAAATACCCAACTAAGGGTCAAGGTAAGGGGATCTCTCTCCACTATCTACAAATTACCCTACTTTCTCTATGATATTTATCCATCTTTAATTTGGGTACTGACTTGAGCGTCGGAGGCTCCGCCATGGGGACCCCACCCCATGTTTGGAGTTCATCTTGCAGACACATCTTACCGGTGAGGTTCAAGGACTATTATACATGGCTGCCCTGCAATACCCGGTACCCTCTTGTTCAATATCGAAACACCTACAATAGTTTTTTTTTTGACATAGGATCAAAGGATTACAACAACTACGAAGAAATATTAAACATGCTATTAACACAATGCTGCACAATATTTATGAGCTTGTTGAACATTCACTCGTTCCACCTTGATAACCACACACCATTCAAAATGGTGCACTACTTCATGAATTTGATGTATAGTCCATTTGAGGTTAATATCGATGAACCTATTTTCCAGTAAAAAGAGAACGAGATTAGTGCAATCAATGAAAAGGTTAACTTGGCCGGCCATGTTTAATTCGATCTTTGGCCCAAAGTAAAGCTTTCAGACATGCTACCACTTCTGCGTGAATAGCTGAGCTAGCCTTCCCATATTCGCCTCCACCCTGGCTAGGCAAGTTTCTGCCGGATCATTTAACACCATCTAATACGCATACTGCATACACTTTCTTTGTTTTTTCCAAGCCCCATCGAATTATATAGTATGATGTCACGAGCCAATTAAAGTATGACCAATATTTGCCATACTGAAATCGGGAGGGAAAATAGGGGAAATTTCAGGGGGATACAAGAAGTGAAGGTCATTATTATAACACCCCTGAATTTCGAGTTACTATCTAAATTAAATGATATTAAAATTCTACAGAAAAATTGGCAAAGCTCCGTCTGAAAAATGGACTGCCTAAGATTTAATTTAGGACTCGCGTCCAATTATAAACCTCCTTCAATAAAACCAGCACTCCAAATTCTCAATAATCCTTATCCACTTCAAAAGGATCCACATCCATGCATAATTACCCGAAATTCCAAAAGTGTTATTCCACAGTTATTGCGAGAATAACCGTTAAGGATAAGTTACGTAGACTGAATCTAAGTCAAAGCAAAACTTAACTAAACTATTACAGTCCAGTCAAGTAAAGGTTTAGGTGAATTAATATTACAACCTTAAGTTCCAATATGATAATACGTATACATAAATAGTGCAGCGGTTAAAGAACTACTATAACTTTAACTAGTAAAAGTTGGTGGAACGTTGCTCTCAGCCCACACCCGACATGTAAGATTTTCATGTACCTGCACATATCGGGCATGTAGCATCAGCCAAACTGGCTGAGCAAGATTCATACAGTAAAACCAAACATATATGCAGGTAGGATAATAATATATCCTACAAATCATCTTCTTTTGAATCAAAATAATAAGTAGCAAGCTTTATAAAACCTTTTCTTGTATTCCTTTCTAAATCAAATCCTTTCTTTATTTTCCTTAAAACAAATCTTTTCTTTCCTTTACCTTCACAAAGAGGGAGTTATAAAATCTATGGAATGTAACAAACTTTCCTTGCCTTTGGGCTAGCTAGGCCCTCCGGATAACTTATAGACAAAGACCCCTAGTGTGCACACCCCACAAACGGCCAAACCGTAGCAGAAGATCTAAGTCCGAGGTACTGATCAACGTAACCCCCCAACTATTCTGAAATGTCGAGACCATCCCGTCAAGGTTCCAATTCCTTGAGACGCCACAAAGGCAATCCCAACCGTTTCAAAAACATAAAACTATCCATAAATCTTTTTCTGTAACTATTCTATAATTCAAGGTTTGAAAACAAACTGTTTGTATTAGGAGGAACATCTTCCTATTCAAACCAATCTCAACTCGAGAGAGATACATACCTTTATAATCTTTTCTCGTAACAATGAAAGTTTTAGTTGAAATCTTATCTTTTGTAGACTTTTCTCGTAACTATTAAAGATTTGAGTAAGGAATCTTACCTTTTAAACTATAGCAAACCAACTAGCTCAGTCAAAACGGCTCCCCAATGAAACCGGGATCTACAATATAGCATACACGTACTTAATAAATATTAATAGATTTGGCTAAAATAGTTAATGAGCTTTTATTAACTTTAGTTTTATTAAACATCAACCTTTTTTTTTATATATAAAAGTAAGTATAACTAATTCTTATAACTTATTTACTTAAACTGCCATTTACTTTTGATTACCAAAGTAATCAATATCAACAATACTAAAATCTCCCTTAGTTTATATTAAATCAACATTCAAACTTGAAACACTCGAAACTAACTATACAATTTATCAATTTTAAAAGAAACTTAAAATGGACATAACTTCCTCCTACGAGATCCAAATCAAGCGTTTCTTGAGCCTATCTTGGATAAAATTTCAATACGAAAAACTTTTGTGAAATCGTATTTTTGCTAAAAATGCCCAGAAACTACTTAAAGCTGCATTTTATGAAACTGACAGGTACTTTATACGAACTACACCACAAATTTCTTTGAACAACAAGTTTACTTAACATTCCATTAATCTAAACTAACTACTAAACACCTAAATAAACATTCTATTCATTCAATTCTACACCCAAACAATTAAAATCAAAACCCCCAATTCAATTTATCTCAAGAACCCTAAACTAACAAAACCCCAATTCGAAATTAAGCCAAAACTGAAATTAAACATGACAAAGAATCTTACTTGATTAAGGGAAGTAGATGACTAAGATATTACTCTATAAAGGACCCGAAAAAAACTCGAACCGTAAGCACAAGAACAAAATTCTCTTTCTTCGAAAACAACTCCACAAACCGAAGATGAAGATGGAGATGAGGATCAAGTTGATGCGTGATAGTGATTGATGATCTCTTCTTTTGGTTTTTCTTTTGTAGCTTTGATGGAGTATTCAAGCAAGAGTTTTTTTTTTAAAAAAGGGGAATGTTGCTCGTAGGTTAGAGGAGATGGAGCAGTGCTTTCCTTCTTCTTTTGTTTTGCTTTTATTTATTTTTTTTCTTTTTTTTTCTATAAATACTTCTTGTCTCTTATAATTACTAACATAATAATGTGTAGTTGGAAACTTAACCTAGGAAATCTAGGAATTAGTTTTTGACTCCTTCTAAGATAAATTCAATAGGTGAGAAATAAAATATATTTAATAGCATAATATTTTAAATTTTTTATTTTACAAACTAAAATAATATAAATAATTACTAAACAGGTATAAAAAATACGAGGTGTTACAATTATCTTGTTCGTAGTCACTAAGTTTCTGCAACTGCTTAACAGTGGCTTGCAAATTTTGGAAAACCATAGTAGCATTGGTGCAAGAAGAACGGAATGTTAGATCAATTCTGTGTAGCCATAGACTCCATAACTTATGAATGAATCTTTTCATTCTATTACTATTAATGCCATCTTCGTTATATATAGATTGAAGAGCATGATAATTTTAATGATCCAATCCAAAGGTCGAAAAGGATCATCTGAATTTGTTTGGACAACAACCACGGTGCAAGGACCTTGACCCCGAGCATTACCCTACACCAGTAAACAGTAACGGGCTAGTGTCCCAGTAAACAGTACGGTACGTGCACGACCTTCAGTCAGTCAGTAGGTACAGCCAACCAGTTCTTTCACTTTACTTTATCATGTTACGTTTCTTTTACTTTAACAGTGATCAGTTTACTTCAGTAACTCAGTAACTTCCAGTCTTTCAGTAATATATATCTCATAAACAGTATCATTAGTATACTTCAGTAACTCGGTAACTTTCCGTCTTTCAGTAATGTATCATAAGCAATATCATTTTCAGTGATCACATTATCATATATCATCTTAGAGAACCATATAAATCTCAGAATACGTAATCAAACACATGTATAAATAGTAATCCCGCAACTCAGAAACACATGTTCATAATTAATCACCATTTCAGTTGCATATTATAATTTCATAAAACACATTTCTAGGGAATTGCGGGTACTAGCAGTAGTTGTTACCTCGATTGCTGTATAACAAACCTCTTCTTATGTCCTTGAGATCGTCCTTACTGAGCTTCGAGGAACGAGTTCTTTTTTAAGTTTTAGAACGAGGATTCATAATAAGTTAGTAACTAATTAGGAAGAATTCTTAGTGTTGTTCAAAGTACGGTTTTTAGTTTACAAGTTAGTTAGGTATATGAGTTGTAATAGTTTGACTTTATTAATTAGTGTTTATGTGACAAGTAGTTTATACTTGATATTTTAGTACTATAACAATTTATACAAAACACCTTTATACTTAACTCTTAAAAATCTATAGATATTACTTAGAAACCAAATTAGAAGTATGATCCATAATTTAGTCACATTATCATAATACATGGTTAAAACCATCAATTAAACTTATTTAAATGAGCTAGTTATTATGATTATAAATTATTATGACTCCTAAACTAGATTAAGAATATATGCTAAACATGTGTAACTTAAATCATTTGAAGCTTGTTAACATATGTTTTATTACTAACTACAAATATTTACCCATCTTGATAATCTATATTCTCTAAGTGATTTTTTTAACTAATTATTAACATATAAGTGTCTTGTTAATACTTAGAAGGATATCATTAAGACCAATTGAAGGTCCATGTGAAAACAAGTGACTTATATAATAAGTGGAGTACAAGTCATAGGGTCCAACACTTGCCCAAAAAGAAGAAACAATGAAAGACCAACACTGGTCTTCTTCAGTGAGAGTGAGGGATATCTCAGTTGATTAGGGCTTTTCTCCCGATTTTAGGAAATCTTGGGATCAATTCTCATCACCCGCCTTAGTGGCTCTCTAGCACCAAAAAAACACTGGTCTTCTTCAACCTCACGCACGACAGGAAAAACAGGGCTGCAAGGGACGGCGAGGGGTGGTGATTATCGGCAGCAACTGGGCGGCGAGAGGGAGTGGTGTTCAGCGGTGCGACGGTGGTGTGCGTGAGAGGAAGAGCAGCGAGAGGGAGAAGGGGAGATGGGGTGATGCGCTGCTGGCCGGCGGTCTTGGCGGTGTTGAAGGCTCATCGGTGGTGGTAGAAAGGTAGGGCTGTGGTGGTTGTAGTGGTGGCCGAAAACAGAGGAAGGAAAAGATTGAATTTTTAGTTTATTTTGATTACTTGTTTGCTGATTTTGTGATGTAAAGACTAAAGACGCAACCCATTCATCCCTATTTATAGTGTTATGCCTATCTCAGTAACAATTTTCTTCAATTTAAAATTGGCAACCATGGAGCATCCATGGAATTAGAAAATCGGATGGCTAAAATCAGGGGGTTTTGTCAAATTTCGGTGGGTTCAATCTGATTGTGAGAGCAGGAATCAGTGGGAGTGGATGTTAGTTTTTGTGAATCAGGGGGTTTGAAGCAAAAACCATGGTTTGGCCATGGGGTTGGTACGCACAGAAGGAAGAAGAGAGAGTAAATGGCATTTTTTATTTCTTTTACCTTTTCTTTTAATCTGATTTTGGGTCTTAACTTAACACTTGGGTTGTATTGGTTTTTGGGCTTTGACACTTAAAGCATGGACTAATCTTGACCGTTCGCTCATAATAATCCCACCTTTTGATTAATTTTTAATAATCCAACATTTTAGTACTATCCGCTCATTTTGAGCCGTGACATGTTGAAACAGATTAATGACCAGGAGAACGAGTTAATTGCACACGTGTCTTGTTCTAATTCGTTTTGATTTAATTAATTAATTAAATTAAATTTTAATTAACTTAACTAAAAACAAAGAACCTCCTTAAAAAAACTAAAACAAAGAACGACCAACACCAGTACACCACCATCAAGGCACCATTGCCAACAACACCACCACCAAGGCTAACCACCCCTATTTCGGCCCACACCACCACCACCAACCACCACCATACAGCCGCACAAAACCCCTTTCGGCCTTTCCACCCTGTGCGAGACCACGGCCTCACCCCTGCCAAATCTCCGTTGTTGCAACTCCTGAACTTTCTGTCTCCTCCGAAAAATGTTCGCTCGTCGGGAGGCCCAACAAATGTTGGAGATCCATCATGTTTTATGTCAATCTCCTCAGGTAAATTGGAAATTAAGTCTTTCTTTTTCTAATTCGTCATCGACATGGAAACTTCTTAGATGCTTTCTCTCCTCATTTGCAGGCTTCTCGATCATTTTTCTACTGCTCTCAACTACGTAAGTTGTTGATTCATTATTTTCTTTTTATTCAGCTCATTCTTTAATTTTCGCTGATTTTCTTTTGGAGGGAAATTAGATGTTAATTTGAATGTAAACTTACTTTGTTTCGTCTGTTGTATGTGACAACACCTTGATTCACCAGATAACAATCTTGACATTAACTGGAAGTTCAGTGAAGCAAACCAACAGAAGGTGATTAATATGATCTTCAACCATCAACAATTGCGAAATTTGCAAAGGGTAAGGGTTGTTAATTCGCAAGGGTGTTATTCGCGGGAGGGTGGGGGGTGGGGGGTGGGGGTGGGGGAGGGGTTGTTCGCAGGGGATGGGATGGGGAAGGGATTGTTCGCCGGGGGGTGGGGGGAGGGGTTGTTTGCGGGGTGTGGGGAGGTGGTTGACGTAAGGGGGTGGGGATTGTTAGCGGGGGTGGGGGGTGGGGGTGGGGTGCGGTTGTTTCTTTGGGGGAGGGGGTGTCGCAATCGACAAGGGGTAGGGTTTGGGGAGGGGGTGGTCGCAGCGCGTAGGGTCCATGGGGTGAGGGTGGTTGCGGGGGGGGAAGGGAGAAACAAAGGAGAGAAGTTAGATAAAGAAAGGAGAAAAATGAAACAAGAAAAAAATTCACCATTTCATCAGGTAACCGGTCTCGCGGCTCAAAATGAGCGGATAGTGCTCAAAGGTTGGACTATTAAAAAATAATCAAAATATGGGATTATTTTGGACGAACGACCGAAAGGCTGGATTATTAGAATCAAATTTTCCTTGTTATTATTATTATTATTATTATTATTATTATTATTATTATTACTCCTATTACTATTGCTATTGCTTTTACTATTATTATTACTATTAATATTAATATTAATATTATTATTACTATTAATATTAATATTAATATTAATATTAATATTAATATTAATATTATTATTATTATTATTATTATTATTTTAATATTGATAATTATTATTTTACTAATTCTTTTTTTTATATGATTTTGCTAATTATATTGAAAATGATAATTCAAGCCTAAGAAGTACACATTTCAACAATATTTGTCATTGCTAATTCTTTTTTTTTTTAATTCTTATTTATTATTATTACTAATTAATATTTTATAATTATTATTATATAATTTATTATTATTATTTAATAATTTATTATTAATATTTAATAATTTATTATTATTATTTAAAAAATTATTATTTTATTAAGTAACTTATTATTATTAATAACTTATTATTAATTAAATAACATTTTTATTATTATAATTATTATTAAATATTAACATATTATATTATTAAAAACTATTATTATCATCAATTAATGTTTATTATATTATACTCCCTCCGGTTCCTAAAGATCTTCCCTCTTTTACTTTTCACGCATGCCAATGCAAAACTTTAGACACTAATATCTTTAATTGTGTATTTGAAAAAATTACAAAAAGTGGATATTAATAAAATACATATTGAGATGAATCTAACAAGATCCCACATGACTATATTTTTTCTTACTTATAAGTCATAAACAACAGTCAAAGTGAAACTTGTGAATAGTGAAAAATGTCAAATAGGGAAGATCTTTCGGAACCGGAGGTAGTATTATATTATATTATATTATATTATATTATATTAATATTGTTATTACTACTATTTATTTATTAATTTATATTTATTAATTAATGATAACTAAATTATTATCGTTACTATTAGTTATAATTTAATTCAGTTCAGTTCAGTTGCAATCAGTTCAATTCAGTTCAGTTGCAATTAGTCTAGTTCAGTGTAGTTCAATTCAGTTCAGTTCAGTTGTTTTATGCCGAAGAGAACATGCCCTAAGACTTTTCTTGGGTTCTTTTGTTTTCTTTCCATTTTAAGTTTTTTAATCTCATTTTCCTTTTGTTTCTTTTTTTATGAAAAACCCAATTTATTATATGTCCATCACTCCTCTACCGATTTAATTTTAGATTATTTTCTTCTAATTTTTTTATTGCAAATAGTTGATATCTTCTTGCTTATAATAAATATCTTTCAAAATGTTCAATATTCTTTCTGTAGTCTTTTCATACATGTATCTTTGAATGTTAGTGCTAATCAAGCTAATTATATTGAAGATCATTTCGTCCGTTTCAAAATAGTTTGAACTCTTCCCTTGTTTTTTTGGTCATATGAACACTTTAGTTTTAGAACTATTCATCTATCATGATATTGGTTTTCAAACACCCCTTTGGTCCACATAATTGATAAATGTAACCCAACAAGTTAAATTTCTAGTCATCGATAGTAATTTAGAATTAAAATAAATACATTGAAATATTTCAATTAATTTATTTGATTTTTTTTAACGAATTCGAACCCACGCAGTTCAATTCCTGGATCCTCCACTGATCATACACCCAGATCCAGGTGTACCATGCGCATGGTACACCCAAGAATATTTTTTGCTCATTTGTAACTCTCCCTTTTTAGTACATTTTTTATTTTTGCTTATTTGGTTCATTTCAAATGAGCAATGAGCAAAAAAATAGTCCTAAATGTACCATGCTCACGGTACACTTGGGTGTATACGAGATATTGCTTTGTCCGAGGCATTATGTAACTGGTACTCGTTTCATAAGCGGTACTCGGCAGTAACACCAACAAATTCATAGTTAATGGTAAAGGAATCTCTTTTCTAATAACATGTGATTTATTCACAAATTGGATAGTTGAACCTATGGGTAATTTACCCACTAATCTAACTCAACATTGACAATTTTTTTTTAATAATCTGTTAGGAGTGGGTAATCCGCCCAGTAGGTAAATGTAGTTATGTTCTCACAAATTTCTATTATCACTCAATAATCAATATCACATCTAAAAGGGGTAATAGATTATAATGCAAAATTTTAAAGAAAAAATACATGTTCAGCAATGAATTCTCGTAACCATGCATATGATACATGGATAAATGTTTGATGTTCACTAGTGAACATTGTCATGTGGATGGGTTTTGTTTAAATACTCTTACTTATATTTTGGCATCTTTAGATGTACAAATATATGTTTTTGGATGTTCAACAATAAAATTACGGATGTGCAAATATATTTTTGGAAGTGCAAATATATTTTTGGAAGTACAAAATAACTAATGGATGTAAGATGCAAAAACCATCATGGATGTACGAATATTTTTTTTTAAGGTAAGATGAAGGGGACTCACTTGAGGGGGATAAAATTCTCAAACGGTACCCAAATGGCGAAGTTTGATCCCTGCACGCCGAGATATGAGGTGGGAAGCGATGCCACTACTCCACCACCTCAACGGCTCAACCTCATGGGTGTACGAATATAGTTTTTGGATGTAGTGTACTTCTTTTCTTTTCTCTCTCCTCCCTGCCTCCTCACCCCCCCTCTCCATTTCGACTATCTCCTGAAAATTGTCACTTGTAGATCTGCGCTGCTGCTAATTCTGGTGGTGCTCTGGCTTGTGGAGTTGACAATTCGAGTTTTGAGCTTCATTCTCATATTCATCTTCTCTTGTTCTATCTTCACTCTCACAAGTATCTTCACTCTCACAAGTTAGCTTTTTCTCTTCTCCCTCAACCCCATTATGAAACTGGATATTTGAAGCTTAAACTTTAATGGTTTATTGTTTATAAGCTGATTAAATTTTGGCTTTAAAGCTTGAAATTTTAATGGTTAATTGTTCATCAATTTGATTGTATTTTGGTTTAAAACGACATTTGGGTTTTGTCCCTTTTTACTGATCAATAAATCATAGTCTTCATCAGCTTTTATCTATTAGTAATTTTTTTTAATTGGTGAAAGAGTTTTTTTTTTATAATTTTTTTAAAAAAGATTAAATAAGCACCATTTTGCTGAAAATTAATAGATAGGAATAGTTTAGGATAATGCTACTACTTTGACAGGATACCCATTTTGCTGAATTACACAAAAATTGAAGAGAGAGATAAAGAGGGAGATGAAGATTGAAATCCAAATTTTCCTCCAAATCCACCAAGCTAACAAAAATTTTCCCCACCAAGTAGTATTTGTAAATGAGTTTCAAAATTTGAGAAGCCGCTTAAACAATTGTAAAAAAAGTAATTTGAGTTTGTATTTGGATATTGTGATATTTTGAATTTAATAGATTTTTTTTTTAAAATATAATAGTATCACAAAATTGCGCTACCCCAGTCCAAATTCCTGGATCCGCCCTTGGATGTACAAAAGAAATCATGGATGTGCAAATAAAGTTTTTCGATGTACAAAAGAAATTATAGATGTATAAAATATAATATGGATGTACTAACATACTTTCTCGACGTAGCAAATGTACAAACTTAATTTTTGGATACAAAGATAGTTTTTAGATGTACAACAAAATTAATGCATGTAAGATACAAAACCATTATGGATATGCAGATATAATTTTTGGATGTACAAAACAAATCATACGAATGTACAAAATAGATTTTGGATGTATTAGATACAATTTTTACCATCGAAACATTAAATAAAATGATGATTTAGTAGGAAAAAGATAAAATGGTGAATGTTGATTAGTAAACATTTTGCTATTTAGGCTATGTTCTTTTGGACTGAAGTGAACTTAATTTTTCTAAACTGAACTGAACTAAACTAAATTTAATTTGTCTAAACTGAACTGAAACTGTGAGAAGAAACTAATTGAATTTAACTGAATTTGTCTGAACTGAACTTGTCTGAACTGAATTGAACCGAATTTTCATTAACTCAGTCCAAAAGGAGAGAACCTTTTACTTACTTAACCCAAAAAAAAAAAACATTAATTTGTGGTCAACATAATTCAGTTGATAAAAAGTAAACGTACCACAAAAGAGACTTTTATCAGCTGATCTGCACACTCACTTTCTCTGCATCTCCTCCCTAGATCCTAATTCCTACCAAAGCTTAAATAAAAAAATGGCGGCGACGTCGTCGGAAAATAAGGCATCGTTAATTGACGGAAAAGCCATTGCTCAGTGTATCCGATCAGAAATCGCCGATGAAGTTCGTCTTCTCTCTCAAAAGTATGGAAAGGTATACTACTTAATTTACTGCTCAATTTGTCGATATTAGTGTCAAAATTCAAATTCATTGTCATTTCCATCTATTTAAACACTTTTATTTATGCAGAGCTAAAACAATTTGTTTTATATCGATTTTCATGGACTGATTTTATTTCTAGGGTTTTTCCCGTTTTTTGTTTCTAGTATAAATTCTCATATACTACTTCCGTTTCTAAATGCATGCTAACATTTCTTGCCTACACGGTATCCAATGCACTACTTTGATCCTATAAGTACAAATTATAAAAAGTTGATATCATGAAGTATGCATTAAGACGAATCAAATAAGATCAGACTTGACTATATTTTATCTTATACATTCGTGAGAGAATATGGGATAATGTTGGTAGATTAATAGTGGTTACTGTGCAAACGTTGCATGTATTTAGAAACGGAGCAAATTTATATATATATTTGTTTAGACTGAAAATTGTGAATTTTATTGGTGTAATGATTTCTTAAGTAGATGATCAATGCAGAAGCAGAACTAATTAGCACACTGAGCATCTAGGGTACTAGGGACTGTGAAGAGGAATTTGCAAGAATTACTAGGGTATTTTTTTGGTCTGATCAACAATTATTGTAACTATAATTTATGAGGTTGATGGGATCTAGGTGAATTGAGAGTAAAAGAGTCGTATTCGTTAGAAGTTTACCAACCTTGCCATGGGTCAATAGGTGTACTAATTATGTGCTGTAAATGTGTCAAGACTAAGTATAAACCAAAAAAAAAATCTGTGGCGGATTGAGTGAGGCTTGTTTGGCTTGTTGGGTATACGATCATAATTGAGGGAAAAGATAGTGAATTTGTATGTAATTTTTGAATGGGTTGTCTCATGTGAATTTCCATGATAGGCATTCCCTTTACCAAATACATGTTCTAGGAGGTAGTAACTAGTCAGTGGTGCAAAATTTGACAAAAAAACCTAGTTGGTAGTGAAAATATATTTTTGTAGAATTACATGGAATTTCTGTTTATAATAATGTATGCATATACTGCCTTTTGCTTCTTTAATGATCTTCTAGCAACCAAGGCTCCAAGCCATAGTTGCCGTGCCTTTTAGACTAAAATTAGTGTTACTGTGTCGGTCTTGCTTTGATAAAGCATTAGGGGACAGGAAAACTTAAAAGTTTCAGCATAAGTTCTGGGCATTGCAGTTGTTTGTGGAGTGGAGATCATCTTCACAACGTGTACTGACTATGCCGTTTTATGTTAAAGCTGAATGACCAGAACCCTTGTCAGTAAAGATGAGGTGTTGATGATTCCTTGAGTATTCCCTTGTTTATCCTAATGCAAGCGATCCAAGTTAAAGGAGAGGAATTCTGGATCCCAATCCATGTTGAGGAAAAACATCTAATTGAGAAGAGTGCAAAATTCCAGTGGGCCAGAAGTTTCCTTGATTAGGCAACAATCATGGTATAAGCCTGCTATGTTATTTACTTCTGAAGTTCGTGTAGTTGACGTGATTTTACTATAGTGTTTGACTTCATTAATAGGCTGTGCTACAGAATCGAGTTGAAACCGATTCAAAAAAAAAAAATCTCTGTTGCTTTTTTTCATATGCCTGCTTCATCCATTGATGTTTCTTTTTTTTCGCCATTCCAAAAATATCTGTTCTGTTAAGTTTCACAATTTTTTGTTTGTATCCTCTCTGTTGGGGAAAGACATTAAATTCTTCATGCTTAATGTGACTAGATCCCTGGACTTGCGGTAGTCATTGTGGGCAACAGGAAGGATTCTCAAAGCTATGTTAATATGAAAAGAAAAGCATGTGCTGAGGTTGGAATTAAGTCTTTGGACATAGACCTTCCTGAGCAGGTTTCTGAGCTTGAATTGGTCGCCAAGGTTCATGAGTTAAATGCAAACCCCGAAGTACATGGTTCGTTACTCTTGAAAGCAAATTTGATATAGCACTTGCCACTTTTGCATATGGTATTTCTGTACATCTCTTCATTTAATGTTTTGTTCTTTTCCTGTATAGAAAATAATTTTCATAAAGATGGTTATTGAAATATTTTAAATGGGAACTAAAGCAACAAGTTTTCTTCAGCTCCCATGCTTTTATGAATAATCATTACAAGAAGGCCTTCAGTGGAACAACACTTGTCAAAATGGGGAATTGTTTTGTCTTCTGTTGGTTACGCTGTGTTTCTTTCGGAGGGGGATGGTATCATGATAGGACGTTTGGTTTAGGACATTGCTCTGGAATTGTGAGCTCATGTGGCACCTGAAATTGGAGGGCTCAAGTAAAATGTTGGAGGAACCTATTGCTGGACTTTTACTTTCTCATTGGTTTATGGCCTTTGCTTGCTTATTTGTTTCTTATTGTTTGATATGACTAAGAATCGTGGTGTAGCTGATTTTCACATTTGCACCTTTTTTTCAGGTATACTTGTTCAGCTTCCGTTGCCCAAACATATTAATGAAGAAAGAGTTTTAACTGAAATAAGCATTGAGAAAGATGTAGATGGATTCCATCCTCTGAACATCGGCAAACTTGCAATGAAAGGCAGAGAACCCCTGTTCCATCCTTGCACGCCGAAGGTATTTGACTGAAATCCAAATTGTTTCTTTAACATTGTGAAACTTCTCTCATTGTTCTTTGCTAAATGCCCACTGGCAAGATTTTTTGCATCATTGAGATTCTTTTTTGACAGGGCTGTCTTGAGCTTCTGTCTCGAAGTGGCATCAGTATAAAAGGCAAGAAGGCAGTTGTTGTAGGTCGTAGTAATATTGTTGGATTGCCAGTTTCACTCCTCCTCTTGAAAGCAGATGCAACCGTTACTATTGTCCACTCTCGTACCACTGATCCTGAAAGTATCATCCGTGAAGCTGACATCGTCATCGCTGCAGCAGGACAAGCCATGATGGTATTCAAAGATCTTCTCCCCCCCCGTTGTTGCCTGCTTCTTTTGTAATTCTGATACTCAGAAAAAGGAATTAATTAAATCAACAACTTTCATCGGGAAGGGATGCTCGAGGAAGGGCATTCCCACTGCCATGAAAAAAAACCACCAAAAACAATACAACACTTGTGAAATTACTGATTCTCAAAACAATTCTTATCATCTAGCCCAGTTCTTAAGCATGCATTGGAGGTTGATAACATCATAACACCACCAATCAGTCCTTTGCAGGTAAATATGAGTATTTGACTTATCCACCTTTACTGGTTATGCTCAAAATATACCCATGGCTATGATGTTTCTTTTGAAGCAAACTTTTATCCCTAAGCCTCCATGCTTTTTGGGCCTGCAAACAAGCTCCCATGCAACTGGAAGAGGCCCGGAGCTTACAGTATTACCACTTACTAATAATTTCAACACATCATTACCATGCAAAACTGTTATAGGTAAGATAAAAATTACTATACTTGTAGGAAACAAGATTGAGGTTTTCTTAACGTAGGAAAAAATTTACTTCCCCAGGGTCTCAATTTTGCAATAACCTTCTCATTCAACAAAAATTTTGAGTTATTTTACTCTCAGACTCATCACTTGTCAGACAATATTTATCGAACAAATCTCACCCATAAGGGATGTTGGATTGGGGGTAATGTACAAAAGGGTTATAGAAGAAAAAATAGAGAGAATGTAGGTGGATGGAGGTTGTGATAGATGAGATTAAGTATTGATTGTATAAAGCAGGGGGATTATTTCCTTTGATTTGGGGGTAATTAGTTACCCACCATCCCCTTAGGGTAATGTATTACCCCCAAAATGAGTGTAATAGTTCCCCTCTTCCATCTCTCCTTGCATTATCTACACCATCTCTTCTACTACCACCTAACTAATCTTCATTGTCTCCATTGCCTTTTAATGCATTACCCCCTCAATCTAAGCATGCCTATAGTGTTTAACTCTAGCAAACTATCAATATATCTTGCAAGTCTCTGTTCGGCTCAGTTCCACCAGCTATATAATGTGCTAATTTTCCCCTGAAGAAAGTGTAAGATTCAATTTTTGTTCTGTTATGCTTTCTGTGTGTGTAAGATTCGTTGATTGTTCTATTATGCTGTGTGTGTATGTGTTTGTGCGTCGTGTGCATGTTTGATTTAATCTTCCTCATAATCAGATTAAAGGTGACTGGATAAAGCCTGGTGCTGCTGTGATTGATGTTGGGACAAATGCAGTGGATGATCCAAGTAAGAAGGCAGGCTATCGCCTGGTGGGGGATGTTGATTTCCATGAAGTGAGTAAAGTAGCAGGATGGATAACGCCTGTCCCTGGAGGTGTTGGTCCCATGACTGTAGCCATGCTACTTAAAAATACCTTGGATGGTGCCAAACGTGTGATCGAGCAATGAAGGCCCCTCCCTTTCTTATGAAGGCATGTTCTATGAATTCTCCCTTTTAAGAGTTTAGCTTGAGTGTATAAATTATATGGTTCAGGTCTTTGCTTCTCTTGATTTTGCTCATGTTCGATAATAATTTCAAAATAGACTCTCTTCGAAGTATTACCTCTGATTAGGATGTTGCTTTTTAGATCGATGGGGGTCAATATCTTGTTGGGGGAATTATTTTGTTATTTCTGATAAATGTGATGTAGATTTTGGTGTATATCTTGTTTTGCTGTCCGTCCCAGCAACTCTCAAATAGGAAAAAGATAACATGAGCAATTGGAACTTTCAGTCATCATCTTAAATTAATTCCACTTATGGAATTACTCATTATAAATACTTAATTTGGGGGCCTTATTCTCATAGTGATTTCAAGTGATTTGAGACTTACACTTCGAAGACTACATGGGAATACGTTGAAGGGTGTCGTATAGGATTTTAGTAAGAACATGACATCTTGAGTTGGGTTTATCTTGATTATTTTCAAGGTTAGATTAATCGAAGAAAAACATGATAAAGGTTTGGTTATCAATGTTAAGTTTTTCATCTGATAGTACAGGATTTTGCTTCACTTAAAATGGATGAATAAAATCATGTACCTCTGTTAATAGGTAATAATCTCTTAAAAAAACTTGGAGTGTTGATTGTTCTTACCTTTTTTCAGCAACGATACAACAAGGAGAGAGAAACAAGGCCTTGTTTTTGGATGAATGGAATTGAATTGAAATAGTGAGGAATTAGCTGAGTTGCACTGAACCTGAATTGAATATGTTTCAACTAAACTAAGCCGAATTTTCATTAATGCTGTCTAGAAAAATAGGGCCTTAGGTTCCATTTCTAGCTATAGTTGCTAGTTTGTGGGCACCTTAACTATAACTAAGAATGTAAGGCATTGACAAAGAGAAGTACCAACACAATAAACACACAATACTAGCTATCCTCTTGAATGATTGGAGAGACTCGATGAGGGAGGATTACCACACTTTGTTTTCATACGCCCATGAAATTCGGTTGCATTGAGGTTCGTTTCCCTTCTTTAACTTTTCAAATTCGTAGTAGGATGAACGACGAGTATCTCACTAGAAGGGGTAATCAACCCAATTTCACTCATCTTTTTTCGCCATTAGGCGATCAAAATGCTTCATTTACTAGAATGACTCTGTCTTGTGCTCCTTCTCTCTTCCTTGGGATTTGTCTCAGGTTCATCTGCTTGGCATAGTGATGATGTGAGAGAATGATTTATCCCCCTACTAGAGCTTTAATTCTCCCATGTTAGCATCATTCCCTTGAGCTCATTTCATATGGAACTTCACTCAATGTGAGTGCCTATAGGAGGCTGCTACTTCCCCCCCTCGAAACACATATACGAGGGGCCTCCATCAAGATATTTGATTTTGGAGTGATGGTTGCGGACCTTAACAATGACACTGAATGATGATTATAGAATTGCATGTCCTCTTCTTGTGACCTCAGTATGTCAATATCCACCCAATAAACTTTCTTGCAGAGGCCCGAATTTGTTACTTTTTTGGTCTCATTATGTCGATATTACCTAAGAAAATTTCTTGATGAGGCCGGGATGACAAGAGTTACTTTGCCTATTATAAGTGAGCTATTTGGAGCACATTCTAGTTTTGAGTCCTCAAATTGTCAACTAAACTTGTTATCTCCAGCTTTCTTAGTTTGGTTTCTTGGCTTCACTCACTTGAAGATTTGCTCTTATTACTTGTTGCCAGAAACGAAAGCCTGATCGACTTTGAGACGTAGACCGCCATGTTTGTACTTCCATAGGGCGTTCATCTTAACCTGACGAAGACTATCCAAACCCTTTCTTGTTTTGTTTTCTTCAGCTTCTAGTCCTTATAATATAATTAGACAGCTAAATTTGATAACTTCGTAAGTATCTCTTTATTATCTGGTTCTAGTTCCCCTGCTTTCGATATATCTTCTTATGCCTCCTTATAAACTTATTATTTATTTCTTTTATCCTAGTCAGCAAGTTAGTTAGGATATTTGTTAATTCTCTAACTAACTCATGTATAAAAGCCGATAGTTAGCTCACAATGTAAAGGGAGTTCAATATTACATTTTCTCTTCTTTCTTCTCTGTAACAAATTCTCTCTACTGTTGATTGAACGATAATGAAATCAATCAAGTGATTTTGATTCTTTATGGTATCAGAGCCAATCTCTTTCACGAGATTAGGTTATTTGCGATTCGAAATTGAATTTCTCGGCTTAACATTTCCGTTTAAGTTTGAGGTTGAATCTTGATTGAGTTGGCGATTGATTTGCGATTCATAATCTTGTAAATCGATTCGTTTTATTGTCAATATAATGGCGATTGATTCTGAAGCTTCGTTCAATGGTGAAAATGGCGGAAATGGAGGTGTTGCAAGCAATGTTGATAATGGAGGTAACATAGATCCTCTATTCATTGCTAATTCAGATAATCCTACTGCTGCTTTAGTTACTTCTGTGTTTTCTGGAAGTAATTTCATGCGTTGGAGTAGAAATGTGCGTAGAGCATTAATTGCTAAAAATAAAGAAGGATTCATCAATGGAGGTTTAGTGATACCTGATGAGAAGGATAAGAACTTTCAGAAATGGAAGAGAGCAAATTATATGGTGATGAGTTGGATTTTGAGCTCAATGAGTTCAGAAATAGCAGATGAGTTTGGATTCATGGAGAATTCAATGGAATTGTGGCAAGAATTACAGGAACGTTTTGGTCAGACCAATGGACCTTTGATCTATCAATTAAGGAAGGAAATTGATAGTTTAAAGCAAGAAAATATGACAATTATTGCTTACTATGGGAAAATTAAGAAGCTGTGGGATGAATTGCAAAGCTTAAAGAATTCTCCTATATGTAGTTGTGGTGCTTTGAGTTTATGTACTTGCAATTTCTTGAAGAAGTTACAAGATCTTGAAGCTGAAGATAAGTTGATACAATTTTTACTTGGCTTGAATAATGGTTTTGATACTGCTATTACTAACATACTTTCAATGGATCCTCTGCCTACAATCAATCGTGCATTTTCTATTGCACAACAAATTGAGAAGCAAAAAGAAGTGAGTGCTAGTAATGTAGAATTCACTGGAGAAAGTAGTGCTATGGCAGCACAAAGAATGAACAGAAATGTTCATCGACAGAAGAATTCTTTCAATTCTTTCAATCAGCCTAAGAAAGATTGGAAGAAAGAAAAGAATGACAAGTTTTGTGAACATTGTAAGGCTAGAGGACATACTGTTGATCAATGTTTCAAATTGATTGGATATCCTAAGTGGTACAATGTGATTAAAGCTGGCAAGAAGACAGGAGGTTCATATAACAATCACAAAATTGCTACTAATGTTCAGACTGATTATGGAGTTTCTCCTCTGGACTTTGGTGTTGCTTCTTCTGGTTCTGGAGTGAACAATTCAGGAATGAATTTTGATATGTTTGTTGCTTTCTGTCAACAAATGATGCAAAGCATGAAAGGGAAGCACACTGCAGACAACTCAAATGGTGCTAGTCCTAGTTTTGCAAGCTTTGTAGGTAATCAATCTTCACTTGCTTGTTCTATAGTTAAAGAATATGACTATGCAAGTTGGATAGTGGATTCTGGAGCATGTGACCATATGGTATTTGATGAAAATATGCTTGTTGACAAAAGAATATTGACTTCACCAATCAAGGTAGGATTACCTGATGGCAGTCATAAATTGGTAAAGGTAGTTGGCAAGGTTATTTTGAATGAAGTTTTGATTCTTCATAATGTGTTGCTAGTAGAGGGATTTAAACACACCTTGATGTCAATCGGACGGTTGATTGATAGATCTGGTATACAAGTTACATTTACAACTCATGGTTGTTGTTTTCATGACCTTTCTAGTAAGGAAACTATAGCTGTTGCCAAGAAATATAATGGACTATATTTCTTCAATGCATCATGCTTCAAGAATTCAAGAGAAGTTGAGGTATATAGAAATAAAGTCTCTTGTAATGCTGCTGTGACTGAATTTTCTGTTGATAACAAGATGTTGCCTGATAAAACATCAACTAGCAATAAGAATAAGTGTAATGTTGCACCTTCTCTACACATGATACATGCACGTTTAGGTCATGTTTCATTGTCTAAGATGCAGCACTTATCAATCTGTGATTGCACTGGTTTAAAGGAATATAATTGCAACATTTGTTTATATTCCAAACAACACAAGCTCCCTTTTTCAGTCAGTACTAGCAGAGCTAATGAATGCTTTGAATTGATTCATTTGGATCTTTGGGGACCATATAGGGTCAAGACTTTAAATGAAGCTTCATACTTTCTTCTTGTCTTAGATGATCACAATAGAGTAGTATGGACATTCTTATTGCATAATAAGTCTCAAGTGTCTAAAACTATAGCTGATTTTCTAGCTTTAGTTGAAACTCAATTTAAGAAGCAAGTGAAAGGAGTAAGGTCTGATAATGGGACAGAAGTGATTAACGAGGAGTGTATAAGATTATTTGCAGAGAAAGGTATAATACATCAAAGAAGTGTTCCTTATGTTCCTCAGCAGAACGTAAGAGTTGAAAGGAAACACAAACATTTACTTGAGATGTCTAGAGCATTAAGGTTTAATGCTAAGCTGCCTAAGAAGTTTTGGGGAGAATGCTTATTAACCGCTACTCATATTATTAATAAGTTGCCTATAAAACTTCTCAACTGGAAGTCTCCTTTTGAAATCATGTTTCAAAAACCTCCTTCATACACACAGTTGAGAGTATTTGGGTGCTTATGTTATGTTTATAACATGTCTGTTACTAGAGGCAAGTTTGATACAAGATCAAGAGAATGTATATTCATAGGATATCCCTATGGACAGAAGGCTTACAAATTATATGATTTACATAGTCATACATGTTTTGTTTCTAGAGATGTGATATTTTATGAAACTATTTTTCCTTATCCTACAAATTCATCTGTTATTAACAAGAATTCTGTTTCTCTTGTTAATTTTGGAACTGATTCAGATGTTTCTTCTTTTCTTCATTTACATCAATCAAATACTCACACTTTCACATAAAATATTCCTGTTTCTCCTTATTCTTCTACTCAATCTGTTCCTCACAATATTTTCAATTCTTCTGTTTCTACACCTTTATCTTCACACATTTCTGACAACAATACTTCTTTTCCAAAATCAACTACTGATTCAAATTCCTTTTCTAGTGATCAACCTCATGTCTCTATTCCTATTGCTCAACCTAATGTTTCTATTCCTATTAGAAAATCTACTAGGAATGTTATTCCTTCTGTTAAATTGACTGATTTTGTTACTACTTATATTCCTCACAAAATTCATCCAAACACTATTTCTTCTTCTTCCGAATCGCTTCTTTTCTTTGTCAATTCTTCTCCTATCAACTGAACCTAAGCACTACAATCAAGCTAAGAATAATCCTAATTGGGTTATTGCTATGGACATGGAAATTAAAGCCCTTGAAGACAATGAAACATGGGATTTGATTCATTTACCTGTTGGTAAAGCGCAATTGGATCTAAGTGGGTATATAAAATCAAGTTAAACCCGGATGGTACCATTGAAAGGTACAAAGCACGTTTGGTAGCTACAGGATATCAACAAATGGAGGGCAAGATTTCACTCGGACTTTTGCTCCAGGTAGCTAAGCCGCTCTTTGTCGAGTTTTGATTGTTGTTGCTAATGCACATGGGCGGCCTTTGTGTCAATTAGATGTGAATAATGCATTTTTGCATGGTTTTCTTGAAGAAGAGGTCTATATGTTACCACCAATGGGGGTATACCAAAGCTACAAATGGTGAAGTTTGTAAGCTGAAAAAAATCCATTTATGGACTTAAACGAGCATCCGGACAATGGAATAAAGAGTTAAGCAAGTTTTTGAAGAGCTTGGGTTTTATTCAATCCAAACAAGATTGTTCACTAGACTCTTAGATGGTCATTTCTTAGCCATCTTAGTCTATGTAGATGATATGGTTCTCACGGGAACAAGCATGCCTCAAATTGATTCGGTTAAGCTTTCTCTTGATCAAGCCTTTACTATTAAAGATCTTGGTGCACTTAACTACTTCTTGGGAGTTGAAGTTTCTGAAATACCGATGGTGTATTCTTGTCTCAAAAGAAATACATCAAAGATATTATTACAGTTGTGAAATGCTTTGGAATGTGAGTCTTCTCCTACTCCATTACCT